>VYXB01006651.1:225621-546995 GCA_013397135.1 Pachyramphus minor
TTCACCACCCAAGAACAAAATAATTACTTGAATATTACAAAGGCCTGGAGACTGGATAGGAGCACTCACCTCTATGCTTTGTCCCTGTTTAGCTTACTGGTATGTTTGCTGGCTAGAGGTGCAGTAAAGGTGCTAGGTACAGCCCAACTACAAAGTAAAGAGTTAGTCCCTTCCCCAAAGTACTTCTAATCTAAATGTAAGATTACACACAGTAGTTGGATATTGTATACACACAAGAAAACAGAGAGAAAAAAGGTTATGACAGGCATTGTTGTCCAGGAATTTTTCAGGCACATTTATCTGTTCTGTTGGACACAGATTTTGTGCTGGTCCATACACAGCAAGCTGATCATGAAAATGTGGTTTGGATCCCACTTTTGCGCAAAGTAGGTTCAGTGAGGATGATGGAGATACTCACAGCATAAATGTTCAACTTTTTTCTTTTTTTGCAGTAATGCCTAACCTATGGGGCAATAAAAAGACACTAGCTCCACAGGCATCCTTTTCCAAAGAAGACCACTAGTTTTTCTGGACCACCTCTTTATTAACCACATTTTATTGCTGTGTCATCTAAGAGCTGGAGTATCACTCAGTGAGCCTCCCAGTCACCATCAGTGTTACAGTAGGTGCAAACACCCCTTGAGTGTGAACAGGACAGCATTAAGCACACATTGCTACCACATGTTCATTATAATTCT
This sequence comes from Pachyramphus minor, assembly GCA_013397135.1. Classification (NCBI taxonomy): domain Eukaryota; kingdom Metazoa; phylum Chordata; class Aves; order Passeriformes; family Tyrannidae; genus Pachyramphus; species Pachyramphus minor. The sequence continues at coordinate 226,320 of VYXB01006651.1, forward strand.
ATCAGCTTCTCAGACCAAGTCAAGCCTTTAACGAAAGTTGTGGGTTGGAGAGGTGCTAAAATTTATAAATCCTCTCCCAAGTGCTAGTGGTTAGTAGTCAATACATAGAGCATGTGCAGCTGGAACCCCTTATGTTATGTTTTTGTTCTTAAAAGAAAGGGAGCCAATTAGGACTGACGAACAAAAGATAAGATGAAAGCCATTCCCAATTTGCAATGCTTTTGTTTTGATTGAGCATGATTGCTCAGATTTTGCCTCTAACACAACCGTAATCTTAATGACTTCTTCCTAATCATTTCAACATGAATTAGCAAGAATAGAGCTCATGGGAGCACGAGACATCTTTTCTTTATATGCATGGGCACTCCGTTGCCCAATTCTTTGATAACGATTCTAGGTGATATCACAAAGTTAATACTAACAAATAATAAACAATAATAATAGAATAGAATAGAATAGAATAGAATAGAATAGAACAGAATAGAATAGAATAGAATATTCAGTTGTTTGGGAATTACAAGGATCATCAAATCCAACTGTCTGACCAATTCAGAGCTGATCAAATTAAGCGTATTATTAAGGGCATTGTCCAAATGCCTCTTAAACACTGACAGGTTGGGGAACTGATCACTTCTCTAGGAATTTTAAGGAATGCATTCAGTGCAGGTGGCTCAGGGTGTGGGTGCACTGTGAGTTGCAGGTTGAACTCTGGGGAGCAGGAACTGAGACAAAGGGCCATGAACTGCTGATCCTTTGCATAACAAGTGGCATGAGGCCCAGCCAGGTGACTGGACACTTAGTGACACGGCAGGAGCTGAGGACTCCAGACTTTCCTGTGCTTAGACCGTGAGGGCATAAAAGCCAGGTGTTCCTTTTTTGAGTCCCTCCCTGGAGGCACCAACCTGAGCTGTTATTTAGTTATTGTACCAAGATTAAATTCTTTCAAGGGTTGAGATGTCTGAGACTCTGCTATGGGAAACCTGGGGTTGAGCCAGTAAGGAAATCTGGTCTGACTGTGTGAGTATGGAGTGTGTAGTTGTGAAGGGGCTTTGGTCCCAGCTCAGGTGGTGCAAGAATGACTGCCAAAGTGGCTCCAGGATGGTCAGCCAGGGAAGTTTCTTTAACAGGAATTCTGTTTTTCTGTTCCAGTCTTTGAGCACCCTCTCAGTAAAGAAATGCTTCCTCAGTCTAAACTTCCCCTGGTGTAGTTTTGAACCATTCCCACATGTCCTGTCACTGGATCACAGAGATAATCTCAGCACCTCCCTCTCCACATTCCCTCCTCAGGAAGCAATCAGGTCATGCCTCAACCTCCTTTTCTCCAACTAGACAAACCCAGAGTCCTCAGCTGCTCCTCACACAGGACATTCCTTACATCTCTAACACCAGCTTTCTTGCTTCCACTGGACACATTCAGAGACCTGAACATATTTCTTAAAGTGTGGGGCCCACAGTTGCACACTGTACCAACACTGAGTACAGTGGGACAATCACCTCTTTGGCCAACTGGTCATGCTGTGTTAGATGTACCACAGGATGGAGTTTACCCTCTTGGCTGCTAGGACAAACTGCTGGCTCCTATTCAGCTGCTGCTGGCCAGCACCCCCAGATCCCTGTCTGCAAGGATGCTCTCCAGCCATTTCTCTTCCAATTTATACTTGTGGCTGGTGTTACTCTATTCCAGGGGCAAAAAATCCAGCATTTTGATTTTTTGAATTTCATCCCACTCATCATAGCCCAGTGCTCCCATCTAGATCCCTCTGCAAGGTCTCCTGTCTCTCAAGGGAATCAATAGCACCTCCCCATTTGGCACCATCAGCAATCTTGCTAATGGTGCATTCAACTCCTGCCGAGATTGTAGATAAATACACTGAACAGGACTGTCCCTGGAACTGAATCCTGAGGAACAGCACTGGTGACTGGCCACCAGCCCCATAACAACCAACAAGAATGTATCAACATCTTCAAAATGAATCAACTCCTAAGGTGCTCTTGGAAGGAGCTTCTCTTTAGTGTTCATGGCAATAATGCTGTTACTACTGCTTGAATACTGTAAATCCTATACAAACATCCTACCTGCCATCTTGTCTGCTGATTGTGTACCCAAAGTGAGGATTGTTGACAAAGCTGATGTTCACTCCGACTAGAGGGGTTCCATCTGCCGTCATAACCTGGCCTCGAATCACACAAGCGTGTCTGCAAAAAGGAGAAAAATATCAAGATACAATAAATATTTTTGACAAATGCAGTTTTTTCCTCTATTACTGTGTTTGGGAATTCCAAAGCATTAGAAAGCCCAGGCCTTTATATCCTGGAAAGCTGGAAGCTATGCTGTGTGTTTTGATGGTGGGATGCTGCTCTCGAAGGCTTATCAGGAGTTATGTAAAAACATTCAATACCTAAGGTAAGGTTTACAATTATGCTACTCCATAAAAGCAACTGCTGCAGCATATCCTTCATTAGCTATTACCTTTTGTAGGATTCACAATATCACACTGGAATTTCATAAAATCATAGAATATCCTGAGTTGGAAAGGACCAACAAAGGTCATCGAGCCCAATTCCTGGCCCTGCACAGGACAGCCCCAAAAACACATCACGTTCCTGAGAGTGTTATCCAAGCACTTCTTGAATTCTGTCAGGCTTGGTGCCATGACCACTTCCCAGGGAAGCCTGCTCCAGTGCCCAACCACCCTATGGGTGAAGAACCTTTTACTAATATACCTTAGTGTCTTAATAATATTGCTCTAATGCAATGTGCATTTTAAAATCAAAGCAAACAGGCACCTACCAAGCAGCACATGGAGATATTTAAGGCACAAGGAACACAGAAGCCCCTGACCAAGGCTTGGCAGCTCATTTCTTCCCCATTTGGGAAAATCATGACAGATAATTTGCCAGTTTCAGATATGTTCCTTACAAACCGCTTGAGGAGCTGAGCACACTAACAGGATAGGCTTTTTCTTCCCCTTTTCTTCTTCCTCAGTTTGGTAGATTGAACTGTTTTATAGGATACATAATTTCTGATTACTCTGTGCTCTGTAATGTGCTCTTTTATCTAAGGATTTCAAGGATCTTTACAAACACTGATTAATACAGCAAGATTGGTATTTTACAGGGAGAGAGGAAATAAAGCACAGAATGATTTTCAGTTGTCCAAGGTCAGTCAGAAAACCTGCAGTAACGCCAAAGACAAATTTTCTAGGTTCTTATTCAAAAGTTTGTTTCCAACCTCTAAGTCATTACTACACTACTACTTTAGGAGCTTCCCATAAAGACAAAGCAGCACATGTCTGTGAGATTGCCTGAACCCAATTTTTGGCTGAAGGTAACTATTTTTCTGAGCAGCAATAGCAAATTGTGGTGTCAGAGTTCTAACGTGACCCAGTGAATGATTTTCCTAACTGCCATCCTGCTGGAGAGCAGAGATTGAAAGCCAGTGTTTCTCCAGGTGCAGGACCAGATCTCAGTTAGAGTAAATCATCCCAGATGCACTTCAACAGAGCAATGGTGCTTTACTGGTTCAGTGAGGCAAAGGATGATATCTGCAATGTTTTGTAAATATGATTTCACAAACTTGGATCATTAGGAAAAGATCCAGTTATTTTCTTACAGTCTACCTAAAAATCTGAGATTGTATAATGCAAAGAGATAAAGTATAATTTCTATTCAGTAAAGGCTGTGAATTTGTGCACTTCACAATTCAGAAAACAGTTCAGAAAACTGTTTACCAGAAGACTGTTTACCAGGGAGTCTTAAACAACATTCCCACTGATCTAAATGGAGAGCTCCAATATTAACAAAAATTACTAAAGGATTACTAAAATGTGTCTGCAATCTAAGATGTAACCGGATTAACATATCATTTTGGAATAGGCCACAGGAAAATGAGACATTGGAAATGATTTTTCTATCACTGAGTTGAGGTTGATATATCATCACTGACTTATTAGGAGTCACGTAGGCAAGGACTTGGACCAAGTTTGGAGCTAGTAATCATAGAGTCCTAGAATCCTAGAATGGTCTGGTTTGGAAGGGACCTTATACACCATCTAGTTCCAACACCCCTATTATGGGCAGGGACACCTTTCACTAGACCAGGTTGATCAGAGTCCCATCCACCCTGGCCTTGAACACTTTCAGGGATGGAGTTAAGGGGGAGAATAATATCCTTAATACTGCTATTGCTTCTCCTATTGAAGGGTTCTAACTCAGCTTCCCATATACAACAGATGGAAAATAATATTCTAGTACAGTATTACACACATCATTATCTAACACACAGGTAGAACATAACTCAAAGGATCACGATGCCATTGAATACACTGGAAAAATGTCAAGTCTTGAATAACTTTAGTGAAGTCAACAGATTACCAACCATAGTTCAATTTCAGCAAAAAATGAATGTGACTGAGCACATCTCTGAGTCAAGAGCAGAAGCTAGGCCTTCTCTTCCCAGATTTTTCCATGATCCCCTCCACCCTGCTGTCTCCTTTTCCATCCTTTAGAGAGATCAGAGGAAGGGTTTGAAACAGACTTCTCTCATGTTCTCACGAAATGGCTGCGCCGTTTGTGAAAGTCAAAGAATCAATGCATACTTGAGTGCAGTTTCTTGAACACTAAGACCTGAGCATGACTGACTCAGTATTCTGAAATACATATTCAACACTGGGGCAACAAATGTTTTAAAATAATCGAGAGACAATATCATACATTTCTATGAATGCAAGAACACTTCCACCTCTTGTTTTTGGTTCCAAGAATTAAAAGGAAGTAAAGGAAAAAATACGGATTGCAGGTGTCTCTCCTGCCGCCCTGCACAAAACACATCCAAGCAGTTGCAAACTTCTAAGTCATATTGCAAGCACATTGGCCTAGACCCTTGGCTCAGTTAATGGGAGGATGTGCTTTATATCAGCAAGCATCTGGTCTGTTACATATCACTGACAACTATTTCTACAACAAGCACCAGCACAATGTGGACAAACAAGGAACTTCCTCTCATCTTGGCACCTGGAACAAATGCATTTGACCTCCCATCCTTGGAAAGAGACTCAGTTCCCATTGTAGCTCCAACTCTGCCAGCACACCTTCGTGCTTACTAACTTGGATACTGTCTCTTCTCAGAGAAGCAGCTCGTCAGCAAGCCCAGCTGCATCCACCACTCTCCTGAGGACTGTAACAATAGCTTCATTTCCATTCTATAAGAAAAGATGTTCCCACAAAGTGGACATCATTCCCAAACCACAGTGATAAAAAGAAGTTGGAGAAACACATACAAATTTGAATTAATTTAAAAATGGGAGGGATGGAAACTGGAGGAATACTCAAGCTCAGACTCTCCCTGATTAGTCTCAAATCTTCTTTTCCCTGGGTGTCAAAATTTACCCCACTTGGATAAAACAGTTCACACAGACTGTTGGAAGCAGCTGGCTTCTCTAGTGTCAACATGTCCTTTCTGGAGGCAAGATCGAGTATCCACAATGCCCAAGCCCCCCAGGAACCTGGTTAATGCTAATTTAGTCAGCCATTTCCTTCAGAAGACCTTGGTCTAAATGCAATTACCGTACAAAGCAGTTAAGTGGTACTACTAAGATGCTCAGCTCTCCTAGAAGGTCTCCCAATACATTTACATAAAATTATCTCTCATGTTAATAGAAGAGATTTATTCCATCAGTCCGGGAATGCTAGCTCAAAATGTTTTCTTCAGTTGAACAAAATTGGATTTCTCACAGCCGGAGCTTCATTGTTCCATTAAATTATTAACAGATTTCACGTATTGCCTCTGTTTTTTGGTTTGTTTTTGAGTTTATTTGTTTGTTTTTGTTTTGTTTCCTTCACTACTGTTACATGAGGCTGTATGGATTCTTGGTTTACAGGGAAAATCAGTCTCAATTTTTCCTCTTCTTTAATTACACTTTTTTTTTTTTTTTAATTTGTCCATAAAAGCTTTCCTGAAAGACCAAATCATTGTCAAAATGCTCTCTAGAATGCCAGATGGCGTATCAGACAATTTTACACTGTTGCTTTGTAAAGTCATTCTTTATTCCCAAGAAAATTAAATTAAGTCTTTCTGGTAAGATCTGGGCCACAGTGGCAAAACAGACAGGGGTGCACTGATGCCTTTACGTTCCCATTGCTCAGATACAAATAAAGTTTGACAGGCTGTCAAGAAAATTCAAGCAGACAAAACCAGCCTTAGAACAGAAGTCAGAAAAGTAAATTCCACAGAAGCCATTTTACATTGTGGCAGCACATTAAAGATTTGCCTAATACTAACTCTGATCCAACTTACACATTGGTCCTTCCAATACTCCTTACTCAAAGATGTTTTCTGCTGACACTGTCCTTGGCATTAGGAAAAAGGAGAAAAATACTGCTTCTGCTAGGCTTTTTTTCACTGGGAAAACTCCATGCATTCTAACCCCCACTTTTTCTGCAAGAAATGTATATTCTTTCCTTGACTGAGGATAGGTGCCATGGGAAATCTCACCCTGATGAATTTCTGCTGCTCCTCAAAATATTTCCAACATAACTCATTGTGCCTTCTCCTTTAAAGGTTTCAGATGTGTGGAAATGGTCTTCATGACTGCTTAGCCATCCTCAGCCAAGTTATTAATAATACGTATTTTAATTTGACACTATAAATCTCTTTTAGCTTACCACTTCCATATTTTACTGGTGTATATATAAATACACACACACACATACACAGGATTTATCTTTCTGCTCTGGATAAAACTTCAACAGAGCACCATAGAACAAAAATCTAGAAAGTTACAGTTCATCAGCAAGAATGTTATTAATGAAATTAGATGATCTCTGTCGTGGGTTTAGCAGCCCCCCCTGAACTGAAATAATCAAGTCCAGGTGAATTTCTGGAATAAAAACCAATCAAAAGTTTTAGTAACGCCTCTGCTAATGACATATTTCAGAAAATGGAAGAGAAGGTGGATTGTGCAGAAGAAATTAGGAAGCCATGGAGTAGGAGGGAGGCAGCTGGCCCCGACTTCGGGGGCCAAGCCCTCTCCTGCCCCGGCTTTGGGCCAGGGGCAGGTGTAGCACTGAAGCCCTGGCTGGGACCGAGTGGAGAAAACCTCCAGAAAGAAGCTGCCCTGCTTGAAACTTGCTGCAGATGAATTCCAACGCAGTGGAGAGCAGAGAGGACTTGAGATAACAGGGCCTGCTCCAAGGTCATTTGTAGCAGAAGAGCTGAGGCGAAGGGGGAGCTTTTCCTCCTCCCCTCTCTCTCTCCCTCCAGCAGGGGAAAGATTGAAAGTCAAAACCCCCTGCCACCTTTAGAAGATAACTGGGATGCAGAGACCCCCCCAGCAGTTAGTGAGGGAATTTTTTCAAGGCAATAGATATTTAGCAAGAACATTCCGTTGGATTCCGTTGGGATGTGCACCTGGTCCGGAATAACAAGAGATATGGTAGACAAAACAAGATAGAAGGCCCAAGACCATTGGAGGGACTTCAGTGGGGCAGTTCTAAGGGTGGTACCAGGGCAAAAGGGGCCTTAGGATTGGCTGTCCCTATTAGATATGATAATTAGTAAAGATATAAAAGCGTAAGAATTCTGTATGTGGTGGCACGCACCTTTCGTACTCTTTGGCCAGAAGGCCTCCAGTAAAAGAGCTATTCTCTATCTTATCTAATTTGCCTGGAGAGTTTTTTATTATGAAGATTTTAGGCATCATTATAAGAAGAATAATTGTAGCAATCTGATAATCCCTTGCATAGGGATTTTACATTCTCATGGAACCTCATCTGTGATACGCTTAGGCTGATAAATGCCTATAAGTACAGTCATTTGGTACAATCTCCTGGTTTTAGCTGCTGTGGGCATTTTGTTTGAGAATAACAGGATGAAGCAAAATGTATCTCGTCCACTTTGAGTTGAATGCACCTGTCTCATGTTAAACAACCTCAGGGCAGTCTAGTACTAGGATAGAGAGAAAACTTGGTATAATGCCAAGGTAAAAGCTAAGGGCACCATGATCAAACACATGGACACAGAGAAAATGCCTGAGCTGGCAGATGAAGGACAAAAGAAGAAAAGGAAAGATCAGAACATGCAGACGTTTAAGTTCATCGCTCGTGGCAGTATTTCCCTCAAAAGCTGTCTATAAAAACAGCCTTGCCCATTTGCCTCTTAATTGTGGAGAAAAACCTCCTGACAGTCTTCCCTTGAACTGAGCCCTGTCTGGCTCTTTTGGTTCAGTTTAGTTCTAGGAAAAGCTTAAATTTGAAACCTATGTACTGTTCTTAGCTGCCATCTGAATTAAGGAATTAGGGTTAGGAAAAAGAATGCAAATGATGCTGCTAAAGGTTTCCTTGTCAAAAAAAGGGGGAAAAAAGTGCACACTTACATAGAAAATGAAAATTAGAAGAGTAGTTATCCAGAAAGACCCACACACTACCACAGATAGCACAAATGAGTTTCTGAAAGGGTTTGGCACATGTCGGGCAGCTGGGATACAAGTCCTGCTGGATTTAGTAGAGCCTGGTGTATTAGGACCTGGGGTAATGGTTTTAAACTGAAAGAGGGTAGATTCAGACTAAATTTAGGGAACAAGTAGTTTACAATGAGGGTGTTAGAACACTAGCAAAGGCTGTGTGGAGAGGTGCTGGCTGCCCCATCCCTGGAAATATTCAAGGTCAGGCTGGATGGGGCTTTAAGTAACCTAATCCAGCTGAAGATGTCCCTGCTCATGGCAAGGGGTTGGACAATGGCCTTTAAAGATCCCTTTCACCCCAAACCATTTTATGTCTGAATAATTGATTAGGTTAATCTGAGGAGTTCACAGTAAGGGAAACACCAGAACGCCCTTGTCAATCTGACAAAGGGACTAAATGCACTAATGTTTGACCATATCCCACATGGGAACTTGCTAAAGCGGCACTGACAGACATGGTTTACAACAGATCCTGCCACTCAGCTTTGTGAGGAGCTGATGGAACAACGACCTCCGAGAAAGAGAATGTGCCATGCAGAGCAAAATTTATAAGAGCTCCGCACAGGCTCAGTAAAAGAAAGTCAGTTCTAAATTGTTCTCAGTGAGAAACAGTACCTGGTCTGTTTGTTTAACCTACTCAGTGAACCTATTTATAAGGTCCCATCCCTGAAGGATCAAGAGATGAGGATGATTATGTGGACATGGTCCTCAGCTGTTAATCTTTCCCAAGAAGCCTTCTACAGTCTTTTAGATATTACACAATACACACATTAAAGCTGAGCGAATGAAAAGCCCCAATGAAAACCCATTACTTAAATTGCTGAAGGACAGGGAAAACACTGCATAATGCTTGGATACTTTTATAAATGTGGCTAATGAAGTTGGTATTTGAAGTTAAAAAGCAAAGTGCTTATTAATCAATATAATAACACCTCTAGATGCAGATTCTATTCTTGTTGTCTCTTTGGATCTGGTCTAACTTAAAAGTATCAAACCAGTGTCCTCTCTTTATCTGCTGTTTTTAGTATCCATGCAAGGGCTTGGTTTTGTGACCAGCTGTTGTCCAGTTTCCCAGGCTCCCCACTGCTCCATGAAGACTTACAAACTGATAGTTCTTAAATATCTCCTTGGGCATCATCTCTTTTCAGCAATATTAGTGACTGCTAGTTGTAGCTCCTCCACAAGGAAAAGAAGGTACCTTTATTGCATGACAGTTCAGTAACAAAACGTAGTATCTTTGGAGGACCACCTACCACTTCTAGAAAACCCTTGATGGATCATCAGTCTCAAAAGAATTCCCTGTTGGCTCCTTTCCTGAAAGGCTCAGGCTCTTATTGCTTTGAAAACTTCTCCCAAGAATTGAACCTTTTTCACCTTCTTGATGTATGTCCTTTTTCTCTTTATGAAAGCACAATCTTCCTCTCTGATCTGTGAAACAATCTGGCCAGTGCTGGAAAGAGATCCCACTCCTGCCAGCCAAAGCATCTTGTATCTACCTCTATGCCTCATTGACTCGCTATTTTTACATCCCAAGATTTTTCAGTTGAGCTATAATCAGAAGGTGATAAGCAATAGGGGAAGGCTACTCAGCAGAGGAAAAGACACTGATGGTCTCTGTAAAATAATAAAACTGGCTCCAACTATACTATTAAATGAAAAGTATTTTAGAACACAGTTTTATAGGAAATGCAGCACATAATAAAGTTGGGCTGTGCTTTACTGCAAAGTTTCAGTGAAGAATCCTTTTATTCCCAATGTGGTTGACTAATGCTTTAGAAGTTGATGATTCTCTCCTTCAGTACAATCGAAGAAATACCCTCTTGCTTTGCATAAGATACCAAAGAAACAGAATCATACTCATACTTTTTTAGGTCTGTTCAATCCAAGTCAAGTGTCCAGCAGCACGTAAGGTGCAAGATAATTTTTCCACCTAATACTGTATTATGCTCATTTCATAATTTTTCAGAAATGATCCTATAACCATTATTTCCGTGAGAGGTAAAGACTTTATACTGCAATAACTTTCAGAGATGAATAATGTATTCATGCCAAGTCTTCACTAAAAATGTCTGCAGAACTTACCAGTTCTGTATTATTACAGTGTTTTACATCTGGTATTTATTTTGTAAGCGATGGCCACATATTCAGCTCTGCAGAAGAACAAGAATAAAAGCACTTCTTTCCACTGAATATGAGGCATCATGAGAGCAAAATTGAGCAGAAGAGAAGGAAAAAGGCATTATTTCCAGGTTAATTATAAAGTGAGTTCTGAAATTTATTTAACTACGTATAAGATGTCTGATAGCTTTGTAACAATTCAAAAGAATTAGGAAAAACTATTCAATAAAACATATAAGATTTTATGTTTGTGATCTTAAAACTGCAGGTTTTAACCAATTTAGGAAATAAATGTCACACTCAAAGGACAGACTCTTCCTAATAGGGCTGCTCTTTTGTCACAGAAAAGTACTTCAAATACTGGATAAATATTAATCGAGTATCTATATGCAGATCCAAGAGAATACATCAGCACCTACAGCATAGTTTAGACTCCTAAATCCAAAAGTGCATGTCAGCACCTCTGTAATCCAAGAGGTACTTAGCTCATTAGGAGGTTTTTTTCCTAAGCCTGAAAGCTTTGAAGGCTTGAAATTTGTTTTCTGCATATTCCAAGAGCTCCTTGGGACACAGGTATCACCTGAGACCTTTTAATTCCAGGTACAGGATGCTGCAGTATTTCTATCAGCTGCCTTGCCAGACCCTGGAAGCATGCCCAAATCACACCAGCAAGATCCTACTCAGAAGTTTGTGCTTGGTAATAAATATTCAATGTTTTTTAAATGTTTGTTAAAAACTGCACCCAAGTTTCTTACAGAATCATTACAGGACTTATAGAATCATTAAGGTTGGAAAAGACCTATAAGGTTATTGAGTCCAATCAACTTCCTCCTATTCCACTTTGTGAAAGAGGAATATAATTACATCATGATTACACTATCTATGCTAAAGAAAAAACCATAAATATGGACAGGAACTTTGCTTTCATTAAGTCCTGTGGGTACAAATTCCACAAAGTTCAAGTAAGTAGCTGAATATATTGCATTAGTTTACTGTATAGAAATAACGCCATGCTCAACTCAAAATCACTTTAAGATGAAATAATGTCAGGCTATATAATTTAAATCAAAAGAAAATGAAAAACATAGGAAAGAAAATGCATATGCCCTGTACACTGCAAAGGTAAGTTTTAAAAGTATGCTTTCCTCTTAAAAGGAAAATTACCAAAATAAAAATCAGTAAGTATTTTACAATTCCTTGCTATTCTATGTTTCATAAAGCTATGATTTGTGGCTAATAAGAAGTTCATTTAAATAGAAAGCAACAAAAGCAGAATGATGCTTTTGGAAGACAATAATGCTGGGAAGGAGAGGGTTTGAAGAGGTGCTGTGTTAGTTTGGTTTAAAATATGGAAAAACTTGACCCTGTTTTCATCAGTGTAGGTACCATGCTGTGCCACAAGTGCACACCCTCAGGAATGCTGGATTCTGTCTAATATCTGTGACACAGTCTTAAACAGATGCAGAATTCCAAACTGTCCTAACCTGTAGAGCTGCTGAGCTCTTTGAGCTCCTCTGTGTGCCTGTGCTCAGTGAGTGCATCTGACCCAAGGCATTTCCTGCTGCTCAAGGGAGCTGCACGTGGCTGGAGTTGGGCCAGGGCTATGCACTGGACAAGTCAACTCAGGAGAAATCATCAGGATAAAGCCACACCCAGTAAGTTTGGGGGTTTTGGCTTCTAACTTTGTCTTCAACTAGAAAAGAAGTGTTTCTTATATCACTGTATCAAAGTCACACTTTTCTTGAGAAAAAAATACAGAAAAGACAGAGCACTTTGGTTTCCCTGGCAAGGAACCTCAGAGAGATCTGCTGGGGTGAACCCACAGTCCTCAATGTGTGGGAAGAAATGTGAGAAAAGAGAAGATGCTTTGAATGTCTTCATAGAATCATATAACAGTTAGGGTTGGAAGGGGTCTTACAGATCATCTAGTTCCAACCTCACAGCCATGGGCAGGACACCTTCTACTGGACTAGGCTGCTCAAAGCCCCATTCAGACTGGCCTTGAACACTTCCAGGGATGGGGCAGCCACAGCTTCTCTGGGCAAACTCCTTAAGGATACTAAGGATACTAAGTTAACATAGCTATATTCTTCCAAAACACTTAGAACTGACCCAGATGGATTATCAAAACCTTTTAAAAAAGCATTTTGATCCTCCCCTATTTTCTTAGCTATTCTTTGGCCATGATCAATGCTCAGCATTTTGGTTTGATGGGGTCTGGCATAGATGCAGTTTAACTCTGCCAACCCCCCCCCATACATTTATTTATTTATAGTAAAATAGTGCACACAGGCATTTATAGCATACCTGTCTCTCTGAGCTGCATAACAGTGCTGCATAACCCTCCCCACCTGGATCAGTAAGGTATGTTGCACAGCCTGGCATACAGAGGGGACACAGGAAGAGGAGCGACATGTTTACAGATGCCTTGTCAATCAGTAGTGGGAAAAAATGTGAAAAGTCAATTCTGATCAGAATTTTAAACTAGGAAAACTAACTACTTTTTGTATGTAGACTACTGATCTGAGGGCAATCAGGGACTATTCTTGCAGCTGATATCAGATGCTGCTCTCTGATTTTTCATTAGAACTCAGATGGTTATTTCCAGCTGCCCAAGTAATCAGGACAGGTTAATACTGCTGGCTGAAAGTAGATATACACAATCTGTCCCAAAAAAGAAGGAGCATAAAACACACTTTCTTAAAAATCACCTGATTTCATTTCAGATTTTCTTTACAAAAGTGCCAGTTCTGCATATGTTCATGGGAGGTACTTTAGCCTGTGCCAACACTTACCATAAAAGATTCTGTGGGTCAGGACTTTAGCCTATTCTTGCCATTTTCTGACACTGTCTCTCAGAAGAGAACACATATATCAGGTGTCCTACTTAAAAGTCAACAACTTGACACCACTGCATCTTGTGCTCCTCCTTATGATGATGGACAACTAAGAATGGCTTAAAAACAACAAAGCAGACAGCAAGAGTAAGTGGTTTCAAAATCAATACAAGAACGATCAAGTAGTGGAAGAGTACTTGTTATCTGTTCATCAAAATGATGTGAAAAGACATTCTGTGCATTCAGAATTTAATTTAGCTACTTGCTTTATCATCATAAACACTCATTTCAATATGAGCAATGATTATTTTTTCTTCCCTAACATGAATAATATATAATTGCTGGTATTTGGGAAGCGACAAGGTCTTTACCTTTATCCATCAGGGTAATTTATCATTGTCTTTCTTTTTCCTTTGCAGTGGTGAGAGAGCTTGTCAGCTCAGCTTGGTCTTAAAAAGCTGGAGTGTAATTCAATAATAAATTCACTCAAAGGCTAGCTGTCACGAGACATTCATTTATTTGTATCCATTAGGAGATCTGCACTGCTGTTCTCTCTGAAGAGTGGTTAAGCTGCATTTTGAAGCCCAGGAAATATATTGCAGAGATACTCAGTCACCTTCTTCACACTGCTGCCGCTTCTACACAGGCCATACAGGGATGCAAATGTGCCAGGGTTCCCCCAGGGTAATAATCAGCCAGCCACGACCTAGTAAAGCCCACAGGAGTAGACTGTAATTCCTGACCTGAATGATGAGTGTGCCTGTGCCACAGGTGCCTGTGCAGGATACCAGACATGCAGGACACAGAGATCCATGTCACTTCTGTGGTGCCTGCTCATGGGAGAGTGCTCACAGCAAGTGGCATGGGCCCAACTCCAGCGCTACCTCATGAGGATGACAGTCTTGGGACAGAAAGACATACGATGTTCCCTGGCCAGCAATCTACAGTCCTGGTCTACACTAAGAAGGAGACAGCTTCATGAATCACCACAGCAGCACTGGGAGAGGGTTGTCCTAAGGCATAATGCTGGAGCCCTTCATAAGAACAACTCTCTCCTGTCAGATAAACCTTTAAGTCAGCAGCTGGAAGGAGAGACAAGAACAGTTCATCTTGCCCCCAGCTGCTGCTGTGATCTTCACTGGAGCAGTTTCATGGATAACAGGGATATCATCACCTGTCTGTTATAAAAGTAGCTGGAGGAGACTCAACAGCAAGAACACTACTGAAAAAAGGGCATATCCACACATGCAAATACAGGCAGTCCTGTTTGTCCAGACTAATGGGGTCCCAGATGGTCCCAGTCCATGCTCCTCCATGTATCAGTCACTGACCACTGCTGAAGCACCCTCAATTCCAGGTTGATAAGAGGCAGCTGTTCAAAGGTCCAGCTTTCTAGGTGGTGAAACAGGCAGTTGAAACTACAAAGAGAAGCCAAATAAGCAAAAAACCCTTGCAGTGGTTGAGTTTATCCAGATCTGTAGGATCTTTAAGAACTAACAGGAACACACAATGTCTTTTAAGATCCCAAAAGAGTAATGGCATTTTTAACACCTCTGATAAGCCTGGACTTTTTGCTGTTCCAGGGGAAAATATACCTTCTGTTGAGGTCCTTCACTGTTACTTGCAATCACTTTTGTGAATCAAGATACTTGAGAGATGCAATACAATCACAGCTTCAGGTGACACATCTGTAGACCATATTTAGTGGCACACACCCTATGCTGCTAATTTGAGAATGGTAACCTCATAAATCATTGCTACGTCTGTATAATCCTTTGTATTAACTTAAATGGAACAAGGAGCCCCATTTATTAGTTCCACTGCATTTAATAAAATGCAATCATTAAAACCATTCCTATTGATCTGAATCTTTGCATTCCCTAACATACCAGATAAACACTTCTGCTAGCAGGTGCTCCTTTTCAATCTCAAACACATGTAACTCAAGTTTATGTGACCCTATATGACACAGTCTTTCTGTTGGTCCTCTGCTGGTACTCTCAAAAACAATTAGAAATTCCCACTATTTTCTCCCAGCTCTGTGCGCTGTTGAATGCAAGCAGCCTTCAAAAAGAAGCTGCAATTTTTTTGGTTTTTTTTAATTGCACATATATGAATATTTCTATAGTTCATGAGTTGTATGAAAAGTTCATTAAACACACACATGTGTCTACCAAAACTCTCTACCTATCAGAATGGATACACATGGACCTGATACCAGAGTCCTCTGCGGAAATGATGAGAAATCGCAGCCCTAGATATATCAGAAAAATGAAATTGTGAGCATAATGTATTTTATATTCTGAATCCTGATTTTACAGCAACAAATCACAACAACTGACATCAGAGAATTCACTGTGCTAACGTTTAGTCCAGAGTCTCGACTGTTCAGTATCCAGTACCTGGGATCTTCAGAATAATGAAGGACAACATTTTGAAATACAATGAGTGTTTGTTTAGTTTAAACCACTGTTGTCAGCTTTCTTGGACCCTGAAGGCCTTGGAAGCAAGAAATATGAGGGAAACTATCATATCAGGCCAATTCCCTGACACTGGTGTGCTTCATGTCTGAGGTCAGCCCATATATGGGATGTGATACCCAAGGGATGCTGTCAATGTCCCTTCACAAAAAACATTAGGTCGGATCTAGAATGGCCTGAGAGCCCTGTTGAGACGCAAGTGCTGAAATAAACACCCACACAAACATGAGGGTTGTATATTTTCAATGCCAAACTATTAACTGCTGTGTGTGGGAAAGCTGAAAGTTAGCAGTTCATGACTGGGTGAAATTCAACAGTCCAAACTTAAGTGTTGAGAGCCACCTCTGGGATCAGGGTCATTACTTCTGAAAGGCAACATTCAGCGCAGACACTGATCTAAGAATCTCACACCCCAGGTGCCCTGCTATAAGCACATGATTTTCAAGGGATGACCGACCCTGACAGCCAGGAATGTGCTTGAGTTGCTGAAATGCAGTCACAGAAGTGAACTTTATAAGTTTTCTTTCCCAGTTCCTGTTTGTTGGTGATGATTGCAATGGTAAAGAATGTATTGGTTTTAAAAGCAATCTATACTCAAGCTGATTGTTTATATTGCAAATCACTCCAACAGTCCTCCCTAGGTGTTACGATTTTCCTCAGTTCTTTTGAGGTCTCTAATAGTCACACAATAGATTGCAAATAGCATTCTAATTTCCTTCTCTTTTGGTTCTGTCAGTGTAAGAAGATCTGTCACTGCTGTTTAGGAGATACTTGTGGTCAATATCAGTCACTTGAACAAGAATAGCCCTGCTGAATGGATGCCTTTCACTCCTTGAAATAAGAAAAGTCAAGAAAAAATGCAACTGCCCATATGGGTTGGGAGAGAAGCTTCTTGTCTTACTGGCTGGCAGGAAACTGTAGATGAGGTGAAAGTCAGTAGAACTACATCAGCCACAAAATTCTTCAGATATCTACTTCACCTAAACCATTTCCATGTTCTGCATCTTGCTGCCATTCCATGTCTTAAAATGACCAAGTGGCTTATGCTTTACCACTTACTGAATCAAACCCAAAATTCACTTACCCGCCTTCAAAAGGATTGTCTCCTGGGATGACGTGAGTGCTGTCCTTGCCAATCAGGAACTTGATTCGATCATAGAAGGAATGCAAGCTCTGCTGGGAGATGGGGGCTTGTGTCTCTTGGATGATATCCAGGGGGTCCGGGGAGCCCAGGCAAAGAGCATTGACATGGCACAGTGGCTGTAAGCAGCAGTCTGGGTCCATGCAATCCACCAGGCCATCTGCAAAAGTGTAAGGAAGATTTTAGAGCAATGGTAACATGGAGTGCTACAGACTTTAGTGTGCGAAAACTCTTTCCAATGCAGATGACAGAGAAATGCAGATTTTCACCTGCAAAGAGTAAGGCATATTTACTGAAAGTCATAATAAAGAATCTAAAATATATATTAATATGTAACATAAATATACAGTAACACATAATATATGAAAACTCACATATTAGACCCTAAAAAAGCATATTTTAGGCTAATTCTAGGATGTGCCATTCCACATCTCAGTCACTTTGATAACTCTAGAGCCTCAAAAGGTTGTTGTCGTTTTTTCTGCCAATATACATACGACTTCTGTACAGTGCTCCTGTTCCCTGTGCAAATCACAGACACATTGCATCATACCAAAGCTATCGGGTTTGCTTTCTGCAGGACTAAATAGTGAATAAAGCCATCATATCTACCATGGCTGCAGAAAAATCTGTACATGCAACTCAGTAAAACAGAATAGAAAATAAAGAAGATTTTGCTGGGAGGGTTTGACCTCTTTTGACCTTTGTCACAGTGATTCCATACAGACACAGACTAACAGATGACCTCAAACTCTCAGGATATATATCTTGTATTTTTAGCACCACTAAATTAATAACAACAACAATAATAGCAGTGGACATACATGAAAAAGCTTGCCGAGTGTACTCTAGTAAAATGAGGGTTTGCATATCTGTCAAGCTATCAAACATACAGACAGTACCACTTCCCCTCCCACCACCATAGCAACAACCCCTCATTCATTTTGAAATGTCACTGATCATTGCAAACAGCTCAGGAAAAAACGGTGACAGGAAAGGAAATACAAGAAAAGCTCAAAAGAGGTTTGATGAAGCATCACATTTAGCAATAAAAGTTGTTAGCATGTAGTAGAGACAGATCTTTAAATCAGATAAGGGAACTGGATGTTTTTGTTCTGGGGTAATGGGATATGGAGCCCTTCACTTTCAACTCATCAGTTCAAGCAAGACAGTTTGACAGTGAATGAAAATTATTACCATGTGATAGCTGTTCACAGACCTATGTGAAATGAGTGGTTGGTCTCTGTGTAGTTGCTGGAAGCTCCATATATCAGAGAAACCACCTTTACAGCTAGCATCTACTAACAATTTCAGCATAGATGCAAGGGATGAACATACTAGGAGAGCAACACTGTCCAGAGAGGTAGCTCCCTCCTGAAGTGTGATGAAATTTGGAGTTTTTAGGATAATGTATTGTTTGTTTCAAAGAAGCAGTAAATTAAAACAAGACAGTTTGTCACTTTTACTGTTTGTGAGCTTCAGTTTTGTCCCAGTTTCGCCAGTATGAACTAGAAGTCATTTCTCCAGTGTTATTGGTATTACATTGTATTTACTGTATACCTATAATGGCTTACACGTCATGGATTTGGATTCTGTTGAGTTACACCTGTTCCATCCTTGGAAGATTTTAGTGCTGTAAGACATCACTGACAACATCATTTGATGTAGTTACCCATACACAGAAAACTGAACAACGAGCCTGGTCAACGTTCCCACAGCTTCCTGTCTAGGAGTAGGTCAAAGCACAATGAGCACTTGCTCCATGTAGATGAGCCCACACACACAGTGAGTCATTTTCACAAGTGCTTTGCACCTGCCATTAATGATAATGGGCGCAGTGTTAGACCAACAAAAGTGCTTTGGGAAATCCCATCTGTTATCCTTGCTGTCCTTATCTCACTATCCTTACTGTTCTTACTATCCTTACAGAACAGACTATCCTGTCTGTTCTGATATTTCTATATCTTTATAACTCTATGCAAAATTGCTACAAAAAAAATTTCAGCTCAACTATTGGCCTTTTCTCTTGATCACTAGGCATAATGAAAAAGAACTAACTAGGGTTTATTTGTCCACTAAAGACATGACTCGCTGCAGATGACTAGATCAGTAGGATTCCGGAAAGTCAAATCTCAGATGGAGTTTGAGAGACCATTCACAGAATACAGACCTGCTTAGATGTAATATGCTTATCTACAGCTACCTACTAAAAAAAAAAAAAAAAAAAAAAAAGAAAAAGATAAGATGCAACAAAACAGCCCTGTTACTATATCAACTATAGTTTCAAGCAACATAAAATGTTGTCTTTTTCTCCCACACATTAATAGTGTTTTCTAAGGCTACAGACACTTAGCTGAGAGCATGGTAAACCAGCTGTACCATACTTCATTACTTCATCTTTCTTCCATGCATCAGAAATGCATTTTGGGACCTGAAGCTGCAGGACAGCAAGGAAATGTCTTGCAGGAAACTGTAGATAAATGTTTGAAGAACAGATGCAAAGGACAATGTTTTGAACAGGTGGGAATGATGAGGATTCATCTGCAGGTAAGCCTTTCAATTAATGTGGCTTAGACCTGTGTGGAATAAGCTGGGGATAGCTACACCAGAAGCATTTGTCACTGACATCCTACATCCTAAATTTATCAATGTTCTCAAGAGCTGAAATGGAATTTACCTACTCAGCTCCAACAACACCAATACCAACAACAGTTTCAGGACAAAGCATTTCTTTGGCTTAGGAAATGTAATGGCTATTTTTGTCTGAGTCATGTAGAACAGCAAGAGTTAAACTACAAATCAGGTCATAAATAGTGATGTCTCCATCTGAATACAGTTTTCTTGGTTTTTTTACTGTACGGTCCACAAGTCATCCAAGTGGTGCCCCACAGTAAATTGTAAGGCGTTGTCATCTAATGACATTGTACACTGCTATGACTTCTCATGCCCTAAAATCTCTCACTGGATCCATCATAAAAGTGAGGATAAAGTGACATTTGCAAGAAGCTCCCTACCCACAAATAGCAAGGTGTCCAGGGACCTGCACAGATTAAGTAAAAATAAAATAAGAGCAAAATAAAACTCAGGCTTTAATTGTCCAATCCAAAAACAAATGTGGGAAGCCAGCACCAGCAGCAAAGGAAAATATAGCAAGGTATGATCTCACAGAACAATATGAAGTCATAATACAAAACTCCTCTGAAATTTAAAAAGCATAAAGTTTTATTTTCCTTAAAACTCACTGCAGATTTTTCAGAGAGGTAACACAAGGAGGTGAACATGGGATTAATGGCTTTTGCACCCCCAGTTTCGCAGCAGCAAAGCCAAAGAGACACACGATCCCCATGTGGATTCATAACTTCAGAAGCTCCCAGAGACTAGGTAGGCTGCATTGTAAGTTCTTATTATGGACACATTTATACAGCTCTTAGTTTTAAAAAGTGGCAGCTCTCCTATTTGCATAAAAAAAGTGGCAGCTCCCTTATTTACATATACCTATAATATGACCATGGCACCTCAGAGAACAAATGTGTTGCTTAATTAACTCCATGAAAAGTTTCAAGTCCTGAGTAGAGGGATTACAGCATTTCATATGCTTTAGGGTCAAAGAAACTACTATGATCAACTTATCTGATCTCTTATACCCACAGGCTGTTAATTTTTTTCCCACCCAGAACTGGATTAAAGCCTGTGTTTTAGAAAGATATCTCATATATCAAAGACAGTTGATTACAGTGTGTCCACCACTTCCTTCAGTAAGCTATTCAAAATGCTTAAGTGCTGCTAGGAAACTGCATCTCATTTCAAGGTTGGATTTGTCTAACTCCAATATCCCACAACTGTGTCTTGTTTGGCCTTTGTCCATAAGGTTATCAATATTTCCTTCTGCCCTTTATGCTCCGATATCTTTTCCATGTGCAATTACCTCCACACAGAGCAACAATCTATTCCAAACCTTTTCTTTCAACAGCTGAGGAAGATGAAACTTCCAATTGTCAGCTTTATTTCCCAGCCACTGGACTCTTTTTGGTTTATGATACCCTTCAATCTCTTTACAGTAATTTCACGTCTGTTGTTATGTGTAGACACCAACACTGGACACAGCATTACGGCAGCAATATTGGGCACAGAAAAGAGACCACTTCCCAACTTTTTCGGTTTTTGTACTTCTAAGGTTCACAGTAGACTTTTTGCAACAGCCTTGCACTGAGAACTCATGTTGAAACAATTATCTCTAGTGACCTTGAAATTCCATTCTGAGTCATCGCTTCTCAAGAGTCTCCCAATCCACCTGTATAACATCCTTTCTTTGTTCCCAGGGCTATCTTGCATTTTGCTGCATTAGGACAGATTTTGTTTGACTGTGACCTTGTAGCGATGCAAGTCAGATCACTCTATGTCAAAATGATCTGGGTACATTATTTACCACCATATTGATCTTAAGTGACCTGAAGATTTTACCAGGAGAGATTTAAACTACATTCTAAGACAATGATGAAAATGCTGAATACAACAAACAGTTCCAAGGGATCCCTTCAGAAACAGCTTCAATAATGGATCCCTTCCAATTAACATATTGATTCAGAGTTCTGTCACTGAGCCAGATTTTAAGACATCTCTTGTGTTCCTTATTATTTCCATGTATAGGAGTTTTTACATCTTAGAGACATTTTATGCATTCTATATACATATACCTGTCCTTTTGGCAGTCCTCCCAAAACCAAAACAAAACTCTTCTGTCAGACTTCCTTTGCACGAAAATAAATACCTTTTGCAATCTCCAAATTACCATGGGGTGAATCAAACCACTGTTGTTGTGAAAAGGGCGCCATTGGCAAGACGTTGTCACATCTGGTAAATAATGTGTTCAATGGTTTGCATCTTTCAGTAAGATTCATGCAATCATAGAATAAATCAGTCTGGATGGCACCTCTGGAGGTCATCTTGTGAGCCCTTCAGAAAGGGATGTGAAGGAGAATTAATTGGGCTGAGCAAAAAACCTTCCTTTTCTGCCACTGCGGATAAACCAGCTCCAATTTATTCAGCTAATACAACATTTTAGTGGTCCAAGTCCACTTTCATCAGATAATCTGCACTCTGTATACCACTAGTCAGTGAGTTTTACTTTGGGATGACTCATCTAGCTTGTGTCTTGTGGTAGAGTTGCAATACCATTTTTAGAATGATGCTCTGACTTGTTTTAAAGATTGCAAATCCACCAATCCCATTAATGTGCTCTTTAAAACATTACCTTAGACTGTAAACTCCCAGGGAGCTGAGACTGTCTTTTTTACTGTCTGTTCACAAAACATCTGTTCCAGTCCCAAAAGGCTCTGAAGTGTCAGCACAAGCCAATGAAATAACCACAGTTCTCATTAAAGGTTTGTATCTGTAATGTATGTTCAGCTTGTCCTCCACAGAAGCATTGCTTCTTGGAAGGGGCTGAACTCCAAAGATATCTGTGCCTTCTTCGAAAAGGACCTTGGCCTAACAAGTATTTTTTGACCTTTGCATAATACCAGCTGGAAAACACCTGACATTAATTGACTTTAAACACTCTGACTGTAACTACTGGGACAGCTACATTAGATAATGACAACAGATGGAAACGCTGAAATACTCAGGAATTTCACGAGATAATCAATATCATAACTGCTTCCCACAAATAGTCACTTGGATGCCAAATTTTAGATGAGCTAAAATTACTTGGCTTTCAAACACTCCTTGTGACCCACCAGTTCCTAAAAATCATATCTTTTATCATGTTTACACAGCATGCAAAAAAATACATCCAACCAAACCAACCCAAAATTTTTAAAATCTGGAGCTACTGGTGTCAGTGTGGAGAACACAGGGTTGTGTTTCGCCTACCTGGAGCTTCAAGTTGGCTGGAGGATCCCTATCTCTGGTATTTCCCACAAAAGGAGTTGCAGGATCCAAGTCAAAAGTAATTTTATTCTCAAAAATCTAACATATAAACTGAACCTTTCCCAGGTGTATTATGACACAAATAAGGCTGGAATAGTAAACATCATTAGAGTCACTAGTTACATTGGACATGCTCCTTACCACCTGAGCATGCAGGACTGGGAAGTTGTTGACTAACTGAAGAGGTTCTGTGACTGTCTTCCTTGCCTGTCAGCCTTCATGTTGAGACTCCCTGGCTTCCCTGAATGCTAGGAATGGATTACAATCCTAAGGAACACAACTAGCCACTAACTGATAGGAAAAACTGTGTGCTTGTTGAACACAGCTGCTTATTAGGAGAGGCAGGTCTTCTAGCTTACTTCTAAATTATTCCCTCCCCAGAACAAAAGCTAATTCTCATGTTGACAACTACTACTATCCTGCAAAATAATTACTCTTCAGCAGCAATGGCAATATTGTTCCTGCATTCCTTGGGATTTTGCTGCACTTGCTGGATGCAAAGTGCTCACGCTCACAAATCCCACAGCAGATTCATTCCTCCTTTGAGTCCTGTGCAGTCTAGCTTCCAGGTTCCTCACCTAACACCACGCAGCACCAATAAGGGATCAGGGATTAGAGTTTTGTACAGAAGCAAAGGGCTGATTTTGAGACACAGCTTCTGCAGTTACGAAGATCAGTTGAGAGCTAACAAAATTCCAAATTAGCTGTGACTTTTTATGGCCCCACAATTGTGTTGGCTGATTTAAACTAAGTGCCTTAGCTGGCTGAGACTGAATAATTGAGTATTTCTACAGTTATGGATGCTGCAACAAAAATCTGTCATGTTAACACGAGCAACAGAATGCAAATAACCTGCAGCCAGAGGTGTTATTATGTGTTTAAGCAGACTCTGACAGGTGCTGCGTGTCAAGTGCCAGGCTGGAACAGGCAGGCCACGGGTAGGGATGGGCCTGTTTATACACAGAGAGCATTCTGTGGACTGTGATGCACATCGGGAGCCCCGGTCAGACAGGCAGTCAGAAGGAGCTGAATTTAAAGAGCCTGATTAGGGTAAATCTGGGAGAGCATATGTGACAAACTCAAGGATTGTTCCTGCCACTGACTGCAGTGGGAAGAGCAGCTATGAGAAACTGTACTCGGCAAAGCAAAACTAGAAAGTAAAAACAACAATAAAACCCCATTGTCTCTTAGGAGTATTTCCACTGCCAACAAAAGCATAAAATGCACTGATTATACAATTAATTGTGTCTCTCACCTCATCCAGTTCTTATGTTTCCCTTCCCTTCTGAGCCATTCATCAGCCAACATCACCACTTTTTGTGGGGACACTGTCTTGTCCTGTGATGCTTTTGGATGAATTACTGGAAGAGTTTGGATAGGAAGGGTTTCAAATGTAGATGCTCAAAAGTAAAGATAACAAGGTGTTAGTCTTGCCCTTGAGCAAATCAGGTTTTAACCTTCCAGTTCTAGTCTAAGCTCTGGTGAAACACAGACTAAAGGAATCACTCGGTAGTTTCGCATAAACACAAATCATTGTTCATGTGAATGTTTGTGCTGATGAAGATTTACAGGAGTAATGATGTTCTGTGAATAGTTGAGGACCAACACTCAATTTACTTGAATTGGATTTGGGGAATAAATAGGTTTTACTACAGTGCTTTGCAGAGAAGAACATTACATATTCAACAAAAGAGTTGTAACTTTAGGATCCTCTGTAGGGAATCAAAGGGGGGCAAAACCCAACCATAAGTAACAATGGCAATGTCATTGCCAGTCCTCTGTCACCACGTTAGCTATTCAAGTTCTCTTCTCTCTATCCCACTTGCTCTGTTTTGATTTCACCTGAATGGTTATATCCTGGCTATATTAGATTGCTGGCTGCCTGGGAAAGAATTTGCCCTCATATCTTTCTCTAAGTGTTCAGCATATGCTTGGAAGTTTGAAATAATATAGTCATATGAAATAGTAATCATGTATTTCAATTGCAGAATTCCTTGGACTCTTGTGCAGAAGCTGTGCTCTGTAGGGCTAGTCACTGCAGAAATATTCTGCAAAATGTTCATCCTAAGCCAGAGCTACATTCTTGTTTAAAAAAACCCCTGAATAGAAAACAAAGGGAAGTGGAAGGAGGAAATGTCAGAAAACACATGATAATCACCATTAGCTGGGCATAAACCAGAGCTATAATAATGTGTTTAGAGTCTACAAGTTCACAGCATCCCTGAACTCATCACTGCTCTGGAGAGTACAGTTGATGCAGCTGGCTTCATGGGTTTCTTCCTTTCTCCAGGCAGATTTTTAATGAAGGGACTTAGGAATTGCACAGCCAGCAAAGGAAGCAGGCAATCTAGGATTTGAAACAATTTCATGAAGCTGAGCAAGGCATGTCACGGCCCCACCTAGCTTAGGAGAGACTAACTGTATCTGGGGGTGCACCAGGCACAGCATGGCCAGCCAGCTGAGGGAGGTGATTGTCCCACTCTGCTCTGCACTGGTATGGCCTCACCTTGAATATTGTGTGCAGTTTTGGGCACTGCAATATAAAAAACAATATAAAGCTATTAGACAGAGTCCGAAGGAGGGCTACAAAGAATGTGAGGGTCTAGATGGAAAGCCATATGAGATGTGGCTGAGGTCACTTTGTCTGTTCAGCCTGGAGAAGAGGAGACTGAGGGGAGACCTCGTTGCAGTCTGCAACTTCCTCACAAGGGGAAGCACAGGGGTAGGCATCGATCCCTTCTCTGTGGCCACCAGTGTCAGGACCCAAGGGAATGGCCTGAAGTTGTGTCAGTAGAGGTTTAGGTTAGATATTAGGAAATCTAACCACCCCAGAGGGTGGTTGGGCACTAAACAAGCTCCCCAGGGAAGTGGTCAGAGCACAAGGCTGAGTACAAGAAGTATTTGGACAACGCTCTCAGGCACATGGTGTGATTCTTGGGGCTGTCCTGTGCAGCGCCAGAAGATGGACTTCGATGATTGTTGTGACTCCCTTCCAACTCAGGATATTCTATGATTTTATGACTAGCATTCAGACAAGGGAATAATTACAAGCTGCTTAACCTGATCAATGGTCATGCAATAGTGTACCTGAAATAGCCTCCTTCAGGAGCCAAAGCACCTCTCAAAACTGATTCCTCTGAGCAAAAGGGACTCAAATCTTAGCAATTTTTTTTTTTTTTTTGGTGGGAACAGTGGTTTCACACCCTCAGCAGCTGAGATATCCTTGTCACCAAGGTCTCTCGCTTTCCTGGCAAGTGCTGCAAGTGTTAAGCTACTGCTGAAAAATTTACTCTAATATATTCTGACTGAATCCAAGCCAATTTAAGCAATCGTCTGAGCACAGCTTGGAAAGTGGTCTCAAATAACTGAAGATATAGGCATGTTTCTCAAATCCTTGTCAAGAGGAAAGTGACCATATCCTCTATGCTTGTTGAGCACACTCGGGGCAAAACTTTAGGATTTTAAGGGAACTTTTTGCCCACAGAGGTTGTAAGAGCAGGTCCAGATGCTAAAGCAGGTCCGGTAGAACTTTCCTGAACTTCTGCTTTAAACATTGGCGCCCAAACTCAGTTTAAGCACCTTTTCAGGTGCAGAAATGCTTTGTGAAATGTGTGTCCAAGCCTGTTTTTACTGAAGCTGGTTCATGCCACCTTTTGTTACATCTTATGTAGCAAGTGCCTCCTTCCCATGAATAAGTTCCCTCCCTTCAGCAGACAATGGTAGGTTTTTCCTGACATAGATAGCACTTTCATAGTTTCTTTCTGAATCTATTAATAAAAGGTATCTTATTAAGAACTAGTTAAAAGTTCCAGGAACTTTCCTAAGGTGTCAAGACAAGGCACTGCTAGACCCCCAGTTCACAATACATCATCCTCTGCAATGGCACCAGCACTTACTCCTGGATGCTGTAATGCCTGGGTTCACACTGCCCTCTTGCCATCCCCGCTGCTAACAACCAGCAACAGGTGACACCCAAGAGTTACCATCCAACACAGGATCAGAAAAGAGCTGAAACCCAAAAAAATACGAACTGGTAATTTTTTTCTTATTTGAGGAAAAGTCGATTAACAGTTGTCATGAAACAAAGGAAGAGAAGCTGGATGATTTATAACAAATTATCCAAGCTACCCAGACTTTCAGGTACAGCAGACTTTCTCATCTTCTTAGCAGTGCTTTGTGGTTTCTCCCAGATGACTCTGCTGTTTGACTAAATCTATCTATGATGGTAAACACTAATTTATGATGGCTGTTTTCCCAGGTGCGTTCAGATCTCAACACTTCCCTCCATAAGTGTAGCCAGCACATTAATGCATGATTTTTTATGGTTTTGAGGAAGTAGACAGCTCACACACCATGCCCAGGAGACAACCTTCTCATGCTATAAAAACCTTGCAGCATGAGGTTCTAACAGTGTGCAAAAGGAAAAAGAAAATAAAAGCACCCCATCACCTTGACTGCAGCTCAAGAATTTGCAAAGACACAGGTTTGAGTTCTGGGTCCTCCTGGATTCTTTATAGTTCCCTTTACAACACTGAAACTATCTTCATGTGTAACCCTGTGTACTGGCAAAGATCAGTGCAGACTCCTGCCAGCTCTCTAATACACTATTTGGCATGTGGTGGACAGACGGTGAACACATGGGTGTTAAGAAGGCCAGTGTGCTGTGCCAAAATTTCTCTTGCCAAAGAATTTAAAATGCTGCTGTTCCAAAGCATTATGTAAGTCTCCATCTTACTACAAGCACTACCTAATCCTTGAATGGGGCAAGCAAGCCACAAAGGATTACTCCGGGGAGTTGCACCAATGGGCTATGGTACAGTTGAACAAAAAGCACTGATTTGCCTCGGAGAACCCATTCCTGAATTACATTGTCCCTAAAGTGAGAGTTGATTTCTGATGGCAGCAATAACGAATCCTCAGGGCTGCAAGAAAAGGCAAAAATCCTGTGTGCAGAGGGCTTGGGTGCTCTGATCTGCTCACTGCTCCAGGATTGGAAGACTAAGGCAACCTTTAGTTGTTCTGGCCCAGGAGGGTAGAGAGAAGGAAAACATATGGATTGCTCCACCTGCTAGCTTTTGGGCAGCACTGGTGGCGCACAGACTGAAGTTGCAAAGGCAAAATGGGGCCATGGGTACATTGGAACCCTCTATTTGTACTAGGCTAAATGAGACATAAACTGAGGGGCAGAAGCTTTGCTACTATAATTCTTGCAGAGAAAGAGGAGGGTTTATTTTCCTCACTCTCAAAGGAAGATCATTGACCAGGTGACATGTAAAAAAATGAAGTTTCTTTACTTTTATGCAATGGTATGCAATATATGTTAGGATCAGCCAGCATTATTTGACTGGGAATAGTATCTATCTATCTATCTATCTATCTATCTATCTATCTATCTATCTATCTATCTATCTATCTAAGTTATCCTGCAGTAATTACTAACACAAGCCTTTGGAAGTGTTGAAATTGGGAAGAGACAGCAGAGAACAGCAGACAACTGAACAGCAATCTCTAATGAATATGAAGGGATAGATAATATTATGAACATTTACATTTCAGACATATTTTTCATCTGAGAAAGACTCTTTCATAAGTAAAGTAGATTCACCTTTGGCAGTGTTTATCATCTGTTTAGGAACCGGAATTGTTCAAAGCAACAAATGAAGGATAGGTCAGTTCCAAATCCTGAAGAACGAGCAAATTTTACCCTACCTGGAAGACTTGGCTACTCTGGAAAAGCCCCAAACAATAATAAAGGCCTACAAGTGAAGTTACTTGAACTTTCAGACCAAAAGAATATTTTAGTTCAGTATCTGTAGATCTCTCGTGGTTTCACAACAATGTGGTATATCCAGGCAGTGAAATGGAGAACTGGACAACTCTGGCTCTGAATGGTTAGGTGATTTCTCCAGAACAAAGGTGGGTAACACAGCTTTGCTGCTCAACAGCATATTCATGAGATTAGTGAAGAATATTCTCTCCTCTTTGCCTCCATTTTTCCTGTTCACTCTGTTCCTAACAGAGGAGTCTACCAATGCAACAGAGCCATGTTTAGTCTATGAAATGTCAGCCTCTTCTCAAGGTTTTGTGAAATGCCACTAACTCCCCTTCTAGGACTTGTCACAGAAGATAATTTCCTTGATATTTTAAACTTTCAAACTTCTTATTCTTCAAGCACATGACAGAGCACTCAGTGTGGGGTGAGACAGGACTACTCTTAGGTAGTGAGTGTTTGCAGCCATGAATTAGAGAGGTTATTCTCTTTTAAAGAGAGGCAAGAGCCACTTTTCTCATTTTGTTTTAAGCAAACACCTTCCATTTGTTGTAATACAGGTGGCCGCTTAGGTCAAACGCACAAAATCCTGGCTTTTTACACAGATTGTTACAGCTCTGTCATTGCATAGTTTTTCCTTAACTGGTACTGAATGATCACCTGCTCTCAGTTACTTGATACAGCTTCTTTCAAGTTGATGGGCTTTGTGTTTAAAGGTGTAAACAAAGTGGACCTGGGTGTGAAACCTAAATGCAAGCTTGGACAAACGACACTTGTGTGTGGAGAGGGGACTGCTCTCCAAGACAACTTTTTTCTAACCTGAACAGAGATTACATTTCACCAAGTCTTTCTTTAAGTGGCTCCCGCTCAGCTTGTTACTGTTTATCTAACAGCCTTTAGATTTAAGAGGCCAACACAGTCTGTAATTTAGTACCCATCTCCCTCAGGGTATGATTAGGCTGGGAGCTGATGAAAAAGGTTCTGACTCCCATTATCCTGAGGAATTTCTGGCTGCAGGGATTTTGATTAGCAGACACTGGATACCACAGTGTAGCAACCAGTTTCCCACAAGCTCAGGCACAGTGAACCCCCTGTAGTGTGTCTAGAATTTGAAAGATGCTGCTCTGAGTAGTAAGTGATGTGAAGAGCAGTAGTCACCAACCAAAAGTAGGCACTTGTGAGGTGATATCTGACATAGCTCAGAGAGATGATGCTCTGAATCTCTTTCTATCCACTGATGGTATCCACTGTGACTAGCTCAGATGTTTGACTTCTAAAGCTTTGTGAAAGGACTTCCACTTCCATTGCCAACATTCATGTGCATATGAAGATGAATTCTGCAATAATCCTGAGATCCTTTCCAGTGAATAAAAATAAACCACTTTTCTCCAGCACTGAGCATGCATCATTCCAGTGATTGTGATCCCAAAAGAGGGAGAAATCATAGTGGTCATCCACATACTACGTGAAGAGGCTTCAGGTGTACATCTCTTCAGTGCTCTTCAAAGCACAGCAGCTTCCCATAGTATAATATCTGTGGTGACAAAGTGGCTGAAACAAATATGGACTGCTTCTAAACAGAGGTGCCTAGTGGGATTTGAGTTGCCTTTGGATATCCGAGAGATCCAAAGGGAGCTGTCACACATGAAACACATGTATGCCCTACCAGAGAACCAAGCTATTGTAAAGGGGAAGCAAGAAGACATCTGGGGCACTCTAGGATGTCTCAGATGGTGCTGGACAAAAGGCAACAAATATTAAGTTGGAACACAGAAAATTACGATTAGATATTAAGAGAAAAACTTTTACTATAAAGATGGTCATATACTGGAGTAGGTTGTCCAGAGAGTTGAAATCTCTATCCTTGGAGGTGTTCAAGAGTTGCCTTGAGCAACCTAATGTAATCAGAACTGCCTTGAGTAGGAGGTTGAACTGATAACTGCTGGAGGTTCCTTCCAACCTAAATTATGCTATGATGTTCTGCAAAGATCTCCAAACTGTCTTGCCATAGAAATCAGCATAAAACCCATCAAACAGGCAGAGAATCACCTTTCTTCATCAGTCCATGTGTAACTATATTTGAATCTCTCTGCCAAACAAAGGGCTAGGTTTCAAAGCAGAAGTGCCTCACAACTGCTCAAGCCCCCACATCTCAGGGGTTGAAATTCTAGATTTGAGTTCACAAATACAAATGATTGATAAAAATATATAAAAATCAAGCCAATAAAATAAATGTAGCCCACTGTTCCACTTCCCAGCTGTGGAGAGTCCTTAGCAGTAACAGAGTCAAATCAAAACCATTGTGTATTATGGATTATCTGTAATGTGAACCATGTATGTGCTTTTTTTTAAGGGGTGTACCTAGAACAAAGTCAACACTCATTTGTGGACTCTGACACATGAATAAGCTGTCACAAGGCAATAAATTACAACCTATCAGTTGCTCTGTTCTCTGTGTTCACCACTGCTCCACATAAGTTCACCAAATGCAAGTTAGCAGCTGATGTGCACTAACTTGTAAACATGTCAATGCCTTTTGTCTCTCCTGTCTGTATCTGCTGTCCTGCAGGCTAGCAAGGTGGCTTGTTTCAAGGTGAGTGTAACCCAGGCAACAAGATTAGCCCTTGAACCAGGAGATAAGAGGAGATGGTGGTCCACCAACCGGCTCAAAGTCTGGTCATACTCTTTTTGATATCATACAGTTGTGGTCTAAATTCTACGTTAGGCTGGACTACTCTTTCCCTCTCTCTCTTTCTAAAAACTTCACAGGTTTTTTGTTGGTTATTTTTTTCTTTTGGAAACTGGGATTATCCTTGGGTTTATTTACCATATTTTTACACATCTGATGCAATGTATTTTATTGCTGCCCTCTGTCAGCTGTAAATAGGAAAGATGAGTACAGTGATATTCAGTTCCATATGAGCTAAAAAGTCATCTTTGTTTTATAGTGTGTACCCTTTGCACGGTTCTCCAATTCTTTCCATCTTTTCTAAAGAGATAATTTGGTCCATTTGCAGTGCCAGATGTGCAGAAGTATTTTAAATATTCAATCAGAATCCCAGTTGCTGTGAAGCAGATAATCATGGTCTTGGCTTGGCTATTTTTCCTTTTTTTTTAACTGTACTGTTCTTGTGAATATGATAAAACAGAGGCTTGCAAAATGCAGTCTCCTCTTCACAGTCTGGGTCCTGGCCCAGACTCGTGGTTTACAAAGCCTTTTGCTGAGTGACAACAAAACAAATTATGCAGTCTCCCTTATGCCTTAAATTTAATATCTCATCTCCTGCTCTCTAATTCAAACCTTCACACTGCACCACGGTTTCCTTTGTAATGAGATAACTCTTAATATTAAGTTTGCATTACACAGAGCTATTATTCACATGCCTGACATCATTACATATGGAAGAGTAATCAATAAAACATGATTCGGGAGGGATTGGATGGCTTGTGGGCATGATCAGTCACCCAAGCCTCCCTGTTTCCCCAAGTCAGTAGTGATCTACCAGAGAGCCTTGATTAAACCTCAGGCAGTGAGGGTAAAGTTCGAACAGTTAGAAAATTCACTGCCCGAGGTGTCAGTGCTGAGCCACTAGGCTGGGGTGGAGGGATAAGACAGGTGCACAGCCTCTGTCTGCTCTCTGGTATATGGACTTGATCTGAGGATAAACAAACATCCCTCTTCAGCCCTGGCACCCCAAGTCCAAACCTATTTAATTTGAATTCCAATCCACTCTGGCTGAGTCAGCCTGGCAGACTTTGCTGTCTGTTCTCTACCAGCTGTCAAAAAACAATCTGCCCTGCAGAATCAAGCCCAGCTGACTGTTCGCTGTGAGAGGTTTATAGGCTCTGCGAAGCCTGACATATCACATGTGCTCATGTCCTACCTCCATCGTTGTCTTTCCCGTCGCCGCACGCCGTCTCCATGGAAGTGTCACAGCCTGCTCCTCTCCAGCCCAGCTGGCAGACACAGTGCCAGCCGTTCATGTCCAGAGTGCATCTGCCATTGCCGTTACACAAGCCAGGGCATCCCTCTGCAAGGCAAACAGCCATACATTCAAATGCACTGGAAAGATAAAGGAATAGAGCCTGGAAAGGGGATAATTAAACAGATTTTTTCCTTTGCCTTCAGTTTATATCTCCACTCCCACTTTGTTGTCTTCCCACCTGGAACAAACCCAGTTTGGTATCAGGCTATGGTGACCACTTTATGGGCTGCTGCTTCTGGCTCTCCCAGAAGGTCCTCACAGCACAGCCTCACTCATTGGACTGAGGGAATCATAAGCTTAGAAGAGGCACTGAGATTTTCCTCCTTCATTGGCTGTAAAAGCAAGGCAGCACTTTGCCCTCTGAGTCTCTCAAAACATTTGCTATATAAGACCAAGATTTGGGGTTATCTAAATTGCATTTGGGGTTAAAATTCTCAAAACCCAGCGGGATAAAGCAGCTGGCTTTCAGTCATACTGAGTTCTCAAACTGGTAAGCATTCAAAGCCAGCTGGAAAGGGAATGCAAGAAATATTTGGAAGAGACAGTTTTTTTACTGTAGTAATTTTGGGTGGGATTCATCTCATCCAGTTAGAACTAATCTGTAACAGAGATACCGTCAACCCTCTGTAGTAGGCAGAGAAACAGATTGTCCCATGGCAATGTGTTGGATGCTCATGGTGATGAGCTGAAGTGTGCTCTGGAAGAACCCATTTCTCCCCAGTGATTACAGAGACCCCAGCACAGAGGCAGGCATTTCTTTTACAGGTGATAAAATTTAGTTAGGGAGAATGAATACCAACCTCCTTGCTTACTAGGGGTTTGATTTTCTAATTTCATGACATCCTCCTGAGATTTCCATACTTCGCCCCACACCACACCCCTTCCAGAAGACAAGCAGGAAAGTGGTGTGAGGGAGGCTGCTTAGCTTATACACTTCTGGGGGCTTTTTATCTGCAAAGCTCAAAAATCTTTACCAAGAAGCCATTAGAAATGTGAGAGACATTTAACAGCTTAGGAAACTGAAGTACAAGGGACTGAAGCGACTGTCAAGGTCACTCAGCAGGACCGATTATACCAGGAACACAATTCAATCTTCCTGAGCCCTGTTTTAATGCTCTCTTTATT
This sequence comes from Pachyramphus minor, assembly GCA_013397135.1. Classification (NCBI taxonomy): domain Eukaryota; kingdom Metazoa; phylum Chordata; class Aves; order Passeriformes; family Tyrannidae; genus Pachyramphus; species Pachyramphus minor. Next base: position 260,164 of record VYXB01006651.1, read on the forward strand.
TATATGTGTGTTGTGCAATCCTGCCACATAGTTTGAATTTTTTCAGGCACACAGCCTTGTAAGACAGGTTTGTGAAGCTGTGTGAATGACACACACCTCTCCTGTCCTAAAGGGTTAGTACAGGATGGTGAAGAGATGTGCATTTTCGCACGTGTTTGATCACATGATGCATGAGGGTCTGCCCAAGGAAGTGCTGAGACAGCATGTAGGGTACCCCATGTCATCATGTGTCCAGCACTGGGGAAATGGGGTTCAGAAATGCCTTTAAAATACAAAATTGTTTCTCAGTGAACTTTTTCAATTCATGGAACTTTATTCAGTAACCAGAAAAAAAAATATATTTTAGGACTATTTTTCTAACATGTGGTAGATTTTCAGGGACCAAATGGAAAAAGGAACAAAGGTGGTAGGGAAAAATCCTTTAAAAGGATCTCAAAGAAATTTTTCATTTACAAACATACTTGTTGCATTTCAATCTTTTAAAATGTGTATTCTGAGATGGGGCAAATAATGCGTGTATATGTGTGAGCATGCTGCTGGGTGTGCATTTTGGTATTTATACACTATACTAGTATTTATTTACTACATAAGAGCTATTTATAGGCAAGGCTACTTGAAATTCTCCATTTTAATATCCAGCCTTCACTTACTTACAACAGTGTCAAACTTTTAACAATTAAACAATTTAACAATTAACAATTTAATTTATTGTTTGTTACCCCTATTTACTTTCAGTAAATAGCTGAAAACATTCAGCTATTTTGGAGAATGAAAGAGGAAGACCTGTATTAAATAACCTCCTAAAATTACATAGCTAGGTAGGTAATCCCATTTTGGAGTAGATAAATTCAGTTTGGATGGGACCATCCTGGTCATAGAGATAGGACCTTTTTCCCCCTCTCTATAAATCAGACAATCACAGAATCGTGGAATGGTTTGGGTTGGAACGGACTTTAACGGTCATCTAGTTCCAACCACTCTGCCATGGGCAGGGACACCTTCCAGTAGGCCAGGTTGCTCAAAGCCCCATCCAGCCTGTCCTTGAACACTTCCAGGGATGTGGCAGCCACAACTTCTCTGGGTAACCTGTTCCATGGCTTAAATTTGTTTAGGTGAAAAACCTTTGAAGAAATCTTGCTATGCATGTTATGTGTATGCTCTGTGGCTCCATTAGAGCTTGGCTGATGCATCACCACTGAGCACACCTCCAGTTTTCACTAGCTTGGACTCTTTATAACCCACCCTAAAAAAGTTTTTTTCTATTCTACAGGTGCAGAGACTGGGCAGGAAACTCCTTGGAAAAGTGCTGTAGTGCTGACCTGGACAGGAGTGCATTGAGAATGAAAACAAGTTGAATGATAAGAAGCTGAAGACACCATGATCTTCAAAAGCTTTATGTGAGGAGTGTCTAGCAAGTATAAGGAAAAACTAATGTAACTGTAAAAACTAGGAGCTAATATGGAACTGCTTGTGCTCTATTCTCCCGAGTTCAGGAGAAAGGGGATTCGGAGTGGCAGAAAACGGGTGACATAGTTTGAATGAGGTACCTTCCTTCTGCATCTGAGGAAATGAGAAGAGCACAGCAAAAACTGAAAAGACTATGATTGTTTTCCACAAATTCATGAAACAGATAAACATTGAGAAGGGAAAACAGTTTTTTAAGGTAAAGAGAATAATGATGGTATAAGAACAGGCTCTTGGACATAAACCAAGTATGAATAATTTCTGGCTGGAAATTAGAAAGAAAAAAAATCATTTACAAGGATCAAAGGAATGAAATTCTGGAGTAGCCTCCCTGTAGGAGTATTAAGGAGAAGAAGACTAACTTATTTATCCATAGAGCTCGGTAAATGATTTATATAAAGTTTTACCCAATGTCAGTGCCCTTGCCAGCAGAAGACTGGACTCTAACTGGAGACCCCTTTCATTCCTGTGTCTTTGAATTGTGTGAGCAACTAATTGTCTACATTAAATGTACTTGAGAGTATTTGAATGGACTTTCACATTTTCCTCTGAATCTTCTTGAACTGGACCCAGAGAAAGTAAACCAAGCATTTCAGAAAGCAGACAAAAAGAGGAAAAGCGTCAATCAGGAGAGGAGAGATAGAAGAGAGTGAGTACCTCATGATATTATGCCTTCCCAAAGCATCTATTCCTTTTCTTGACTATTAAGGCAATCCAGGGTGACTAGATGAGATATAAGCATTTATGCTGTAGATACCTAAAATAGCATAACTTCCACCTGTCATTTCATACTCTACTCTCTTGGCATCTTTCAAGTGTAGAAAGTAAGTTTGTCCCTTCCTGATAAAGAGTCATCTCTGGTTCCTGGTGAGATAAAGCTCTTTCAAGGAGCCAGAAAGAACGGGCACAATGGCACAAATGATTCCTCACAGGTACAGGAACGTAAAAGTTTTCACATGTTAACCATTACATTGCAAGGTTCCTCAAACTATCAGTGCTGTGAGGATTAAATTGAACCTCTCCAGTGGCACTGTTTGGTAGGAGAGCAGACATTTTTAACAAGTAATGAGAAAGTAAATCATTAAGAGAAAAAAAGAAAAAGAAACAGCAGCTGTCAGAGGACTTGGACCTTCAGAAAGTTAGAAGACAACACAGACGTGTAAACCAATATATCCAGGAGAATGGATCTATAAGTGATACCATTTCTAGACTGGTTCAGTGCATAAAGACTTGGCCATCACTTACACTACAGGGACAAGAAGGTACAATATTCCTCATTCCACAAACAGTGCACTTCAAAGTGTTTGACGAAAAGACGACACAAATAAACATTGTCCTCTCCTTTCCCCCATGCTGGGGAATAAAGCAAAAAGATCATTTTGTTTCCAAAGTGCTTCTGAATATCAACACAGCAGGATTGCTTAATCCTCACAGATTTACACCACCATAATCTTGTAGCTCTGATTTCTCATAGCTAGAAGTCACTAATGATCCATTATTCCTGTCTGTGGTGTTAGTTGTACTTCAGTGACTAAGAGAATTAAATATATGAATAGGTTTTTTGGGGAAAAGGGGGAGGAAACCCTTTATATGAGCTTCCAACTTAAACACATGAAAGTGCTGATGAAAGATGATGATTCTGGAGGGCATTCACAAAGATGTTACATCTGCCATGCAAGAGAGAGAATAAACCAGGGAAGTAATATAAAAAGTGGGCTAATTTTGAACCAGACAAGAAAAGGGTATCAGAGTCAAAGGAGCCTGTCAGCAGAAGCTATCCTGCCATTTTTAAGACTGTTGGTAAAATAACCTGCTCTTAATGATCTGTATAGTTCAAGCCTTCTCTAATTAGTCCAGTTATAAACAATGTTCAGCAGGATTTTTCTTCAAGACAAACCTCACTGCCACTTGAAATTGGACTTAGAGGATAAGGCTGTTTATTATCAGCAGGAAAGCACTGATGGATGTCCTGGCAAGTCCCACAGATAATGGCTGAGCTCTGAGATGAGTAGGACATGGCTGAATGCAACATGAGGATGCGAGCACCTGGAGCTTAGAGAACAGTAACAAGTAAGACACCTCTGCAGAAGCTTCTGTAGGACTGAGGGCAAGGAGCAAAGCATCAGCTGACCCCTGCAAATTATGAGAAACTTGGTAAAGTGTCCCAAACCCACACAACTCTGAAAGTACCACCATGATATTCTGTGATGGTGGGAATCCAGAAATCCTTAATCAGATGCATTCTTTAATAGGAAGGTCACGACGTTACTTGCCAGAGCTCCTACAGTTTGTAACTGCACAAATGAGGGAAGTGACTGTGGTCAGACCTTGGGTTCTGACTTGCTCTCAGGCTTCAGCAGCAGCCCAAAGAAGTTATCTCGCAGCCATCTCTGAATTCAAATGTTGTTCAGCAACTTTACATTTCAGACTAGCTGTTTATATGCCTCACTACAGTGTTAATGTGGTTAATATTAATTTTTGAAGAATTGATATTCAGTAACAGAAATTAATTCTGTTGATGCACCATCAGATCCAATGATATTCTGGATGAAGAAGCCCTCTCTAAAATCAGCATCTCTTTGAATTATTATTAAAATAATAGGCACCTCTTTTCATTTTAAGCATTACCAGTGTTAAATATGTCTCAGTTTAGAAGACTCCAGTCCGAGTCTTGTTAGAGCTTTCTTTAATTATGCTGATGTTTGCTATTGAAACTTGCCCTCCCATTTAGAAACAATTCTGCATCTTTTCTGACTTACTGGTTTATTGTAAATCTCTAGGAAAGATTCAGCAGTAAATCAGGCTCACCCTTGACAACAGAGGATTACTTGGAAGGGTTTTCAACCAGCAAGATGTTAATAATTAAGAAAGCCAAAAGGGCATGAGTAATTTAGTTTTGAAAAATGCACACCATACAGTTAGCCAAGTAAAAAACCATGTACTTTTAATGTTTCAGCCATTGCTAATCTTTCCAACAGAGGCCATGCATGGCAAGAGAAAATCTTTTATTCTTAGTATGTTGCTTAACCTGTTACCCACTGAAATACTCACGAGATATAATTTGTCTTTATTCTTGGGCATAAAGGTGAGTCAAAGAGCTACCCAGAGGGAAAATGACAGCTACAGAAGACTTAGTTAAAAAACTGAGTCACTGAATGGGCAAATTGTACTGAAGGTTCTTGGCCAGGTCTGCAGGTTGATTTCTCATCTTTTGTATCCCCTCAATGCTTATCTGCTACCTTTGGATGCAACCTTCTCCAATACATGTTGAGATGAAAAGGAGGGGTCCTGGGGTTCTGAAATGCAAAACACTGAGATGTGAAATATTAACAGGAGGTTCTAACTGCACTCCCTAGTGGTGATCCTTGTCTTCCTCTGAGAACACCACCACTACTACTTCATAAAGGCAAAACAAGTGACTCTCTTTCCTTGATCTAAGACAGAAGAAGTGCTTTTTCCTCCTAATATAAATAAAGCTGAGCATAGTTTACTGGTGCTAAAGCAATTAGAGAAAACTAACTACCACTGAACAATCTACAGATTTATAAACAGGGGTCCAAGGACAGCTACCAGCTGCTGCATTACACTGAAGATGGAAGCCTTAACTACGGATATTTCCTAATCATTAATATTTGTCTGTTCAAAGATCTTCCCTGTTTGCAATTGCACCTGAACCTCCTTTTAAGACTCAATGGAAAAAAAAAAGAGAAACATTAAATTGTAAATTCACCCAGAGAAGTGAAGTCAGTAGGGCAGTGATGTTTCTTGTCACACCACACAAACCCTATAAGGTAGAGATTTCTTTTTAGCTGTTCACTGGGCCAGTATTTAGGCATATCTGTTCTTTATCATCAGGATCTCACAGCTGCTATATCTGATCGCTCAAAACCTGAAAAGGAGGGTAATACTACAGAAAAAATTGATTGGTTCAACCTAATTTTTTTGGTTTGTTTAACCAGCAAACATATGATGCTGCATGGTGTCAGCACTGTGTTGCTGTTAGTGTCAAATCAGCCATGTAGAAAGATATATGTGTCCAACTCAATCATATTTATTGTCAGTTTGTTGTATTTAACCATATGCATGCCATTTCAATATTTTTCAAAAGCTAAGTGCATTTTGGAAATGCCTATTTCTATTAAAAATTCCTAAATTAATTTAGCTCATTGTTCTGATTAATAAATGTGGGGTTTTTTCCTAAGTTAGCAGATGATCTTTGTTCTGTAACAGTTCAATTCCTTTACTTCTTTGTTGAAGAAAGACCTGGGTCCTCGACTTGCTTTATACTTACAAATAGGAGCCTAAGGTTGGATTTTGTTGTACTGTACATTAATGTAACATTATTTATTTCAGATTTATGCAACCAGAGGTTTTGGGATCATAACATTTTTGTTTCAGGAAAAAACAACAACAATATATCATTAGTTAAAGTTCCCATGTAAGACTTGGAAGTCACGGATCAAAAACATGAAGACTTCACACAGAAAGTGCACTCACCTGTGTTACAAAGTGGACCATAGACATTTAATTAAAACACATCACTATACAGGCTCCTGCTGTATTCACAAACACTTTTGTTTCCTACTGACTTGCCTTACCTGAATAGGAAGGGTGAAACAAGAAATGATTTGGAGGGGAGGGCAGGGACAAGGGAATGGGTAGGAACACTGATACGATGTTAACACAGGGTCACAGCACTTACAGAGGTATTTCCTACCTAAATGACTGGAAAGTTCACCCTTCCAGACATTAGGGAGCACTTTGGTGATAATGAGGAAGAGATGCAACCTCAACACAGCATGTTCACAGTGCATTTTTTTAAAAGAAACACAAAGACAATAGGAAAAATAGGAAGGAAGAGCATACCTTTCACTACCTTATCCAGATAGTGAGCTTGGGAGATAAAAGACAGGACATTTAAGGTAGGATTGAATAAGTGCATTGCAGCTTACTACGAGACTGTGCAGGTGCTAGAAAGGCAAAGGAGAGTTCACTGTGATATGAAAAGAAAAACCTTGATTATGAGGAGAGAAAAAAAGGAAGAAGGGTGGAGCACAGTGCTCCTCAGTCAAAAGGCTTGAGAAAGCTGTGTTTAGGCATCCAGTCATCTTTGCTCATTAAGATCAGGAAGAGAAACAGGAAAATTATACATATATATATATGTGTATGTGTGTGTGTGTGTATATATAGAGAGATGTATATGTACATATATATCAGAATATCGTAATGCTCTGCTCATTTGCAAGTCTACCTCCGTTTTACTGACTGCTTTGCTTTTTATCAGAAAAGGCAGAGTCATTTGAATGTGCTCCACCTCACCTGATTGTCTTATATTTCTGTGATCTTATCAGACTGGGAGAGTCTTTTCCATGGATCTTTGTAATGGTAGTACACTGCATTTATACAGCACCTTCTAGCCCGAGATCAAATTACTTTACAAGTATTAAATTAACCTCATAGCAGCTCTATCAGATAGGCAAGTATTAATATACTCATTCCAAGGAGGGCTAAAAAAAATTAAAAAAGAAAGTTATAGATGTCATGGGAGCAGTCACGTGCCCAATTCACATGGAACATTAATTTGGAAAACCACCTTCTAATTGATTTTCTGGCATCAAACAGAAAGTTGGTGGCAAAGGCATAAGCAGAAGCCCTGCCTCAGAGAGCCCTGGTGCATGCCAGCAGGCGGCACTCTCTGTCCTAACACCAGCTGGTCTTTATTGAGAAAGAAAGAGGCTCTGAGTCTTGAATTTCTCTCTTTCAATACCTTCTTAAACTTGATTTCCCTTGTTCTCTTGCCGGCTCCCTGCAATCTCTCTCTCAGTTGCGTCCTGGTACCTTTTGAAAAATTTTTTGTTTCAGGTTTGTTCAGGCAGACTGCCCACCTGGGAGGCCACAGCCCTTCCAGGAATTTCCATCCCGTGAATCTAATGGATCCATTGAAGAATTATTGTCAACAAACAGGGAGGGATGGGAGGATCAGAGCTAACCTAGTATGGTGCAGTTATGAGGCTTGGCAAGCCTCCTTGGCAAGGAGGTGAATTAATCCTCCTGGTGTAGTGGGAGTGATGCAGAAAGCACAGCGTCACCATCTGCTTGGGTGATGGCTAAAGCCTAGGAATCTGTCTCTTGGATTTTGATATCCACAGCAGCTCAACCTGTGAACTCAGGCAGAAGTCATTGTGCAGCTGACGGCAGTAGAAGTAGCTGCCAGTACCAACCATGTGTCAGTTATGTGTCAATGTTTTCTTGTAATTTGAAAAATAATGGGGCTTTCTATTTTCTACTACATTCCATGGTAGTAGGAATCTTTCTTTTTTAAACCCATATAGGCTCATTCCCATGCTATACTTCTGGCATTAAAACATCATCTTGTTCCTTCCAACACTTCTTTGGAAACCCTGTGGGCATGCGGGACACGCTGAGGATTTATGTAGGAGCTCAGAAAAAAAGCTAGTTTTGTAAGATGTCCCCTGAACCTAAAGGCAGCACCACAGTCAGCTACACGTCACCATATTCCTCCTGGAAGCCACTTCAGATCTGCTATAGGAGGAGATATGTGAGCATTTTTCAGTGTGAAAGCCCTCTCTTTTCACCAGCCTGAGCTAACTTGGTTTGCTTTGTCTGAATGCATTGGGAAGGATAACATGAGCATTTCCCTTGGTTCAAAGACAGGGAGGGAAGGAAGAGAGAAGTGAGGGATGCTGCAGGCAGGTCCATGAGAAGGACTTTCTCCCCAGCACACTCTCCTTCTTCATTTTCCAAATATTCTTTTTCCCTTTATCTTTCCCATGGGGTGAAGTGGACAGAGCCTCAGTGAAATCACTGGAATTCAACTGAGATCACACAAAAGTGGAGGAGAAAGTAGACATCCATTGCTGAATGGCACAAGAAGTTTATGCAACAGGGGAAGGGAAAAAGCCTGTCTTTAAAGTTCATCTGGACTTAATATTAACTGTCAAATATGCTGCCAAACTAATTCAGGAGAGATTACCTTCAGTTTGATGCAAGATCATGTCAGAACAAAGCAGCAAGCACATATTTTCCACTGACTGCCACATATTTTCCACTCATGGTATTCTTTTGCCCAAAGGTACCCATCTCAACCAGGCTAAAGGCAGGGTGGGTGCCAGAGGGTCAAGCACAGCTCAACTTCTGCTGTGCACATGCCTGAGCGCTGACTGTCTGCTCAGTTGGGCTGAGGGTAGAATCACAGAATCATTAAGGTTGGAAAAGACCTGTAAGATCATCGAGTGCACCCATTAACCTGATACTGCCAGGTCCACCACTAAAGCACCTAAGCACCACATCTACAAGGTAGCGAGAACTTTCCCCAGACACTGACAAGCTTATTTTTGTCTTCAGCCATGCATGGACTGAGTTGCTTTATTCAAATGGCACAAGTGCTGTGTTAGAAAGCTGAAGAAAAGAGACCAGGATCCACCTGTGTCATGTCTGGATTCCAGCTGCTCCAGCCAAAAGGGAAAGGCACTGATTACAACCCCAGCTATTCAGAACATGTGTGATTATTTATGCAAGAAGGATGATGAAAGGCAAACTTTAAAGGGGCAGATTTCTCAAAAATCAGAATTTCACTAAGTAAAACAAAACCCAGGCTGACAGTGCCATAAGCAGAAGCCTGTGTGGGACAGGCTGTCTGCCTGTCTGTCTGGGCACTGTTATTGCATACATCATCCGTGCGTGCCAAGACCAGATTTTCTAAAGCAGTTAAGCATGTAGCTTTTGTGGAGGTCAATGGGAATTAGGCACTGAGGTGCTTTGAAATCCTGCTGGTAGGTTATTGAGTGTTTGGAGAGAGATCCAGAGGTATCCAGCTGCAGCAACTGAACTTACAGGGATGGCTTTGTTCTTGTGTCCAGGCTGTTCAAGAATGGTGAACATCCCAACTCCATCACACAGGGAAACTCACTCTGCCATCATTTTTCTAAAGAAACCTATACGAATCATAAAATTAAGGGTTGTTGGGAGTAAAATGTGATACAAAGAGATCCACATATTGGAGACCACCTCAGGGCAATGCCCATGTAGGCAGAATGAATTCTCCCCTTACATCTCCAAGGTGGGATACATAGCATCTGGGGCAATAGCCAGGCCATTTCCTCCACTCTGTGAAATTTGGGGCCAGACTGTTATTGCCCTGGGAAATTTCTGCAGTTCTAAATAGGATTTACAAGAAGGCTGGAAAGGGACTTTTCACAAGGGCATGTAGTCAAAGGACAACGGGGAATGGCCTTAAGCTGAAGGAGGGTAGGTTCAGATTGAGTATTAGGAAGAAATTTTTCACTATAAGGGTGGTGAGGCATTGGCACAGGTTGCCCACAGAAACTGTGGATACCCCATCTGAGCAACCTGGCCTAGTGGTAGGTTCCCTGTCCATGGCAGGAGTGTTGAAACTAGATGATCTTTAAGGTCCCTTCCAGGCCCCACCATTCTGTGATTCTATGATTCTTTATTAAACCCAGAAAATTTTCTGTGCTGCTTCCTGTGAATCGAACCCTTAGAGCAGCCTACCACAGAGCTGAGTGGTAATTTGGCCTTTCACAGCCCACAGTAAGAGGGTTTATTTCATCTTTAAACTCAACGCTTTTAAAACCCACCATGCTCCTGGTATGTTGTTTGGGCCAGAATAGAAGAAACTTCAATTCCCGCAATGTTTCTAACTGCAGATGAATTTGGAATATGCTGAAGAGCTTATCACAGTAGCCTGGCACTGAGGCTGTTGTCATGGTATGTTTTGTTCCTTTAAGAAATCAACCAAACCCATCTACTGGGTTTCAGGATTCCTGCAGTTATATAATCAACTTTGTGCTCTACTCTCCTGCACTAAGTTCGCTGAATTGGGATGATGAATGCAAGCTTCTGCTTCAATTTCCTAGTTGGGAGTTAACTGGGGTTCCTCTAATGAAATCTCTGAATGTGAGCAATCAAGCTAGTACATCTGGTGACATGACTCTTTGTAGGAGCAAATAAAATTAATCCACCGGGATAAGAGTTCCTTGTACACCATAAGAAAGAACCTCCTATGACCTACAAAACAGAAGGATTTCTTACTCTCACACATGCTTGACAGGAAACGGAAGAAGTGTCCCTTATTTGTATCATCCATTTCTACCATGTTACCTGCACACACGGCAATATTGGTAAAGCATCACTTCAGCAATGGGGATTTATGCTTGTCAGTGCTAAAGCAAACCGGGCCATGACACAGACATATACGGAATTACTATCAACAGAACAAGTTGCCATGCGAGGAAAATACACAAGGACAAGGGGAATGCTTTCCACATACTTAATGTAATTCCAAGTCAATGTCCTTTCATCTGTGCCAATATAACTAGCTTATTACTCCTGCTAAAGCTATTCAATTTTCTTGGATATTTATGACTTTGCCAAATCTCCTTTACATTCTACACATTCATCAGTGAAATATTCTGGAGGAAATAGTGTTTACAGCTTCAGAGGCAGGAGACTGTACAAATTTGTTGCTAAATCACCATGCACAAAGATGAGGAGGGGGAAAAATGAAAAGAAACAGAACTGCTCCAGCACTCTAAGTATCAAAGAATGATTCCTAAACCAAGGCAGTGCTGCAATAGGAAGGTAGTAGCACACGAAATGATAGAGTGCACCAGTAAAATCTCAATGCCGACTGCATTGCAGTGCTGGCCTTTCCCATGATAACGTGGGTTCTTTATACTTAGAGTGAGGAATACTACAAATAAATTTAATTACAATGAAAGACAAAAGCTTGTTGTTGGAAAACAGTATGGGCATATCATCTTTGTGGAGAAATATCAAATACTGAACTAATGGCATTTTGGTTTTGCAGCAGAACTAATAAAATGGCACTGAGGGTATGAATCAGACTTTTTTTCTGCATAAACAACTTTCATATAAAATCATTGCCTGGATCTGGGGCCTTTTGCTGAACTTATTTTTTCTTTTAAAACCCTTTCATGAGTCATGTGTTGCTTTCCAAATCAACTTGTTTGAATAAAAAGCTATAAAATAATATTATAGAAACCCAGGATTTCAATTAACACAAGACTGCTCTCTTCTAATTTTAAAGTAATTTAAGAAAGCATTTTTTTCTCACAAAAAGAAATGAAAGCTGCTATGGACATAGAAAAGAATGCAGAATATAATGTCTAATGAGACAGAGGAAGTTTTAAAAGCTAGATATTTTTCATTAGGTGGATACATGTGGAGACCATTAGTGACATTAGACACCAGACATGGTGACCATGACATGGTGACCATGGACACCAGAGTGACATTAGCATAAATAAATGATAAGTAGAATTGAGCCACAGATATGGTTTGTACAATTACCCTAATGCTGAAATTAAAATATTGTGATCAGGCTTCATTTCCTGTCTGTCTTTGAGTGTGCAAATGCACCTGATGTTCAAGCAAGGTAAATGATGTCTACATATAACTAAGCTGATAATCCACACAATAACTATGATGACATTTGCACAGGTATTTCTAGTGGTTAGTCTTGATGTAGTGTGATTTTCAGCTATCATGGCATAATGAAAGCAACACAGAAGTAAATTTCCTTGTCTCTAAAAGAAGCCGATTAAAACAAAATGACTGGAGGAGAATTCTCACTCTGGAACAGTTTTTCTAAATTCAACAGAATTTTTTCAGGTCCACACAGGCATTACTGAGAACAGAACTGGATTCATTAATTTAGTTTTCTATTAATGTGTAATGAAAGGTATCTGGGGAGCTTAATGTTACTGATTTTATAGCATGACTACAGATCAGGGACTGAAGTGGCTGAATGCATGACAGTCAGAAAAAAGGAAGAAGGGAAAACGCATTAAGTATTTAAGTGAGATGAAGGAGAAAGGTGAAGCTGAGGCAGTTCATTTATGATTCTGCAAATTGCTTAATGTGAGAACTGAACTTCTTTGCATGATTTAGGCATATTGGTGGCATCTTATTATTAATAATAATAATAGATATGACACTGAGAGCTCATGAATAATGCCAGGTACATGAGAAATAGAGAACCAAGGAGAGAGGCAAGTGAAATGATTGGAAAGGTAGCACAGCAGACAAGGGATAAGCAAGACAGAGTTAAATACCAGCCAGCAATCATCTGACTGCAGTTTCTTCTTTTATACTGGCAAGCAAAGTGACAGTGCAAATAATGGAGCAAATAAAAGGAACGAAAACTTAAAATCAGATGCATGTTTCTAAGAATGCTGTCACCACAGTAGAGAGGAGTCTTGGAGGCCACAGAAAGACCTCTCAAGAGAGATAACGTGGGGTGTTTTTAAAAGCTTTTAGCTGACATTTAAAGGCTTGTCAAACACCACATAGGTGTACATCATGTCTGATAATAAAAAATATATATAGCTATGTCATCAACAAATGAAAGGACATTTTGCCTTGTTCCCACATGAAAATGTATGATGTCAGAACTTGAAATTCAAGAACAAAGGTGCTCATGCTACACTAAGTCACACATATTCAATTAAGCATGCGCCTTTTCTCCTCCCTGATCATCAATTTTTCTTTTAAAAGGAGTCGTTTTTTCTTTCTCCCTACCAATGGTGCAGTGCTCTCCGTTCCAGCCCGGGCTGCATTCACACTTGCCATCCCGGCATGTCCCATGCTCATTGCAGCGTGGGTGACACGCTCGCTGATCACAGGCTGTGCCCATCCATCCCTCCTCACAGCGGCAGGTGCCTCCGACACAAATGCCATGTCCTCCGCAGTCCGCTGCACAAATCTCTGTGGGAGAGGAAAGAAGAGAGAGGAGGGGATATGGGTGGAGAGAAGGGAGAGGGGGAAAATCCAGACTGTTATTGTTAAGAAAAGCAGACACACTTCACTACCTCGCCTTACGGGGCAATGAAAGGAATTCCTGGAGCTCATAACACTAATCCTTCCTGACAATACGAATCTAATAAGTATATTACAAAAAAGAGATGGACATGGATTGCAGGGGTCTGCTGTGATTGATCCTCCTATTTGCTTTCTAATTCTCTTGCACTCCTTGAGCTTTTGTGATCCCCTCTTCCAATAAGCAGAACAAAAGTCACATTTAATTAAAATTTGGATAAGTGTGGAAACAATGTGCTGATAAACTACTGATGTTAAAGTTAAGTGGCAAAGTCTGTCTATGGTTTGTTAACCCACAGTTCTCAGATGGGATTCATTAAAATCCTTCTTCTCTCTTTAGAATTAATATAGAATATTTCTATTTCTACTGAGTCTACATATCTGGTATGTCCCTATTCTCTTTCCACCCCATTAAAATCCCCTTCCAGGCATTCAGAGGTTCCACCATGCCTTTTTGGTAAGCCAGATGCACTGGAGTTGATAGGATGGTGCTTGTTCCCAAGTTGATCAGAGTTAATGGAAGCATAGAGTCATAGCTGGAGATTTAGCTACTTACCTCCAAAAAGGGCCTTGCCTTTTCAGGGATGCTGGCCTTCCCACCCTCTGTGAGCCCTAGTGTGCATAAGGACATGCATAATGTTTTTGCCTAGCACTAGACTTTTGTCTAAAACATGGCATAACCTTGGCATGAACTTGGGACACTTTATGTTTTCATCTACACTGTATTTGCCTGGAGAAAAAGAGACTTGGTTGAGGACAGGTACTCACAAGTCAAGCGTTAAAGTGTCCATTACCATTACTCTGTAGGACTGATTTCAACGGAAAAAAGAAAACCCAAATACTGATGCAGTGTTGTACTGCAGATGAAATTAAATTAATTTATTTCTTCTCCAAACTCCTCACCTGACTGCTACTTTCAATCTCTAATGAACCCTGACTACACTTTCCTCTCCGCAGTTGTAAGAGGCAATTCACAGCATTTCAGCCTTTCAGGTCTTCCTCCTTCTCTCTGGTTTCTGCCTGGTACTTCTAAATTCCCAAATGTTTTGGCCTCAAGGTTTCTGCTTGACTGATCCATTTTATAGCATTCGCAGCGTAGGGACACAGTTCCTCTTGGGGCCATGTAGAGGAGATGTGGACAGAAGAAATGCTGAGCAGAACTGGGCTGAAAGCACAAAGGGGTACCATGGTACTCCACAGAGTACATTTTCTCTCTGTTCCCTGAGCTATGCACCCCCCGAATGAGTATCTCACTCACCAGCCCATCTCCAGTGCCTCTCTTTGTGTCTCTGAGCATATTAAGTGAAGATTCAGACCTCCAGACTTGTGGTGGAGAGGTGACTGGTGACAAGACATTTATTCTGTGTCACTGGCTGCACATAAAATATTCAAAGCTACTCAGCCTACATTAACATCACACCTGACTGAAATTCAGTCCTACTTAAGTTGCCTTTGGTCTTTTGCTAATTAATACATACATTTACAGGACACTTGGGCTGTTCAGGGACTTTTGATATGCTCCTGATACAGGGCTGGAACATCCCAGTCAACTCCAGGAGGAAAGTTTTGCACCCTAGAAGAGAGCTGCAAGGTCTTCAGCCCCTTACACTGAAATGGCCTCCAGGTTGCTCAGAGCCCCGTCCAACCTGACCTTGAATGTTTCCAGCGATTCATCACCTCTCTGGGCAATCTATGACAGTGTTTCACCACCCTCTTTGTAAAAACATTCTTCCTTATATGTAATGTAAATCTACCTTCTTTTAGTTTAAACAACTATCTCTTGTCTTATTGCTAGAGGTTCTATGAAAAGTCTGTCCCCGTCTTTCTTATAAGCCACCTTAAAGTACTAAAAAAGTGGCAATAAGGTCTCCCCAGAGCCTTCCATTCTCCATGATGAACAACCCCACTCTCTCAGCCTGTCTCCATAGCAGAGGTACCTCAGCCCTCTGATTATCTTTCTGATTATCTCCTCTGGACTCGCTCCAACAGGTCCACATTCTTATTATGCTGGGCATCCTAGAGCTGGATGCAGCCCTACAGGTGAGGTCTCATAAGGGCAGAGGGGGAGAATCTTCTCCCTTGACCTGCCGGCCACACTGCTCCTGGACAGTTTTTCTTTCTGGGCTGTAAGCACATGTCAGCTCATGTCCAGCTTTTCACCCAACAGCACCCCCAAGCCTCAGGGTAGCTCTCAATCCCTTCATCCTTCCCTTCATCAGCCTGTATGAATACCAAGGGTTGCCCTGACTCATGGGCAGCATGTTGCATATAAAGTAAACAAGGCATAAGGAAGTAAAGGGATGGATCCACAGGTATATGTGAACTCTGAAGCAGGCACAAGACCTCTTTGATGCCCTCATATGCAGTCCTATGTCCTGTGGGTAAGATGGAAATGCAGGTCATAGTAGGTCAGATATCCACAAATTGGTGGTGAAAGAAAAAAAACAGAGATAAAAGGAAACTATCTGGAGTGACAGTCAGAAGCCTTCTTGGAGTAATTTGAAAGTGTGAAACTAGAATAATGGAGTGCATTCAAAAATGGTGAAGAGAGAAAAAAAATCACTTCCTGAAAAGCAGAGTCTCTATGTAGTCATTCCTATGAAAAGGGATGGAAATCCCCCTGGGACATTAAAATCTTGACTGAAATATTTCTCAGACAACAGGCTGCCAAGGAACAGTCTTGCACACACGGGCCAGGGATACAAACAGATATTAGGCTAACTCAGAACAGGAATGCTGGGAGCACTTTGTGTTTCATCTCCCACCCAGCTGAGACCCCACCCAAACCACCACCCATGCACACAAGAGAGTACAGGCTCCAGGTTATGTATGTGTAATTCATATATAATGGATATATAAGGTGGTTTGGGTTCCCAGGCCCCAAGAGCTGCAATAAAGACTCTCAGCTGTGAAAAACACTTGTGAAGCAAACTACTTACGACAGCCTCCCTAAAATGTAGTTTAATTATTTCTGACAGGGAACCAGGAGCCAGGAACTCTCAAATCTAAATCGTCCGTTTAGCTGCCAGTTTAAAGATAGATGGGTACCATACAATTTGAATAGCCTTACAACACTCATCCTGCTGTATGCCCTGGCCCTTTATAACACAGCCCTCTTAAATGCTCACAGGTTTCTAATGGGTGATTAAATAGTCAGAGTAGCTTTTACTTTTCTGGTGGTGCTCAAAGAAATGATCAAAATGGATTTCAGATTAAGCTTCCACTTAAATACATGTCTTTTTGGGCAGAATAAGACAGTTAAGGGTGTTTTACAGAAAAGGGCAGGTGAATCGTTTCTTTGTCATTCAGTCCCAGGGATAGAATTTGTCACCTCTGTTCTTATTACAAGGTGCATTTTTTTGGTACATTTCCAAATTCTGTTTTTAAAATTAGAGGACATGATTAGCTACCACCTGAGCTGCATGAGCAAATGAGAAGGAAAGCTTTTAATTCTCCTAATACAGCATTTACAGACTGGCCAGCTGCACCATATTGCTCCTGCCTATTAAAGCTTAGTTAGAAGACTGTTTCTGCATAAAAGACCTGCCTGTTAAATATTTTCACACCAGCTGTTCCCCAAAGGTGACTAAATATTTCCTTTCATCTTTAATCTCTTTCACTGTTTGTATGAGCAGCTTAGCCACTCCTTATCCTTTCCTAGACGTGCACTGTGTTTCACTTCGTCTTGCAATGCAGCTCTCAAAGCTGTCTGTAGTCCCATGAAGGAAGGGGATACTCTGAGTAAATCTGGTGCCCAATTCTAAGAGCAAATATGAGACTTAATGTATTTTGCTCCCTGACATTTGTGCTTACCAGAGGGCACTGATGGATGTTAATTGATTCATGGATGCAGAGTTTTATCTAAGGAATCAAGTTCATTTCATCGCTACCATCTAGGGGTTTGCCATGTTACTGTCTAGGAGTGGTGTCCTGCATTCTCTGAATCTTGCTCGTGTTATGGTAGTCTTACCCAAAAAACTGAATTGAGCCTAGTTGCCTTCTGTGGGTCAAGGAGGAAAGACAGTTAGTTCCAGAGGATGATTCACTTGAAATCTCTTTAATGGAGAACTTCTGGAGCAGACCATACTGAAGGCTCTATTGAGTTTTGGGTGGTTTGTCCAGGGGTCTTAGGTGATCATAAACATTATTCTTTAAAAAAGATAATGTCATCCCCAACAGGATTCTGATTATTTTTCATGCAAATAATCAAAACAGATGATTTATCTTCCATTTCAGGACCTGATCTATTCCATCAATGCTCATCCTCACTAGGAACCAGCCCATGACTGGGGCTTTGAGCAACCTGGTGTAATGGAATGTGTCTGTGCCCATGGCACGGGAGTTTGGACCTAGGTGACTTCAAGGTCCCTTCCAACTGAAACCATTATGTGATTCCATGATCCCATGATTCTATGAGCCCAGACTCAATTGCCTGCTGGATAGTTTTTAGACAAATGGCTTTTCTTTTTTTCCCTCATTATCTCCTCATGACTGGGGGAGAGATTTCCCTCTGGTAAGTAAAGGCTGCCTCAGAATTACTCGAGGTTCTCTTAAAAATCCTAATCTATCTTGAATCCTACCCAAAATCTTGACAGTGGCTGCTGACGTGCCTTAGCTTCTCCACAGAGTGTTGACAAAAATTGTACTGTAATTTTATTCTACCTCCATCAGCATGTCTCTCTTTGTTGTTATTCACTTAAAGCTTAAGAATCTCAACTATCTGAGGCCAAGATTATCCTTTTTGTTCTGCGTTTGCACTTTGCCAGGTGTAATGAGGTCACAGTCCATTAACAGTACTTCAGAAGTAAGAATACTAAAGCAATTACTCATACAAATAAAAAACTTGTACCTGATACTTTTTTTTTTTTTTGCATATCCTGCTAAAAACTGACCCAAATCTGTCCCATTAAGAATAAAAAGTCTGCTATGTTGCCTTTGATATTTCAGAAGAAAAGTGGGAAAGAAACCTATCAAACACTAACCACCAGTGTAGTGCTTTGTTCATGGCCCTTTTTAATTGATGGAAGAGACACGGGAGCTTTCAACACAGGAAATGGCATCATCCAGAATTTCATATTATTTTCACATTACATTAAAGAATGGGGTTGGGAGAGGGATAATGATGTTAATTTGTGCTTCATTTATAGCAAATCCATTTTTACATGTTTACCCCCATTCCCCCACAAATCCTCAAACTGGCTTGACAACAGTCTAAAGCTTTCCAGCTTAGAGAAGAGCAATGCACATGAAAATTTTTCTTTAGCATTCATGTGATGTAGAATCAGAGACTTAGCTGCTTCTGACCTGCCTGGCTAAATCCTTTAATAAATATGGATTTAGTGCTAAAATATAAGATCAGGTGAAATTGCTCAGAGCTTCCTGAAAACTGGGTCAATTCCACTGACCTTCAATATATTAATTGGAAATTTAATAATTAAAAATGTGTCTTAACCGGGATTTTCCCATTTTGAGTTGGCTCATTTGAGACCATTTCCAGCCTCAGACAGATTTTTCCAGAAAAGCAGCAGAGAAGAGAGGCATTGCACAGAGCTAAAAGGCTGATTTTGGTAAGGAGCTAAGCCTGATTTTCACAACCTGCTTTAAAAGGCAAGTTACGGGGAATATCTGGTAAAAGCAACAAATATAAAGATATGGATGAAAAAAACCCAGAAGGGGCATGATCAGCACGATTTAGATAACAGTGAAGTGTTAAATACATTCTTCATAATGAAACACATTTTGCAGTGTTATGAAACTCTCATTTCTCTGATTTGATAACTCTGTAGTGACATGAACTCTTTTGCTGTTGCTGAAGAAGACATAAAACACATTAGCTTTTAAACCCATTCTTTTTACCAATGTAATAAGGAAAGGATCAAACTATGGAGCAAGGGAAAACCTGAAAGGAGAGGTGGATTTTCTGTCCTTGCCAGTAACAAATCTGTAGCATGAAATCCTCCAAAACCCATCCAGTTCAGTAGCGACCAGGGAACGGTTGTGCAAGTTGTGTCTACATCATTGATTGAGGGGCACGCGTTTTTACTTTCAGAGATCATGTCCTAAAAGCAAAGTCTGCATAATTTAATGTCTTTATACAAATAGTTTGCTTATCTCTTTTTGAAACATACATCGAGTATGTAAATATTAGTAATGTAGAAATAGTAATTATTATTTATGTCAATAAATGGAAAACCTGTGCTTTTATGAGTGTAATTAAATTTCTGGTACTGAGATGACTCTCCACTCCACTCAAGGGTCTCAATGCATTTTACACAGCTCAGCAAACTGAATATCTCTGAAAGGTAACAGCTACTTATTTTCTTTCCATGGATGAGGAGATCAAGATTAAATGATGCTCTCCAGAGACTGAAAATGAATCCATCAGCTTTGCTATCATCCCTCATCAGGAAGCACACTGACCTTCAGCAATGGTTTTGAAATGTGACTTTGAACACCTGGATTTTCACCTCCTGAACACAAAGCCCTGCGGAGCGGCCTGGAGTGCCTGCACTGAAGAATACTATCATATCCTATGTTAAAGAGTGACCCTAACCAGGACACCTGAGTTGGCCTGAATGCTGATTCTTGCCAGGTCTGCAGAAGGAGGACTGAGTACAGGTTTTCAATACATGTGCAGAAGGGAAAACTTTGGAGAAGGGTTGGTGAAGATCCCTAATAAAAGAAAGCACACATCTCTGGCCCTCAACTAAACAAAAGATGATCCCACTTTAGCTTTTTCCCCCATTCTTCTCCTGTTGTTTAGTTATTTGCTTGCATAAATAGCTTTGTGCTTAACTGAAAGGCTTCTGCAAATCCTGTTCTAGGTATCATCTCTCTCTGGAGATTCAGATCAGGAACCTGGGATGCTCTGAGCTGCCAAACTTGGAGATGAAGTGTCCACAAAGTAACTCCTCACCAGGTGCTGAGCAGATCTTGGAGATATGTCCATAACTGCCCTAGAATCCACCTTCCATCTCTAAAATGAGTAATGAATGAGTTTGGTATAGTAATATACTATTGTATGTCTGGCCTCCAAGACTGAACCTCAAACTCTGGAAGCTTACAGCACTGAGCCCAATGGGACTCTTAGGAATTCTTGCTAGAAATAGTAACAGTAAGAACAGGAGCAGTCATTACCAAACCCTGTGCTAACGGAACACAGCTCTTACCCAATCTGTCCAGGTGCACAATGTACACTGCTACAGTTGGGATATCTTTAAAAAATACCTCACACCTCACTTCCAAGTGCAATTTATCTTGCTTCATACTTGCAGAAAGGTCTTCTAGTTCCTGTCTGAAAAGCTGTTATTGTGGGATGAAATTCCATTAAACTGGTCTGGTGCCTTTTATCATCTTCTAGCTTCCACAGCATTTATATTCTATTTTCATCCTTTCCTTAAATACTAGGGATTCTCTATCACATTGTATTTAAAGCATCTCCTCTACAGATGTGATTGACTTTTGTACTCGTGTCAATCTTCCATTTATTTATTTCTATGAACTTTATTTTAAACTGTTGGATGCTGTTGAATAGCAGGACATGAAATGCCAGGTATTGTCATGCTTCAGTCTTGGAGCTGAGATTTGTTGAATAAAAATAAATATCCCAAAGTGCAGGATTATATTTTTCTCTTTGATGCTTAATTGAATCTCTATGCTTTCTAGGATGTGAGGTAAAGCTTCCCAGAGAAGAAACAATTCCTAATGTTAGAATTCCTAATCCTAACAAGGCTTCTTCGCTGGACTAATTTTAATTTCCTCTCTGTGTCCACAAGGAAGAGATAATTCAACAGCAGAAAAGCCTTTTACTCATGCTTACTGTTATTAAAAAGAACTGATTTCTTTTCCAATTCTGTATATTTTGTTCTTTTCTAAAATCAATTCAACAGAGCATTTACAAATGTGTGTGCTGAAGTGATCAGAAGCTAGAATTGCTTGGGATTCCCTTATTCAGAGCTCAGACAGTCCCAATATTGTTTCTTTTTTCTTCAGACAGGATTTCACCAAAGAACTTAGAAAGTTTAATGTTACTCATCTTCTTCAAAAGGAGACACAGAACATGTATGAAACATGTAGGGCTGACATATCCAGAAATTAGATGTCTGTCTATCCACACAAACAGGATGCAGCAGCAGCTTTTCCAAAAGGTTTGTGTCTGCTGTGCTGTCCATATGCCTCAATACTGATCTGAAAGGATCACTTTTACGGAAAAGCAGCAGAGCTCCCTCCAAAGCACTTTTGAACTTTCATCTCTCAAGATCATTAGAAAGGTGCTCATTAGTGCAAATTGTGATGATAGTTTTTAGAGTATGAACATCTTGCAACTTGGAAGGGGGCAGAAAGGGTATACTAATTCCAGTGCATCCACTTCAGACAGCTTATTAAATCATGGATTTCCAGCCTTAAGTAGACACTGATATATGAAAATCACTGGTCTTACGTTGTTTTTTTCCTGCTTAGTTTTGATGTTATTCTGTTTTACTCACGCCCAGATTATTTTCCTTATTATTTAACTTCAGATATTCTAACTTGGTATGAAAAACAGAATCTTAGAATGGTTTGGGTTGGAAGAGACCTTAAAGACCATCTAGTTTCACTCCCCCCCACCATGGGCAGGAGGCAGGACACTTTCCACTAGACCAAGCTGCTCAAAACCCCATCCAACCTGGCCTTGAACACTTTCAGGCACAGGGCATCCACAGCTTCTCTGGCCAACCTATTTCAGTGTCTCAAACATGATTTGATGAGGCTGAAAACATCCAATAAACATTTGAAGTAACTCTAATCACGATGAGCTCCAGTTGGGTTGGAATGTAAGGAAATAGTCACAGGAGCTATACACCAACAATAGCATGGAATTGAATGAATGGCAGTGGAGAAGCCGTGACATGGAACCTATGACAATCCTTTCTGAGCCAAATGAGTGAGGTATGAGACGATAGTCTTGATCCAGCATTATCAAGATCACAAGCAGAGACTGACTGCACACAAATATCCAGCCTGCTGACACTGCAGGAGTATTCTGGTTAAAAGTGGGAATAGCCAGAAGCAGAGATCTAGACTCACAAATTAAGAGGATGTCTACGCAGTCTTTTGTGAGTTGGTTACAGAGTGATTGGCTAGATGTACTGAATGACATATATCTTTAATTCAAAAGATGCATTACTGCCATAGAGAAATTCTAAGCCTGCAGAAGTACATGCTGATTCCTATGGCTTTATAAGCATGACCTATTCCATGTGGTGACTATAACATTTCAGGGTCTCAGGTGGCTCAATCAACTGGGTTTATCTCCAAAAGAAACTGAAGAGCCATTTCACATCATGCTTGCAGGACAGTAGTTTTGTGCTCAGTGACAGCTGGACTACACTTACTGTGTTAAAGAAGTGACTTACTGTTTTTTTAAAAAGCAGTAACTTCCTAACATTGTAGAAAAGGGTCTAAGCTATGACCAGCCCCCATGTTGGCATGATGTAACTCTAGAAAGTGTAAGGACTCTAAGGCTCCTCCTTTCAAAGGCAAAGTCAGAGAAAATGCCAAAATTTGGTTATCTGAGATTCAGCGATACAAGTGATAAGTTCTCAGTGATACAAGTAAATGTGCTAATTGTTCAGTCATCCTCAAAACATGCTATTTTAACAGTAGCCTTTTAAACATGGAATTTAACATCTTGTTGTGGTGCTGTGAAATTCTTCAAACTAGCCATGTTAACATGAACCTTCCTGAGTCCAGTATATCACTGGTGTTTTCAGCCAGAAAAGTTCACAATACAAAGCATAATTAATACAAACAAAAAGAACTTTTGAGCTCGTGGTGTGACTGCTGAGGTCACATTTGGAGATAGGGAAGAATGCTGAACTAAAATTGACATGCTGGGAATTAGCCCTAATTGTTGTAGAGAACAAATAGGGAATGGAATATTCTACCCACTACCTTTTGTGGGGGTCCATAAATTTGCACTGATTACTGCTGATATGAGAGAGAAGCTTTACTCATCACAGAATGACCAAGGTCAGTGAGAATCAGGGACTGCTTGTTACACCACTGGACACACACTATTCTCAGCCTGAGACATGACCTAATCAGACCAAACTCCTTGTGATCTAATGGTCAGAGCCAGACTGATGATATCATTGCTTCCACTGGTTTTTTAGCCAAGGTTGAAATGACAGCTAGAATGCAAGTCTTCAGGTCCTTCCATCTTCCCGACCACGAGAAGACTGACCAAGACTGCATGGACTGCTGTAAGCAGAGAAGTGGCTAGAAGCAAGATCCTAAATACATCCTAGAACTGACAGAAGTTTGATCTTCAGTTGGCCAACTGGATCTTCAGTTGGCTAGGGAAATATCCTAAAACTATCAGATTTTAAGTAGGAACCCATGCTTGAAAGATAAGTTGTATTTCTATCTTAGTGGGAGTTTTCTCCCTCTCTTTAGTATGTCTTTCATCTACTGATCACAAAGATATTTGGACTTTTGAAGAATTGGACTCCCCACAAAAATAACTACAGCCCATTTCAACTATTACTTTTTTTTCTCTACCACACCATGTCTCCTTATACACATTTTTAATGAAAAAAAGGAAAGGGAGTAAGAGGGCATTCAAATGAAAGCCTTCCTGAATACTTTTATTTCAAAGGTTTGGGCTAATTTTAGAATTTTATTGCATTTTTAATAAAAAGCTTAGAAGACTTGAAAGGGTAAGTTCATCTTGGCAACAGGTAAGCTGAAATCTGTACTCACAATCCCAACTACATTAAAAAGAAAAATCATGTTTTGTACAATGATAGTTCTTGTTAACACGGTTGATACTCTGGATTCACTAATTCCTTCACAATCCACAAAGCAGATATGTGCCAGACAGAGCCAGTGAGAGTCTTGTGTAATGTCACTGGGCAGCACATACTTTATTCCCTTAGAGAGAAAAGTTACTTCTCTCCCCACAAATAAAATGGGGAAGATCACAAGTTCACAAATCAGCATGTTATGCTTCTGCAAAGCTGAGGATAAAATTCCTGCTGGTACAAAACATTTCTTGGCCTTCAACGACCACGAGAAGACCAAATTAAGGCTTTTGAGGTGAGTCTGGAATTTAGGTATTGAGCCAGAACAGATTTTGATGGTATCTGCTGAAGACTAGTTTTGAAGATGCTGTGCTACCAAAATTTCAATTGCCCCAAACTAATGTGTCTCACTACTCTGCAAGACATTGGAAGCTAAAGGTATATTTGCTTTAGCTGTACTCCTTAAAAGTTCATTCTTCATGATCTCTTTGTCTAATAATTGGAATAGAGAAAAGATACCTGTTACGATGAACTGTCCAACTTTGCGGTGGGGTGCTCTCTGAAAGACTTTCACCATTGTTAATTTATACAACTAAATTGATACTAAAAACTTCAATCACTACCATTAACTGATACAGAATCTTAACTCTTAAATTGATCCATACTCCTGCAAAGTAAACAGGAGCTTTTCCATTGACTTCAATGTGCTGTACAGTAATTTATAAGAATTCCCTGCAACAAGAGATATGGATACACACATCACACTATTGAAAACAGTAAAGTCACAGAGGACTATTTTACAACTGGTGGGTAAATGCCCAGTCTTTTGCTAGTCCTGTGGCTATGTACACTATTTTCCTACTGTGCTTGGAGGCCAGGTTTATCTAGGCATATCTGCCAGTATTGTGATCACTCCATGGCAGTCTGAAGCCCCTCCAAAGCTGGTTTAATGGATCACACAGGCTAAGATGGAGTTTCCTACTGTTTACATTAAATGCCACAGTTCTGTAATTGCCTCTCTCCTAAGGAATCTGTGATCACGACGCCTGCTGAGCCTTCTACAGTTATTTGGCAAAATCAGATATCTCAAAAGCTGAACCCAGACTGCTCTAAAGTAATAGGAAATAGCCAAATAAGAAAGCAGCTGAATCAATGAGGAATCAATTAAGCTCCCTTTCAAGGATTTCAACTTAACTAAGATCTGAACTGACCTCTGCAGAGATTTCTCTTCTTGAAGAAAATTATCCTACCAAATCGGTAATGTCGTGGGAAGCCTAAGAGCAGAAAGGGATAGCATGGAACTAGGCATGAATTGAAATCCTTTATTTTTTCCTGTGCACTAAAGACATTTATAGCATTCCTAGCCAGAATAAGTGTGGCCACGATGAGTGGCTGGAAATCCTGAGGAGATGAATGGTTTGAAATGCTGTTCCTGTCCCAAATGACAGGCGCTCTGTGCTTTAGAATAATGCCCAGCCAGCATTAAGGCTCAGGGCATGAAACCCCTATCAAAGAATCACAGAACCAAAGTCTCATTTAGGATGAAAAAGACCTCTAAGACCATTAACAGAGCACTGCCAAGCCCACCAATAAGTCATGTCTCCAGGTGCCACGTATACATGTCTTTCAAATTCCTCCAGGGTTGGTGACTCCATCACTTCCCTGGGCAGCCTCCTCCAATGCTTGACAAACCCTTTCAGTGAAGAAATTTTTCCTAAATTCCAACCTAAATCTTCCCTAGACAAATTGAGGCCATTTCCTCTTGTCCTGTCCCTTATTACCGGGGAGAAGAGAGCAACTTTCACGTGGCTACAACCTCCTTTCAGGTAGTTGTAGAAAGCAATAAAGTCAACCCTCAGCCTCCTTTTCTCTAGGCTGAACATCCTCAGCTCCCTCAGCTGCTCCTCATCAGACTAGTGCTCCAGATACTTCCCCAGCTCTGCTGCCCTTGCCTAACTGGATTGGCCCATCCAGTTCACTGTTTTCTTTGAGCTAACTGCTTGTAGCACCTGCATTGACCTGGTAGGTGGGATACTCTCCCAAGAAGTGAGAGAGTATGTCCAATGCATTCTCAGATTGAGGAGACACCTGTTTAAGTGCCACAGAAGAAATTTAGGAAACTAAGGTACTTTTTCAGTACACAGCTACTAGATGGTACGAGGTCTCAAAAGTTCATATGTTCTCTGCAACACTGTAGTAAAGCTCAATAATTTGCATTTGTTTAAGGTAAATTTTAAATGCCTAAATATCTTTGTGATCATAGACTTTAATAACAAACTTTGACAACAAGTCACTGAGAAGCAGCATTTCTTCCCTGTCACAGTGGGGAAAAAAGGGAAGTCATAAAGTCAAATGCCATATCCTCAAAAAACCATGTTAGCTTCAGAAGGGATTAGAGGAGCTATAAATAGGATCAAACTACTAGATTTCATGAGATATGAATATTCAAACTCAGCCTCAGCCTCTGGTCAGGCATTCTCTCTCATACTTCAAAATGTGAAGCAAAACATCATAACCTCCTACCTCTTTACTGAGTCTCAGCTTCCAGATTCTAACTGGTATCATTAAATGTGCAGGCCAGGATTTCATGTTTCCCCTGACAATTTAGGGCCACCATATACAAAGTACTATTCCTTCTACTGCTCTTCTCCAGTGTACTTTTAAGGGTCTGAGGTAGAGCCTGGATGTCAACCATGCACAAAGTGAGTCCGTACGAATGAGCGATGGAGAAGGAACACTTATCTGCACGCAGGTCAATCTACAAACCCTGTCAACTGCTCAGAAAAAGTCAGTACTTATTACACAAAGAACATAATTTCTATTGCTGCTTTGTATATTCAACTTTGCAATGTTTCTAGTGAATATCATGCATGTCAAGATGTCAACTACCAAACAGGGATCAGTGTGAAAATCACTGATTTAAATTTGAGGAGAGTGAAGGACAACACCAGCTAACTTAATTCCTTTAATAATGATTTTGCATCCAAGTGTAATACTGTTTTGATGGGCCTGGGATTGTACTGATGCAGCAGTGAGATCCCTCTGATAAATGGTGCATTCCCCCAACGCAGATGACATGACTCACCTATTCATTCACTGCAGTCAGCAAATATGTCCTATGGTATGCCGTGTGTTGCCTCTTAATTAGCTAGAAATACTTGGTCCAGTTTAAATAGGTCAAGAGTGAGACTATATCACCTATTGAGTGATATCTGTTTCACATTGCAGCACAGGCCACTTCTTCCCACTATACTCAGAAAACAAGAGGTTAAGAGAGCTGCCCCACAATGGCTTAATTAGTTGCCAGCTAGGGCTCATTAAGAGGTGAAGGGAGATAGCCCACCAAAAGCCTGGGATACAGAGGATCTGTGATGGCAGACCCTAGAGAAACTAGGATCAGTGTTTCTTTAACTACCTTTCTTGTACTAAACATCGCCTTGGATTTTTTAGCTGAACTGGGTTATTAAGACCTTTTTGTATTTGCTTGTGCAACAGTACTAAGATGCAAAAGGGAAGGGATTTAATTCTCCCATGGAGAATTCAAAATGTCTCTTTTGCTGCTGAGTACAAGTTACCTCCGGGCTTATCTCTGCACCTTTCTCTAAGAGATTTTTTTTTTTAATATTTGGGAATCTAACAAAAAAGTAGTGCATACTGAGGCAAAAGGCATCCTACAAAACTGTCCCTAGCATGAAAGGGTGAAGTATGTTTAAGAAGCATTTTTCAAGACTGAAAAATCTGAGATAGTGTGGCAGCAGCCCTATCTCAAGACATACTGGCAGTGGGCAGACACATAAAGCAAAAGAAAACGCCAAACATATAATTACTTTTTCCTACAATGCAGTTCAGAGTAGGAATCTCTCAGAAGAGACTGAATTACACTGCTTGCCTATGAAGACGCAGGCTAAGTGGAATGAAAAAAGATAAATATGAAACAGAAATCTCTGTTTTATTATTTTGTGAAAATTAAGAGTTTTATGCAGAAATCTTGTTTCTCTAAGATTACCACTAAGGGCAGGTGAAAACTACCTACTTAGCTGAAAGATGGAGTCTAAGGTTCAAAGAGAGTCTAGTTTTTCTTTCTACATATGACAATCCATAGACTTTCACCTACTGCTTCCATACTGCCTGATAACCTTCTAAATGAATACAGCACACAGCATTGCAGATAGGTACTAGTCTTGACTTCAAGGTGTTAAGAGCTGGAAAATCCACTGTGTCTTTTCCTATTCTGGGTTTTCAGATGATTATGTTGTTCTCAAGGTCTGCCTCCCCATGTAGTTTATGAAAGGGGCTGTCCTTGGCACTAGGTCATGTCAGCACAGTTCTACAGATCTCACTGGGACTGAACACAGTCCTAACTGCTTTGCTGAGCTGAGGGTGATTTATGCAATTACTTAGTTCTTTCCCTTAATAATTCTTCTGTTCTGTTTGGTCCTGTTTTATACAACAATGAAATCTGACCGCTTTAGTCCCTTCTACAAAACCTCCACCCCACTGGGTTGGGCAATGTGTTGTTACACGTAGTAGCATGCCTGCTCACTCTGTTTTAATCATGCAAGAGCAGTACCATATATGCTGTGAGTAAATCTGTCTTTCAAATCAAGTCATCAATTCAGTGGAAAGGTCTGGGTTAGAAATGGAAGTTTACAAATCACCTTAGCTGTGATTTTAGCTGTGAGGCACAATAAACCCAATGTTACAAGCAGCTTGGTAAGGAAAAAGGTCTTGGAATGATGCTCAGGTTTGTCTCAAATAACCTCATGCTGCCAAAGAAAGTTTGCTCTAGATGGATTTATAAAAGCAGTATAAGGAAAGCTTATAAATCATCTGTACATGACCCTGCAGGTTAAAAAAGGGAAAGTGAATTCTGTTTGTGTGTAGAAATAAACATTTTTCCAAAATCATCCCTGCAATCCCCAAACCTCCAGACACACTCAGAATAATGACTCAATTATGAACTATGCTACAAAATCACTAGAAATACATGACTACCTTTCCCCTTACGGTGGCCTTGTAAATAAACCCGCAGAGTATGGAATTGAAGATGTTAATATGGGGAAAGGAAAATCCTGGCACCGAATTTATCCTCCTTTCAATGCATGATAGCTTCTGTACCTGCCTCTGCAAAAGTTTTGATCAACCTAGTTTCAGCCCCAGGCAAGTAGGTTTCCTCTTCTGCTTATTTCTCAGTCCAGTCAATTTTATTTTATGACAAGCTTTTAACATCTAACCCAAATGATGATTGTCAAAAAGACTTTTTTTAAAGATTCTTAGGATCAGTTTATTCAGTTTGCTCCATCCTTGGAAGTTACTCTCTTAAACTACTTGCAAGCAGTTAACTTGATTTTCTTTACTCATGATAGTAATTCCTCAGTGAAAATGTTGTTTACATAATTTTTCTACTACATCCACTTTCCTAATAGCTTTTTTTTTGAGGCTGCTTTGCTGAAAACTCCTTTCATTTCATTGCCCTGGATTTTTGGCCTAGTTCCATTCCAGCTGCGGAAGGTATAGAAGCTGTTATTACTGGAGTCTCTTGTTTGTGAGCACAAAATACAGGACAAAGCCAAAGGACTCATGTTCCATAGCTTCTGACAATTTAATGTATTCCAGCATTTCTCAGTGTTTCTCTAAAAGCTAGTTGCATTTGGACGAAAAGTTTCCTGAATAGATTTTCTTTAGCTTTCAGTTCACATATCTGATGGAGATTTTGAGCAAGATGCCCATTCAGTAGATGAACGGAGTTGCAGATTACAAATATCTACACAAAACTGCCCATAAAATGTGTCTCCTTGGTAGGTGACTGTAGTATTAAATGCTTTTAATCAGTAAACTTATTTTTTACTTGACAGAGGATAGTATTTTAATACGAACCTCATGTGGCACTGATTCTCCTCTAGCTGAGCCTAGGATGAGCTTTGAATTCAGAAAGGAAAGGAGACCTGACAGATTGCCACCTCTTCCTTCTTGTTTACAGCAACCTAAAGATTATTTAGTCATCTCCTAAAAATCAAAACAGACTCTTTTGGTAGCTACTGGGATTCATCAAGAACTAATACCAGAACAAGCAGTTATAGTAGACCATCAATTACAGTCACAGCCATATGATGAACAATAGCAAGACTAGACGGCTTTAATGTGGTTATTTGTTATATTATTCTATGCTCATCAATGGAAACAGAATTATTTACGTAGTTGGGCTTTGGAATTTCTGCTTCCAGTCATGCCCTGTATGTGCTTCACTAGAACACATTTGTAGCACTTTTTTTGCAGATCTAAGTGCAAGAAGATTTTACAAAGTTTAACCAAAATAAAAACCAACAGTAAGTAACTGCTGACATTACCGATTGAGCAATCATGTCCAGTCCAGTTGGGATCGCAGCTGCAGAGTCCAGTATCCGGGAGGAAGGTCCCATGACCAGAGCACTGATCCAGACAAGTGGCTCTTGGGGTCTCGCAATTTGTTCCTCCCCAGCCAACAGAACAGTGACATTCTCCTCGCACACACACACCTCGTCCTGAGCAGGTAGGATCCATGCAGTCCACTATATGTGAGGAGGAAGAGGAAGCAGACAGCAAGAGCAAATGGGAATTTCAGAAAAAAAGCCATTCAAATGTGATCTACACAAATGTACTTATATAATATCTCAAGGTTCCAACCAAAAAGCCCCGCTGTGTACAAAACAGATGCTTCATCCAAGAAGGCAGTGTTCCTAAAAGGCAGTGAGACCTAAAACACTTAAGTGAAAAACAGAGAAAAAATTAATGATGAAATCCATTCTTTTATCCAGGTCTGCACTAATAAATGATCCTTCTGGTAAGAACAGGCTAATATCAATTAAGAATAGAATAAGAATACAGATACTGTGCTTCCATTTATTCTGTTAGAGTAACCTAAATTACTATTACTTATGAATTCAAAGCTGAGCCCGAGTTTTCTGGGAGTGAATTTTGCATAAAGATTCAGCAGAAGCTGACATTCTTATTCAGCAAAATACATGCTTAAATTGAAGAATGTGCTTAAATCTATACAGGTTTCACAGAGACTTACATACATTTCACGTTAAATATATGCTTAGAAAGTTTTCTGGAGTTAAGATTAAACCAAAATCATGTATTTTTTGTATTGGTATTCTTCTGGGTTTATTTTTTATCAATTAATACTCTTTTTTAAATGTTTGGGGTTTACTTCCCCCCCCCCCTCCTAGCAAGAGAGGAGACTATTCAGTTAGGTATATAGCAATATACACCAAAAGACCAAATGTACTCCTGCCTGATTCCTGAGTTATGTGTTTTTTAGGCAACTATCAGCTCCTCTGCCCACAGGGGAATTTCACCCAGCAACTGAAAATTTTTAATGCACTAGACACCCTTTCAAAAAAAAAAAAAAACAACTGGAGGAGGTGATAGTCTAGTTATACATAAAAGTTGATAGGACAGCCTAGAGAAATTCTCCCCATCTCTTGAAATGGTGTGTGGCAGTGCCCTGGGGATTAGTGACAAGTGTCAGTCTGGCTAAGCAGCACAGGGAAAGCTGTCCAGCTCCTGGCTCTGATACAGCAGAGCAGAACATGGCCACTGTACACACAGCAGGCTTGTGGTTCAGTTTTTTGCCCCCTGTAAAAGCTAATAAGAATTCCATTGACCTGTTTAAGACACAGAAAGCTTAAAAGGAAACACAAGAGCTGCTCTGATAGTTCCCTGGATTCTCAAACCCTTCTCAGTCTGACAAGTAATGGCTTAGTTATTACTATCCCAAGGCATGCGAGAGAATTTTCTTTTTTGTTTAATTCCTGGAGCTCTGCTCATAGCTGGAACAATCTGCGAAAATTGTAAGGGGCTGGAAAGGATGAGTCTATAAATCTCCTTCACTGTTAGCGAGCTGGGAGCTACGGTGCCAATTTTAGCATGAGACCCTTGAAGCCCTGGCCCTGTTCTTTCTCGGCAGTAATAAGTATGAAAAGGACTAAGGGATGGACTAGCAGCCTTGTCCGTTCTCAGCAGATGGTTTTAACATAGGGAACAAAGTTCACAGGCTAACTGGCAAGAGGCTACCTCGAGGCAATTAATCATCCCCTCTGAAGGTCAGCTGGGAAAAAGGTGAGTTTTACGGGGGCCTCCATCACAGGAGACAGACAATCTGCTATCTCAGCTCTAACACAGATGATTATAGGAGGGGAATGTGCATGTCAGAACCTCCCCATTTATCATAATCCCAAGGCCATTTTTCATGTTGAAATGAGCCCTTTCAGAAAATGTCACACACAATGGCTACTTTAATCTCAGCCTCACTAGCTGTATCTCTTTAGGCTTTCGGCACCATCGGAAGGGCCCTGGGACAGGATTACAGGCCTCTGCTTTCTTCTTAATCAATTGCTTAGTGGATTTGGAGTACAATGGTATATTTTTAGGGAATTGTGCTTGACAAATTTAGCTTCTCAGCTATAGGAGAAGTAGAGGTGGGGAGACAGGCAGGAGGGCAGAGCTGACAAAATCTAGTATACGTAGAGAAAGAAACAAAGTGCATATGTCTGTGTTGTTGGTTAGAAAATGTCCCAAATGGTAAAATTCCTGGTTGGAAAATGCCCCGTTTATAGTTCAGCCTTGTGCAGAATCTTTGCCAGGGAGATAAATCATGCAGCAAGCAAGGTTAGTGCCTCTTCTACACTTTTCCCCAGTATGCTTCATGCTTCATTGGTCACACAAGTTATTAGGCTTATTCAGTGCCCAAAGAGTAACTTCTCATTTTTCACTGCTTAAATTTGCTCCCCTCCTTGTAATGTCTCGCTGACTTAGCCCATGCCTTATAAAATATGGGCCAATAAACTAAGGAAGGAGAAAAGAAAAACTCACGTAAGATTGTTGGCTGACGTTTTATAAACATTGCTGAACTTCTATGGGGGAAAAAGGAAAGACAGAAGAAACCCTGGAATGAAAACCCACTATAAACACGGACCAAGCCGTGAAGCTACAAGAACTAAGAAATAATAAAGAGTAATCAATACCAGATGGCCCCTCTTAGAAGAGAAATTAAAGAGTAAAAACAATTTAAAAAATAGTATAAATCAACTTTTTTACTAGATCTAAATATATATACATATATATGTCCTCAAGATTTCCCACATGGCATATTTCTGAGTTACTCCCCCCGCCCCCCCTAGTACAATACAAATTATGCCTTGAATATCAAAAACATGCATGCTTGGAAAAACACTAAACAGCCCATAAGAAAAACCATGTTCTCTTTGTTCTTCCTCCTTTTTCAAGTTTTGACCTAGTGGGACTGACACTGTTCCCCGCTACAGTGATAACATAAAATAACTGAGTAGTGTCTGGCTTTTCTGCTTTAAATGAGACCAGGGGAAAAAAAGGTTCTGTTAGAAAAAGGGCAAATCTCATTCTGATTTACACACATTAAACACTTCAGGCTGCAGGCAAAATCGGGATCTTTTCATTTCTGTTTATCCAGTAAGGATATGATCTAGTAAATAAGAAGTCTACAGAGATGCTTCAAAACTACTTCAGTAGTCACCATCTTTGGGTTTTGCATGTCCCACAGCTTCACTGAATTGTGCTTTAAGCCAAAATGAAGCTTCCTCAAGAGATGGTTTATTGTTATAAGAGCTGATACTGTCTTTGTCTCTAATGTTTACTGACACTGAAGCCATGTAACATCAGAGATGTCCCACTCCAATACATTTAACACTTGAAAAGAATTGCTAGATTAGATGCCATTTGAATATTTGAATCCAATTCAGCCTATTTTCATTGTCCATAAGATAGAGACATTTCAGATAAATCTTTTTCCCTCATAATAAAACCAACCATAAATTAATTCAAGTGATTGTGATTCTTAAACATGTGTCAAATAATGTTTTAAATCTATCAGATGGTGAAAAGGCCTTACACATGTACTTGTAGAAGCATAATTAAAGCACATTTATTTCTCAGGTCACCTGCCCAGAATTTTGAGAATAGTTTTCAAAAGTGTTGTACATTATTCTTTAAATAAGGCACTTTTGGATGTATTTTTATAACTCCCTGAATGATTTATACACTTACAAAACTGTCCACTTTTTCATTTAGCAATAAGAAGCAGTCACAGGCTCAGGAAGATAAAGGTTTATGTTGGCAGGTGAGTTCCTACACAAAGAGATTAAAGTTAAGTACTAAAAGGTACCATATTTCTGAGCCATAAATCCAAATGTAAATGAAAAATGTTTGCGGGCTAATGTGAGGAAAAAAGCTATGGAAGAGCGATTAAAATAATATCTGATTTTGAAGCAGAATTTAATTCAAGTCCTGAGCATTTCTAAGCTTTTAAAGATGACAAGAATCTCGGACTTTCTCTCACACACCACCAGTGTATGTAAGCAACTGAAATTGCTTGGCATAGCACAACAGAGAAGAAAGCACTGTAAAAGTAATTATACGTTTAGATGTGTAAATGGAATCGATGCTTTAATAAGAACATTTGAACATGTGATTAAATGTTCTGGTCTTTCAACTAGATTTGTCTATCTGAAGCATTTGATGCCTTTTCATCTAATTATTGAACCAATATGATAGCTAACGACGAGTTATGACAACATATCATTTTTATGTTGCATCCATCTA
The DNA here is from genome assembly GCA_013397135.1 of Pachyramphus minor. NCBI lineage: Eukaryota > Metazoa > Chordata > Aves > Passeriformes > Tyrannidae > Pachyramphus > Pachyramphus minor. Next base: position 294,912 of record VYXB01006651.1, read on the forward strand.
TTGTATCTCTGAGGTGCCTATTACTGTTCTGTTTAAGTGCCAGTCCAATTCTGAATTGCCTCCATCCATGCAATTACAGAACGACAATCAAAGCAAAGGGCTAATTGAATGTATCTTGCAAATACCTTCTTCACAGCTCTCGCCTTTGTATCCTGGGTTGCAGATACAGGTCCCCATGATGCACGTGCCATGGTTATTGCAGGAGACATCAATGCACTGGTTCGTTGGGACATCACACTCTGCTCCCTTCCAGCCACTGTGGCACAAGCACCTTCCCTTCATGTACTGCCCATTTCCACTGCACAGCACTGGGCAGGATGCTGGGGACAGACACCAAAAAACACATCAAAACAAAACTGTACATGGCTCTCACTTCAAGAAAGAGCACAAGAGTCCAGCATGTGATTTACATTCTTCATACACAGTCTTCACTGGAGTATGTTCTTCTCTTCTTTGCCAAAACCAATTTTTTTACAAGGATGACACAATGTTGACTGTACTCCCCTGTAACAGTGTTCTTGACTTAGAATATCTCCTTGCTCTGTGTCTCTGATACCTTTTTTCACTAACTAAACTCAGCATTTTCTTGTATTCTGATTTTTCAATGTACCACTGTCTTCTTTCAGCAGCATCACTGACTTTGGATTGCTTATCACTATCCCTGACCTTCTGCCAGACTTCATACTTTCCTTGACACCACCTCTGCTGTAGACCTTAGCAGCACACTTTATGGGTTTCAGTTGCTGTGCTCAGAGCCCAGAATGCCACACTGAGACTATTTCCCTGATTTAGCTCATGTCATACCATCAATTACCAACTTTCTTCCCTGAAAGGCTTGTCAAGCACTGAAACAGGTTGCCCAGGGAAGTGACTCAGTCACCATCCCTGCTGGAATTTAAAAGACATGCAGATGTGGCATTTGGGGACATGGTTTAGTGGGGGACTTGGCAGTGCTGAGTTAACAGCTGAACTCGATGACAGAGTTTTAGAGGTCATTTCCATCCCTTACAATTCTATGATTCTGACCAAAGCTCCAGCCTTTCTTTTTTGTTATCATCTCTCTGGACTCCATTCAATATCAGCCACAATGAAAAACTGGCCTCTACTCTTTCCAAGTTCCCTGTATTAAAAGCTCTACAAATCTATCCTCTGTCTCAATTTATATAGGATTTTTAATTGCCCTTGTTTCCAGCAAAGTCAGATGACTCTCAAGGCCAACCAGATACAGGGTTTTTTCCCTGTGACAAAGGGAAGAAGAAGGTGACAAGCTCAAGCTGTGGCATGATGGACGCCAGGATTAAGTGTTTTCAAAGCTAAATTTGGAAAATGCCAGGCGGAGTGGGATGGAATGAACTGAAGGATATAGAGAACGCTCCCCAAGGAAGGAGTTTGTATCAAGGACCAGATCCCAGCCTCCATGACCACAGCTTACTCTCCAAGCTTTCTCCAGCTCCTCTCAGATGATGGCTTTTCCCTTTTCCATTTTCCCCACCTGCCACCTTATGCTCCTTTTATTCTCTGCTCTGATTTTTCCAAGGAAGATGCTGACTTCGGTCTCTCAGAAGGAACAGTCTTTCCCTGTTCACTATCCCTTGAAACTTCTTGCTTAAGCCCTGTTCTCTTCCATTTCATTTTGCTGAAACTCAGCTGCAAGGACATATATTGAACACTGACTTCTCTTGTTCACTGTTGCACATCAGCCTCAGGTGGGAGCAGCTGGGTTTCTCATCTGCCCCTCTGAAAGTCAATTTATGAACAATTTTAAGCAGGACAAATGTGAAATGAATATTCCAGTCTGCTGCTTAATTCAACTGCATTAGGCACATGATGAATAAAATATTCCTATTTTGTTTGTTCCTGGCTTTGATTATGTGTGGGAAGAGGTATTAACATAGTTAAGGGAAACTTTCCTCCTCTTCTCTTCCCATCTTTTATATGGTAATCTCACAATGCACATCCTGAGCTGTTTCCATGTGTCCTTATAGTCAAGTCTGTTTGGTTGTTACAGAACTAAAGCAGCTTCAATAAAATACAAAGTATTGCCAGCTCTGTTAAGCCAGTTTGATATGCAGTGAACTTTATTTGCCTGACCAAGATAAAAGAGGTTTAGAAAAGAAAGGAATTTGGCCACTGTTATTACTTGGGAGTAATAACAGTCCCCTGTTCATTTTAAAGGAAGCACATTGCAGTGGTGCGCTGTAAGTGCATAATTTGCAAGGAGGTATCTACCTATACGAGACACAAATTGTTTAAGATACACTGTGTTGTGCACATGGTTCACAGCAAACTCTGTAATTTCATTTTTCAGCTAAGCTGATGAAATTTTCTGCCTCCCCGTCTCAAATTTCAGTGCTCAGTAATGGACCTTGTTCTTTTAAGGCAGTGGCAGGGGATAGTTTGCAGCTCTTTTCAACAAGAAGAAAGAATGATTGCCTTTAACCAGTCAGAGGTTGCTGAGAAAGACTTACATGTTTTCTGACAAGACAGCCGATCACAGTACCAGATCAGATAAATTACTGGCCATCTGCAATGAGACTGGCACTTTACAGACCTTCTGTGGAGAACACCTCAGGCATAACCTGGAAAGTGCTGCAAGTGCTGCAAATGTCAAGGCAATGGCAAGAGCAAGACCTCCTCTGTAGTATGCAATAATGAATAAAGACAAAAGAGATTTCTGATTTTTTCCCACTGCTACTTCTGCAACTCTCTTCCATATATAAATATGTATAATTATTATTTGATCATTCAGATTCTAACAAACAACGTTTAAGATGGCAAAATTATAGTAATTCTCTAGTGTGGTAAATGATAGCAACAACCAAATACACACCCTGTTTCTTGTAAAGTGTAGCACCAGAGAGTAAGATTGTTTGTCTGTTTACTTTATACAGGACTTGAAACCGCCATCTCCCATGTCCAAGAAGACCTTTAAAAGGCTCATGAAATACACCTCTGGTGACTTGCTCTCATTTACTTTGTTTAAAATAATTGGTTAATAATATATTAATTATTAACCATTACAAAAAATAGAAAGGCTTCCTGCTCCAGAATTTCCCATTCCTTTGGATTGCGAATTACAAGGCTGAACTGAAACAAAGGAACAGACAGAAAATCCATGACCTAGAATTCTTCATGTGGGCACGGACCTGCTTATTTAAGGATTACTGCTTTGTACAGGGCCTGATAAATGGTTACAGACAAATACTGCAGCAGTCTTACACAGGCTGCCTTTGAGAGATTTGTAGCTCAAAAGCATCATCTTAGTGCCCCTCCAAACCAACAGGAAGCCAGTGCTGGGGTCCTTGGATCTCACAGTCATGGCAACATGATCCATTTAACAAGCTCACTGCATGGAAATGCATACACAAATATTATTTTGACACTCCAAGTATTAATTTGTCTTCCTAAAGGCAGAAAGTAATCTGTGATCTGAACTCAGATAATTCTTAGTGAAAAAACAGAGTTGAACAAAAGGTGTTCCTATCAGCCAAAATAAGTGCTCTAGTGAAATGGGAGAGACTCACATGGCTCCACTGCAGAGCCTGAGAAAGCTCAAGATATAACCCACCAGGGGAGGTAAACTTCTCTGGAAGTGGATTCAGAACAAAAGTTTAAGTATTCTGACTCACAGTGAAGGAACTTCTACTCCACAGGCTCTACAGGGAGGTTTGGGGGGAACAAGCCCTGAACTTCTGCCCCTACCTGAAGTTAGGATATGTGAGTTGGAATATGCTGTGGGACATGGAAAAAAACTCCTTTTGTTTCCAGCTCTAAGGGTTTGAAAAGGAGCTTGGAAATGCAAACCAAGTGTAAGGAAATGCAAACCAAGTGTAACCTGAGTCAGCAAGAAGTTTGACAGAACAGCTCTCAGGGATGCAGATTGCCAGATCCATCTTACTGGGCTGTGAACTCTGAAACACCGCGGGGTTCAGCCTGGCCCACACCTCCCCAGCGGGAGCTCCCGCCTGCCCCGAGGGTGTGCGGCTCCTTATCTCTGTCTCCGGGCTGGGCTGCAGGGACGTGACCCCAGCTCAGCTAGAGAGGGAGAGAACTGGGGTTGGACAGAGTTTAGCTCTCTCTCTTGGGAAGGAGCCAGCTTGCTTTCTGAAGCAGCACTGAGATGGGGTGAAGGTTTGACCTGCTGTCTTAGCAAAGCTCCTTGTGTGGGCACTAACTTTTTACACTACCTCCCTCCCTAAATTTATAAATCTGTACTTAGTCTGTTGGACTCTTTGAGCCAAAAAAGGCCTTGAAAAGGTTGATGTACAGTATTCTGGCATTTCCCACAAGCAAGGTTTTGATTTCTTGGCCTGAAATGTGTTCTTACTAAAGTTTGTTTTTTAAATGCTTAAATAACTTTAAAAATTCAGGTCATAGAAAATCTTTCTGAAGCCATTTATTAAAAATACTTATCACCTGAGAAGAGATATGCATTATATTGTTTACTTGGGTAAGCCTCCTTCCCTTCTCCCAGTGTTTTCACTTTGGGCCAGAGTATATAGTTCTTCCTACCAGTACTCCGCTCCTAGCCTTACTCCAACCCTGCCCCACTTCCCATAGCCAGGCTCAGGCAAATTTGCAAGGTACTTACTTACTTTTTATATAACCAGTCTCTTAAAAGAAAGTATCATTACAGTGTCATGCCACACCATGACAAGAGTGCTCTGTTAACAAACAATTATAACACACTTATAAGTCATGTTTTCTAAAGTCACTTTGAGAGAGAAAGTTCCCGATGTGACATTTTGTCTATCCATAAGTAGCCCAAGGGGTTGTGTTGTTGCTAAGGGCACAGCACCCATGACAAGCATAGAATCATAGAATAGTTTAGGTTGGAAAAGCACTCCAAGATCATTGAGTCCAACTTTTAACCCAGCACTGCCAGCCCACCACTAAATAAACGTCCCAAAGAGCCACATCTACATGTCTTTTGAACACTTTCAGAGATGGTGATTACACCACTTCCCTGAGCAGTCTATTCTGGTACCTGAAAAGCCTTTCAGTGAAGAAATTTTCCCAATATGCATTCTAAACCTCCTCTGGAACAACTGGAGGACATTTCCTCTTGTGCTTATTACTTCAGAGAAGAGCCCGACCCCCACCTGGCTACACCTTTCTTCTAGTTGTACAGAGCAACAAGGTCTCGACTGAGCTTCTTTTTCTTCAGGTTAAACAACCCCAACTCCCTCAGGGGATCACTCAGCTGAAATTGTAGCAAACGTATCTGTAGCAAACAAATAAATGCAGCCAACCTATTCCCATTCTACTGCAGCAACCTCAAGCTGGGTGAGGAGCACTTTGCAAAGGCACAGGCATGAATATAATTTCCACAAGGAAAAATGTAAATGGAAGGGGAAAGGGAAACAGTTTATCAAGTCTAAATTCCCACCTCTGCCGCAGTCAGGGCCCAGAAAGCCAAGGAAGCAATGGCAAGTCCCAGATACGCAGTCTCCATTCCCATAACAATTACTGGGACAGTTATCCACTGATTCTGGAAAACAAAAGGGAATTCAGATACTTCTTTAGGCAAGAAAATACCTCTGAGTTTGGGAGGGCTCTCAGTGGCAGGACAGCTGAAGCTTCAAAGCCATTGCTGCACTTGGAGCTGAAAGCATTAGTCTGAGCTCAGCTAAACAATGCTCACCCATTTACACCAAGGGATGGTCCAACTGGAAATCTTATGATTAAATATGAGCTGTCCACTAGGCTTTGTTCTCACTCAGAACAGAAAACTTCTAAATGTCTTTTCCTCCTGCATACTTTTACAACGAGTTTTCCTCTTTGAATTTATTGGAAAGAAGCAATACACACTGTTCTCACAGCAGAATACATACCTTTAGTCCAATATTGTTAACTTGGGTAAGAGACCTTGGGGCATTTATTTGTGCCAAACAGAGCTCAGCTATGATAGAAATGTTCCCCTATGAATTTACTAAACACAGACCCTTGATTCATCCTGTCTTCCTGTTCAAGGAATATTTCTAACCAAATTCCTTCTCATTTGTTCTGCAATATTATATAGACAGTAATACACTATCTCATTATATAATATATAATTTATATTATATATTTAACAGCTCAAAGTTCTGGGGATAATATTGTATCTTGGTGGAACAGGAATGGGACTATTCCATACTTTCTTCTGTTTCTAGCTATCATCTTAAATTCCCTGACTTTGACAAAAACACCAGCTACTTATTTTTCAAGGAAAGTTAACAGGTAAGCAAAATGATACCTAGCACTTTTATTTTGAGGGCAATTCACAGTATTGGGGCTACAACACATTTTTCGTAAAAGAACAACACAGGATGGTAAACACATCAAAAAGAGAATGAAAATAAACCTATTTTCTTGACTAAACTGTGAATGAAGACTGAGTAAATGTGAGTGAGGCTTTGAAAGTTGTTGTAATACCATGGTTCATTCCACACAGCTATTTCACATTTTCTCCAAGGAAGATGAAAACTGGATTTGGTTATACAGGAGGGGCACTGGTGGTACATCGACCATAGAGTGGGATGAAAATCTCCGCCCTGTGATTAATGATTGCACTTTCACAGACGTACCTCAGGAGGCCTCCTGGTAGCAAAGATATTTGTAAACTCCCAATCAGTGCAAATGAAGAGAACCAGCTGTAGCGGTGATGTGCAGATTAGCTTCTAATCACAAATGAAAGGAAGTCTGTTTCTCCAGAAACAAGATGTTCTCCAAAGAGCAGAGGTTTCTGAAGGACTTTTCAAAGGGTGTGGTGTAATTTAATAATTCATGAAGGGCAACAGTGATTTTAAATAATAAAACCAGTTTAAAGCATTTATGTTTTAGGTCCTGGCATCAGAGAGCTCCATGCAGCAAGGAAGGTACAAGGAAGTGTTGTCAGTTTTCTAACTCCTAAGCTCTATAGTTAAACAGATATCCACTTGATGGTATCTAGAGAAACAGTCACAGCATGTAGTCAACACTTCAGGCTTGAGCTGCCATCTTTATTCCAATCAAAGAACAGCTATGCTTTCTAGAATAAAGAAATAACCACTCAGGCCTTGTGTATTTATACTGATATCTGGAAATGCTATCTCTCACTGCATAGCAAGCATAAGCACACATCTATCCTGTAAATGAAAAGTTGATAATAGCCCATGTGTATACAACCTTCAGAACTTTGTGATGGTTTAATGTCACTGCTGAAAACAAAGATAAATTTACTTTATGCCCCTTTCTTCCTCTATGCTTTTAAAAAAAGTTTATGTTTTCTTGTCTTCAATAAATATATGCAGAAATTTAGGTAAAAGAAGTTATTTGTGCACATAAACATACTTACACATATGAAAAACATACACAGTGTCAGTATTGTTAAACAAGATAATGAGATGGGTAAGGAGATTTAACTGTTCCTGTTGCTGAAAAGGTCAGTCCTTTTCCTCTAATCCTCTCATCCTAGGAACAACTCTAAGCTCCCTCTTTTTTGTGCTGGTTCTGGCACTTGTCAGACTCTTCAGTGAGTTGGTTAAGCCCAAAAGGTGGCGAAAAAAAAATAAATGCAGCAGAGAAAAAAACTAGTGATTTTTTTTCTACTGCCTGAAAACGGGGAAGAGGAGAAGGGCCCTGCTATTCAGCATCACTGCAATACAGAGCTGTCCCATGGCACCTCATCATCATGCTGGCATGTTGGGCCAGGGTCTGCCAGCTGCAGCAACACTGTACACATAACACACACATGACCTTTGAAGTCAATGGGAATACCTATGTCAGCTTGATGTAGGACAGACTCCCAGTGTTATGACAACGACTTTAGCATATTAAAAACCTAAAAACTAAAAAAAGCTTTGTTCCAAGCTTTTGCTTTAAAGGACTAAAATGAGTCCTTGAAAAGAACTAAAATATCCATATCTCTTTCTTAGTATATTTATGTAATATAATAAATAGTATTTATGCAAAATAATAAAAAACCCAAAGAGACATCTAAAAAACATCTAAAAAGCAATGTAACATCAGACACAGCAGCTGTGTGTCACAATGCACCAGATCAAATAAATGGTACTCTTTGTTACTGGAAACAATATTTTACATTATAGTGGGGTTCAGCTGGTGTGTCTGTGATACCTAGGGCAAGATGCTGTATGCCTATACATCTAGAGATGTTCACTATAGATTAAACTGTCTACTATGCTATGTATAAAGTGATTTAGAAGTTCAGAGTGACAACAGAAATGGAGCTTACCTGTGCTTAGGTAAACCACCTTTCCTGAATCTCAGGGTGAATCCATTTAATAATCTTTACTCTGGTGGTGCATCCTTTCCTCCTCTGACTAGTTCAGCAAAGGCACCTGTAACTGGTCAGATCCCACTGACAGTGACCAACACTAATGCAGGTCAAAAAAATATACACGTCTATTTTATGTTCATCTGCAGATCCGGCATTTTTCTTTGCAAAATGGCAGCGACATGCACACATATCACTTAATTTATCACTATCTCCTCAATCTTTGATTTCCCAGATTCTTCTTTGTGTGGCCAAACTGTTTGATACCATAGAGTGACTAACTCAAAAGGAATTACAAAACAGGTGGATGAAACCCATTGCATCTTTACTGAAGCACCTCAGTAGCTCTTAACTGTGGCCTGAATACCCTACACTATTAATAATAGAGCAGACCCTTAAAAATCCTTTCATCCTATTTCATTGATTTCTTTGATGTGTCTTGTTTTTCTAACATAGCCAAAAGTAACATTTCTAACATGTTCTTATTTTACACTACTTCTCTTTGCCCTCGAATAACCTGCCTGATAGAGACTAGGTGAAGTGAAAGGAAACTCTTCTCCCCTTTGCAACTTGCTGTTTTTTAGCAGTTAAGGATACAAACTTGCCTGGTGTGACTCAGGGCAATTAAGGTCTCGCACTCCCAAAGTTCTTTGCTACTGAGAATTAATTCTGAAAAGAGATGAAGATTCATGTGGTGCATCTTTGTCTCAAAGCTGTTCCCAAACAGCTCCAAAGTATTTCCTTAAAGGAAGTGTTAAATGAACCCACTTTTTTTCTCAGGAACTCCAGAGCTAATGAGCACAAACAAGGCTGAGACTGAGGCTTTTGAGCAGCAAGTCTGTGAGTTGTGTGTGCAACACTAACCATACTCCTATTTATTTGCTTAGGCACAATCACAAACTGGAATTTCTTTTTACTTTGAAGGTTGCAGGCATTAGCAAGTCATGCTCACTTAAGACTTCTCATTAAAACCTCTGTTTTCCTCCCAGGACTGAATTTTGTTTCAGTGGGTACAGACTGAGTCAGTTTTCTGGCCCTTCTGCTATGTATACACTTACACACATCCATGCACACTGCTCCAATACCTGCAATTTCAAACTAAACAGGTGGAGGTGGGGGACTTGGCACCAGAAAAATTATTATGAAGTAGCTCTTAGATGATAAAAGACACTAAACTTTAACATCCAGGGAGACTCTAAATTAGTGGCACAAAGCAATTGTCTTTTTAGTATGTTCACAGTCAACATTGCTAAAGAGGTGACAAACTACAAATCAATAAATAAAAACAGGTCACTGCAGTTGTGGCTGGGTTCTACTCTCCTTTATACAGCTTATTCTGTAAGCTGTTCACATAATTACAAGGATATTTTCTAATATGTACAAAATTCCATATGGTGTTTTATGAATAGTGCCATGGGAACTGCTTTAGAGAATCATGACAATGTTGTTTTGTTTTATTTAATTGTTAAAGTTCACTGTGAGACCACAGACAATTCTTTTTTAGAAAGCTATATATATGTTCACTGTTTTCAGTCTGATTCCCACAGTTTTCTCTTGGTTTCCAAATCTCTGAAGAGATCTGATGGACAGCAGCTGGTACGGGCAGAGATTAATAACTGGAAGGTCAGCCAATGGAGGATGCATGATGCCTGCATATGGTTTTGTTATCGTGTCCAAAGAGAGCATTGAAAACACAGTTTTCATGCCACCAATGGCTATAGGAGTGAAAGTCTTGAAAGCAAACAACTCACACTGGGGAAAGACCTGCAAAGAGGAAGTGGGGCTTCTAACAGGGGATTCAGAAGCTTGTGTACAGAAGTAAGTGTAAGAACTACAGAAGCCAGCTTCACAATCCAATTAGCAACTGAAAAAACAATTCATTTCATCGAATCACAGAATCAGAGAATAGTTAGGGTTGGAAGAGACCATAAAGACCACCCAGTTCCAACCCCCCTGTCCTGGGAAGGGACACCTTCCAATAGACCAGGTTGCTCAGAGCCCCATCCAACGTATCCATGAACACCTCCAGGGATGGGTCATCCATCCACAGCTTTTCTGGGCAGCCTGTGCCAGTGCCTCACCACCCTCACAGTGAGGAATTTCTAATATCTAATCTAAACCTGCCCATTATCAGTTTAAAGCCATTCCCCCTTGTCCTGTGACCCCATGCTCTTGTCTAAAGTTTTTCTACAGCTCTCTTTTAGCCTCTTTAGGTACTGGAAGGTGCTCTAAGGTCTCCTTGGAACCTTCTCTTGTCCAGGCTAAACAATCCCAACTCCCTCAGCTGTTCTCCATAACAGAGCTGCCCTAGCCCTCTAATGTGGTTCTCCATTATTTCCTCAAAAAATGTTGTAAACATTTGAGAAAAGGTCTAAATGACACAATGAGACACTTGGTCTTCAGATCCACACTGTCTCATTTGGGAGAATGGTACAGAAATGCCCTGTCTGATATGGCAGGTACTCCCTACCCTAGGCCAGCCTACCTCACTCAGGAAAAGGAGGATGTACAAAAGTATTTCTGGATTTATAAAAATGAGAGATGGAAAACATTCATTAAGTGTAAAAGCCTAGACTTCTCCAAGAGCAAAACTCTTCTGAAATACTCTTTAAGATCCTTTCTGCTTATGAGCTTTAATCATCAAGGTAGAGAAGGAAACAGATGATGGGTTGGAGCAAACCAACTTTATTTCATGCACCACGTTGACTTACAGCTGCTGAGGATACTTTGGGATTTTTGCTATTTATCTCAGGGGATGTTTTTCAATACCAGTACTCTCACAGCTGGTAGGTTTTGAGGGAAACTTGGCTGAAAGCTTTATCTCATTGCTAGTTACACTAAGAGAAGCCATAAACTGGCATGATCCTGCCCATACCCTCAGTAAGACTTCACACTACACAATCTTTCATTTAAGGATATCACTGAGTTCAATACAAAATTGCTAATTGTTGCCATTCCTGGTTTTTTTTAGGCTGTTAATCTGAGGCATGGACAAACACACTGTTTGCTTCATATTATAAACTGACTCATGTGACAGCGACAAAGCTCCCAGGCTAATGGTCTGCCCAGGGGACCACTTTGCTGCTGACAAAAAGCCCCCTGAAAGCCAATTCTACTGTGGTGAACTCTATAAAGATCTGTCAGCCTGGCTTACAATTACCAACATGAATTACCTCTATCCAGATGCAACACTAAACATATTAAGGAAGTAGACAAATTGCTAGACCCTTGATGGACTTCTTTTTTATATACTCACCATGTTTGCTGGTCAGTGGCATAGCTACTTTAACAGCATTTCTGCCTTATTTATTTACTATGCAACATTCAGCTTAATAGCTTGTTTCTCTATCTTTGGGCCAGAGGCCAAGGCAGATGTTTGCCTGACACCAAATCCTATTAGAGGCTGCAGTAACACAATTGTGTGTTAAAGATAAATATTTTATAGCCTACACTTGCCACCAAGCATCATCATTGCCTAGGCATTTAGAGACAACTATCTATTGGCAAAGAAAAAAATAGTTATCTAGCTGGCAACTGAAGGCAGTAGCTTTCTGGGAGTTAATAAGCACCAGGACTGCTTTCTAAGAACTGATTAAATGCCATTCAGTGCGGTGTGGCTGTATGAATTCAAATGTAACTGTTTAGTTTGATAATCTCAAAGAGTTGTTCTGGAACTGACAGTGTTTGGTGTCAGAAACGCGTAGGAATAGCACCACAGTAGGACAATTACACCTTAATGAATCAATATTAATCTCAGTTTCTGGAACGAAAGTTCAAAGAAAATAAAAATTTTGTACCAATGAGACTATTCCACATTAGAAGTGAGATGCAAAGAAAAGAGCAGAGTTTTTTAAGTATCCTGTCTGGCCCCTTCAACTAGTAGTCTGCTTCACCTCTACACAAGAAAGGGCCTCAAAATCTTTTGCTCAGTGCTGGTCAGAAGCTATACGGAGCTGCTCAGCCTAAAATAAATTGTCACATCTACTGATCTACCAGCCCAGGGAGATACTACAAACATACTGACTGGTGCACTACATTATTTTACCCTTTCCTTATAAACACTGACTGTCTCTTTACAAACACGCATTAATTTAAAGATAGTAAATAAATTAAAAAAGAAGGTAAAACAAATAATTAGAGGAGAATTATTTATGGTATCAAATAAATACAAATATTTATTGTTACACAGAAATAAATTGTTCCTAACAGTGCACTGACCTATTTTCTGCCTAGTCATGCTCCCATGGATAAAGAAAATGTTTTGTTGGGAGGGAGGGAGGGGGAGAGGGAAGGCACATGGAGCAGGCAAGCAAGTAGGTAGATGCTATGGTTCATATCTAACCCTGAAATCCTCTGTGTAAGCCACATCAATGCAAAAGGGCCATGAGGGGTGCACAGCATGCCTCTCACCGTGCAGTGAAGTACATTGCGTGGGAGAGTGAAGGGACACCACATTATTTCACCTTATTCTTAGTTGCTGCACTAGAACAACCTTAGCAAGTCACATACACTTTTCTCTAGATCTTCTTGTCCAGGATAAAGCTGTCACCTACAAGCTCATTGCAGTAACATCTCTCTTTCACAAAAATGCTCCCTGACTACATTAGCAATAATTTTAATAGGAAGTCAGGCAGTATAACATGAAAGGCAAAGAAGATTCTGAAGCTCTGTGAACACATTTAATTTACGTCCCAGTTGCAGAGCTTGCAGTCTTGTTTATTTTTCAAAGAAATGATGCTACTCAATTGAATTTCACTGCAGGAGAGGTTGGATTCTAAGCCTAGAGAACTGTCACCTGCCCTTGTAACTGCAATAACAATGCCAAGGCAGACATGGAGGTGAGAGGGGATAAAGGTTTCAGATGTCTTGAAACATCAGATTTGACATTATGAGCCAAAAAAAAAAAAAGAAAAAAGTAAGGTAAAGAAAATGCCCTGGAAACAAAGGAAATGTGGAAAAGCTGGGTCTGGTGTTCTCTTGTTCCTCCTCTTCCTTCCCCAGATGAAGCTTTAAAGGACTGATTCCTTCTTACAGTACATCATCACCTGCTGAGATTTCAATTTTTCTGCTTCATTTGTGTTTTATACAGCTTTTATACTTCTAGCTCAAGTAATCCACACCTGGCAGCCTGGGACGTGAAAGTCTTGACAGCATCATGGAAACTCAGTCATTATTTTTGAGTGCTCTTTCACAGTTTCCTCTTCTGTAGGGCACCTAGTGTGATGCTGATACTGCTAATGTCACTTGATGTTGTGCCAGATTTTGATTTTTTTTTCTTTTTCCTAAGGCTGAGAGGTCTGTTTTAATTAAAGACTCATGCATACAACCCCGTTTTGCTCTCATATCCCAGTGGAACTCTAATCCTCACATGCAGGTATAAGGATGCTAAATTAGGAAAAGGGCAAAAGGCAGGCAGTCCTTTAAACAATCCTTAAATTGCTCCTGAATCTGGAAAGTCAGAGAAAAGGACAGTAATCACAGTATCCACCTCCATGTTATTCCCCCTCCTCTTTTCTCTATGAACTTTTTTATAAAGCCATTTGCAACTGCAGATACAACCCCCATCTCCATCACTGTACTGACAAGAAACACCTGCCCCAGCCAGCAGCAACTCTAGAGGCTGTACCATTTTACAAGGTGATGGTGAAGCACAAAAGGTTTGATGCTCAGGGGCAGTTGGGTTGCTTACTGAAATACTGATTTTGCCAAATTTGACAGTATATCATGTAAGCACATTTTCCCTTGAGTTGTCTGTACTACTGCTTTTAGGCCTGGTTTGAAATGTCTATCCAGGTACTCAAATGGCTCTCACCACAACCACATCAGTCTTTCTTACCCTATTTCAAGCACATTCAACTCCAGGCCTAGCTGGAAATACTACAAAATCAGCTTTTTTGTGTCCTATTTTTGAACTTTTGTTCTATAAGAAGACGGACCAAGTGGGAATAAATAAAGTAAATACAGAAGAGAACAAGCCTGATCATTTCAGAAGCCTTTGCCACATTTGGTCTGAATTTGGGTTGCCCTTTGAAAGAGAGCTGTACTTTTATCTCACTGATTCATTTCTTTCTCTTACTGCTTCCTTATTAAGAAGAAATCTTTCCAGTGCAGAATGCCTTATAATCTGAAGTTCTCATATGGTTGAAAGCGTGAGGTGTAATGGGATTTCAAAAGCACTTGGGCACTGGTCTATGTATAAGACCATTTAACTTAACAGTAAAGTCTCCTTTGACTTCACCAACTTCTAGAAAATCCTGCTAATGTATTTCTGCTGTTCATAGGGTTAAACAGGAAACACTGTTTTCTTCCCTTAGAGTGTGAGCAATGCTAAAAGCATGAAAGGGTCTTGAAATAAAGTTCTTAAGGAATTGACCATCTGAAAAAAAAATCTCTGCTCTAAATCACTTGAAATGTGATCACAGGTTAGAAGTTAGCTGGGGAAAAATATCAGTGAATGATTTTAAACAAAGAGTAGCTGTTGGAGTGAAGTTGCCTTCCTCTTCCTTCTACAACGCAGCTTCTAAGCACAATAAGACTTCACAGAATCACAGAATATGCTGAGTTGGAAGGGACCCACAAGGATCATCGAGCCCAACTCCTGGCCCTGCACAGCACCATCCCCAAGAGTCACACCATGTGCCTGAGAGTATTGTCCAAACACTTCTTAAACTCTGTCGGGCTTGGTGCTGTGACCACTTCCGTGGGGAGCCTGTTCCAACCACCCTCTGGGTGGGTTCCTCACCTCTGGGTGAAGAACCTTTTTCTATAATATCCAACCTAAATCTCCCCTGACACAGCTTCAGGCCATTCCGTTGGGTCCTGTCTCTGGTCACCACAGAGAAGAGATCAGTGCCCGCCCTTCTTCTTCCTCTCATGGGGAAGCTGTAACTGCAATAAGGTCTCCCCTCAGTCTCTTCTTCTCCAGGCTGAACAACCAAGTGACCTCAGCGGCTCCTAATACAGCTCCCCCTCAAGGCCCTTCACAATCTCTACTGCCCTCCTTTGGATGCTTTCTAACAACTTAATATTTTTCTTATACTGCAGTGCCCAAAACTGCACACAATATTCATGGTGAGGCTGCAGCAGTTCAATCCATACTTGTAACATACCTATGACAAGGCTGTGGAGATCTAAAAAGACACCTTGAGTACAGTTATTTTCTTCCTAGATTTCCTTTTTTCGCAGTTGGAATATTTTTAGACCTGAATTTCGCTCCAGTAAATGAAACTCTCATATGTCCAATTTGCCCAAGGGATTGCAAAGGATTTTTTTTTCCTTCTTTCCCACTCTCATAAATTGTTACAAACTAATACAGGAAACAACAATTATTCAGCCTTCAGGGTTCAACTTCTGGAGCTGCACTAGCAAGAGAGAAGTTACTTCACGTTCAGTACATTACAATTTCTGCTCTCATAGCTCAGGGCAAGGCTAAAGCTGGCCTTGAGTTTCATTTTAAATGATGTTTTAAGTTGGTGTATTCCAGGGGGAAAAAAGCAGACTATTCTTGCATACACACAGAGAGGACCTCAAACGTGATCTCACTTGGTCAAACAAATGCCATGAAACCTTGGCAATGTTCAAATTTTGGGTGCATTAAAGATTAAATTTAATTTTACACAAAGTCTTCTGTTAATATATCCAGCCTGTAACTAAGGATGTACTGGCTGGAATGAGTGAATCTGATGTTCAGTTAGGTAAATGCCTGGTGCTAGGGATGTGCTCTCAAGTACAATGCCTGATCTGCAACCACCACAGTGGAAGGGCCTGAGTTTCCTCTAGGTTTTAGGTCACACCTGCCCCCCTTAGTTCCCTGGGGCATCTCAGGTGCCACTAGATGCCTGTGCTCAGGCAAATGCAGTGGACTTTGATCAGGGCCATTGAAAAATCAGAACTTATGGTTCTCTTTCTGCCTCTAGCAGACTCACTGCACAGACTTGGTCAAATCATGTTCCATCTCAGAGCCTCCAGCAAACTGTCCAGAAATCAGTTTAACATAATTTATGAAACTTTTTCTGAGACTGTTGTAGCACTTAGAAAAAGAAAGCAGTTACACACCTAATACACAGACCAGCTGCTATCATTTAAAAAGTTGACATACGCCAGGAGTTACTGTACAGACTATGTCCTTCTCATCCTGCTCGGCCCCTGTGCAAAACAAGAGATTGGTCCAGTGATTCCTGAGGTGCTGATGTTGTTGGCCTCTGTTCTCTTTTGTGGTCTTGCATGCAAGTATGTACACTTTAATACAGCCTTTGGAAAATTAAGGCTTTAAAAAATCTGTTGTTCTAGTACAGAAAGAGTTCTTCTTTTGTTTGCCAAAGCGGACAAGTAACTCCCCCAACCTTATTTCTGTGCTTTAGCAGGGGAGCATTCATGGAAAGAAAAGTGTGCACAGAGCTCCCCTAGCAGCTTGGTAATACGACACAGGAATAAAACAAGCTGTGCTTACATTAGCCCACAGTCTGGGCTGTGTGGAAAGAACTATATACAAAAGTGTAAAAACGAAAACCATATGCATGGTTTTACACATTTCTCCAGAACCCCTCAGACAGCACTTACATGCCGTGTTATTAAGGCAGAATTTTGCTGTTCTGAAAAAAAGTGAATACAAAAACACAGGGGCAGAAATAACAGAATGAAAGAAAACGGTTTTAACTTCAGTATTAAATAAACCTTTTCTTGACCCTAAAACTAAAGTAATTACCCCAATGAATAAACCTTTTGTACAAGCTCTGTCAGATCAAGAGAACGTGCCTGCCTGCAAACAGCACACGGACATGCAAGTTCAATGCTACCATTCCATGTAAGTACAGATGCAGGCAATGCTTTTCAAAAAGACAAATCTACCTTCGTTTTTCTACCACTTTAAAGATGATCAAAACCAGACAAAATCTGGAACATTAAAGACATTCAGACATCTAACTTCTACTGAGATGAATATTGGCATCCAAGCAGTCTTTACAAGCACGGTTTAATCTCTTTTGTACAGCAATATAAATGAAAGTATCTGTCCGCTTGTCTATTTTTCCCACTGAAATAATCACTTGTAATCATCAGATCTATTGAAAGAGGAGTGTACATATAGAAATTAAAATTAAAAAATTGAAAGTTCAAATCTAACAATAAATAAATTGTTACATCTCTGCTTTAAAACTAACCTAGTTTTACACACTGTAATTTTCTACTGCTAGTTTTTACTTGCAGAGCATCAATGAAGAGATACACTCTATACAGAAAGAGCAGCTGGGAAGGCTTCATAGCCAAGCATCTGACCTTTACAGGCTTCTTATTATTTAATTATCTTTGTGATGTGTCCTTAATTTCTTCTTTATTAGAGATGCCTTACATCTTCAATAGAAAAATCCTGAAATAATCATTTTGCCTGCCATCATGGCTTGGGAAGCAGGGTTATTATGTAAGAATTGTTTCAGACACTTGCAGAGAGAAAAAAAGGTCATCACAAATAATATCTAGAAACAACTAGCCTCACTTCATGTTTCTTGGAAGTGCTGCAGATCTAGCAGCAGCAGGCAGAAACCTGCAGTTAACATTTAGGGAGTGGTGTGCCATGGGATCACATACACTGTACATCAGTATATTACTGACTGAAGCTGAAAGAGATTTGAGAACCAGAAGGAACTCTTGATTTGTTAGGAATCGTCTGAAAAGGTAGACAGGGAGATAAACTCCAACACTGGAACATGCTCACCCCCTTGGCTCACTTCACTGGGAAAGGAGAGTGTTCATCAGTTTGGGGGAAAAATGTGAAACAATTAAGGGGACACTGATAAAGCTGTTGTTGACTTGCAGGTGCTAAAGTTTTAAGGGCTGTATCACTATCCATCCAAAAACATCATCAGTGTTTTACTGAGAACAGCAAACAAAAAAACTCTAGGTATGGAGAATGCAAACTAATGTGAAAAGTTTCACCTCCACACAGCCCTCCTTCCATTTCCAGATCCAGGCTCAGCTCACATTTAATTTTTATTAAGCCCTATAATGAGAACAAACTGGATTTACACATGGGTTGGATGAAAAAGTGAAATCTCACCAGGCACACTACTACACCTGCTTTGAGAGGGAAATTCTTGCAGCTCACAAAGCTCAGGCAGAGGGAGTTAACCCCACGTTTCTGTCTCTCCTTTTGACACCCTACCTATCAGACTGGGCTGGATTTAGCTAGGATGGAGAGGGCAACCTCCTATTTTCCTCCTACCCTTCTGCATGGACTAATTCTATTCTCACAGAGGACTTCACTTTCTGTGGCCAGCTGGATGTTTAGTGAAGACACTTTGCAGTGCTGCAGCATAACCTGAGCCTACTCTGTGGATAAGTGTTAAGTTTTCAATCAAGTAGACCTGTCAACCAAATGTCATTCATAAGACCACATACACAAGAAAAAAAACCAAACAAACTAACAAAGCCTGTCAGGAACTCATAAATGCCCTTTTTGCTTTCTGCCTGAATTGAGTGACTGTATCTTTTCCAAATACTACCTGACTGAGATCTATAAGCTTTGCCACACTCAGACAAGCTAGGTAAGAGCTGAAAGTAAGAGACAAAGCATAAAAAAAGGGGGGCAGCAACAAGAGGGTAATCAAAAAAAGCAGTGACCATCTGACAGAGTGCCTGTCAAGCAAAGGCTTGTAGTGGGACACAGAGCTGAAGGCAAAAATCTATTTGCAGAGCATGCAAAACTCTGCTGTTATTTGGCAGGAGAGAGATCAGTAACATAAAAAATTAAGTGATTTTCCTTCCTGGCACAGTTCTCATATGCTGCTGTGTTTCTTTTTCTGTGCAGAGCAAAAAAAGAGTTGCCAGTGTGAGAAGGAAGGGGTTACTAATTAATTATCCATAGAGGATTACCACAACATGGAAGTGCTCTGCAGTCCCTCTCTGAAACAGGGGAAGGGCTAAGATGACCATACTCACGCAGTAGGGGAGAACTGAGCACTTCCATGGAGCAAGTGGAGTCTCATTAACAGTTAAAGAGTTCTGATTCAGCAAAATACTTGCTGAACTTTCAGCCTCTTTAGCCTAAGGAGAAGTTCAGAAAAGGATAGCTGGGACATTAAAATCACTTTTCCTCATTCAGAATCTTGAAGATCATGGGGGACTTTGAAGTCAAGTAACTGAGGCATTAAGGAGATAAAAGTGCAAACCAGAACAGATCACACCCCATGTTACTCTGCACAGTATCCTGACTCCTCAATATTTACATGAAAACAATTTAGACTTTTCCAGACATTAGCAAAGTAAGTGTAAATACTGTGAATGGCTTTGAGACTCCAAGTGGATCACACTTCTGCATCCTCTCTAAAGTGGAAATTGCTAGAGTTTAAGTTAGCCTACACACAGGCAGCAAAAGTAAGGGAAGCAAATCGGAGCTACTCAGGTTCTTCCTTTTCCCTTTGTCAAGAACAAGCTAAACACAAAGGCATTTTCACACCCAGCTGAGGAAGAGTCATCCTTGCCACCTCTCACACAAAGAGGGTTCCCAGTCCCACACTTGTCTCTGTACCCTCCAACTTCTCCTCTCTAAGCTCAGTCCTACTGTGAAGTGTTCCTCTCCTGGTATCCTTCTTGTGTGAACTGCTGTCCTAGGGACTGCATGGGGGTGGGTTACTTTTAAAGCTATTGCAGGAAGGGCACTTGCCCTCTGATATTGCCAAGTGCTGTATGCCCTGGCAACCTCTTACAAACAACAACGGAGCTTGTCTTGCACTTCGATGGAGGAAATTACTTACAGTAGGTTTTTTTAAGGATAGTAGAGGAGGCATGGGGAACAGTCCTTTCCTCAAACTTAAACATCATCTCTTGCAGAAGATAGAAGCGAGATAAAACCTTGCATCCTGTCACAGGTGTTCTACATGCATTCCCTGCTGCTTGCTGGGTGACGTGCTGGTAAACAGCGATGCTCTCCTCTCACAGACAGCTGATTTTGCTTTTCCTTTTGATTTCTCAGTGGCCCTGTACAGCCAAGCTTGCCTGAACTCAGCAGTAACAGCTGCTGGAAGACACTTTCTCTCTGACTCCATAGATGCTATTTTCAGGCTCTCAGATGTTTCTTGCTTCTACTGAGCAGATTTTTGGCCAAAATCTGTCTCAGATGTGCTGATTCCAGCTGATTCCTCAGCCTACTATTTTGCTCCACTTAGACAAGAGAGCTCTGAATAAATTACCACTATCAGGCAGAGGTGAATCCACAAGGTGCTTCTCAAAAAAGTGTTTCTATTAGAAATTTCAGAAAGTGCCACCAATGTAATTTAAAAAAGGTTAATTTGTTATTGAGAGACCTTGATTGTCCATTCCTTCATAATTTCTTGCATTGTAATTCAGAAGAATGGGATACAAAAATGCTATTAAAAGCTGAAAACTTTCCATGAACAATCTTTTTCCCTCCACCTGACTTGTCTGTATGATGCAAAAGAATAAGCTCTGACAGACATTAGGAGGCTCTATTCTCCCCAGGTTTACATTCAGTGGCATGTAACAGGCACATATTTTGACACCACCTAACTCTTTTAGTGATGATGATTCCACATCCTTTTAGAAAACAGACTAAGTTGCCATCTCCTGCCCTCAAAATCTCTGCTAATGTTCCTGAGTGGATGTAGTTGCAGCTATATTGGATTCTGAAGCTGTATGATGGACAGCCTCACAATTTATGAAATTAACTGTGTGCTACCAAACTGGGAATACAGATGTTTTTTTCAAATTTTTCTCCAGTTTTCACTGGAATAATGGAGGCCAAATCATTCCAGAAGAGGACTGCACAGTAATTGCAGTTGACAATGTCATACAGAGCCTGCAATGATTTTAGTGGCTCTGAAAACTTCAGTCTGCTCGAACAGAGCAGATAGACTTAGAAAATCAAAACCCTTTCCATCCAACATGTTTATTGCTCAAGTAAAAGCTGTGGTCATTTATTTAGATGAATCCTCACACACAGGATGTTTGACTGAAGGAATGACTGCACAGTTTGGCTTTATACGCTTATCACTATGATAACCATTTTGAATTTTGTGCTTTCTACTATTATTTATGATCATTAATTAATGCTTCATGCATTTTCCCGACAGTTCTATCACCCTCACAGCATCTGCTGTGAAATTTCAGTTTCCTCAGTTTTATACAGTCAGCAGCTGAAGCGTGAGCCTAGGCAAGGGCAGAATTAGCACATCAATCACAATTCAGGAGTTTCAGGCTGCTGGTCCTCTTCTCAGATCACCAGATCCTACTTCTTTC
Organism: Pachyramphus minor; assembly: GCA_013397135.1. Lineage (NCBI taxonomy): Eukaryota > Metazoa > Chordata > Aves > Passeriformes > Tyrannidae > Pachyramphus > Pachyramphus minor. The sequence goes on from VYXB01006651.1 coordinate 316,417, forward strand.
TGCATCACAGCTATACTTTTCAAATTCACTCTTACTGTAAGCCCTATGTTGGTGGAATAATAAAGGGAGATTTTTCTAGGTGCTCTTGCCACAGAAATCAAACTAAATAGCAGTTTGCCTCTGACAGTCAACACAACTTCTCTGAAGATTCCTCACCCCACACAGATAAATCTAAGGCTCCATCACGTGTAACTTGATTTATTTGTTTGGTGTTGCAACTTTACACAGTGGTTCATAAGAACTGTCATGTTGCTTTATCCTCTTTACTCTGGCAGTGAAAAAAAAAATAAATTATAAAAGCAAAGTACCACAGTATTTATATACTTACAATTTAGCGATCGTGTCTTGCCAAATCTCATGAATGCACTAGAAAGGTTCTGAAGCATTACAGTATATTTGCACAAAACACCTGAATAGATTTTTTTTTTAAAACAAGCTCTTGAAATCTAGACTAAGAAGAAAGGTACCGACCTGTTAAGGCTATTACTCTTTTTTTTTACCATACTTATACAAATGCTGCACTTTTCATGGTGTTCACACAAATGCTGCACTTTTCTGGAAAAATTCTAGCTAAGGAGCCACACCTTCCTACCTAAAATTTTTATTTGAGTTTCAAAATGCATAGCTTGTACTTAAACAGATTTTTCTACACTATGGCTTTGTGTTGATATACAGCTGCCAGTGGGTAAAGTGATCCCCAATCAAGGCTCTCTCTTATATAGCAAAAGAAAACTTCCTTGGACTGAAATACAGAATGATTGATAGTCAGCAGGGCATGTACAGAATATACCATGGAGTTTGTATCACAGACTGTTCTCCTTATCACGTGGTCATGAAGGTACAGCAGAGCATAAACAAACAAAAATAGGATTGCCTTAAAGACATCTGACATGCTTCACCCACACTGCTCTCTTGCTGTTCAAAGGCAAATTAAGAATGTTTTATCTCTTTTTTCTTCTCCCCCCCCCTTCGTTACTGCAATGAGGCCAAGAGAAAAGTCTGGCTAGAACTCATAAGCATCAGTTTGAAAACAAGAACAAGTAGTAACTGGGCTTTAAAAGTGTTTTCTGCTGTGAGAACATTACTGATTTTCTTCCTGTGATGGGAAATTTTGAACTGAAGAAATTCTTAGACAAGGAAAAAAAGCTGCCTTCAGAAGAATACCTGAAGGTTCTGTGGTTGGTGTAAGTAAAAAAAGCAAACTGCTAAAGTAAACTAAATGAAAGAAAATCCACATTCTGTAGAGTAAGACTAACATACAACTATTTCTGGTGTTGGTCAACTGTGAACAGGACTAAACATTGCATTTCCAAGTTTTAAATTTAACACGGAGTATTACAGCAGTTTCCACTTCTGCATTAGACAAACTTTAGTGCAAAAATGGAATACTGGGATCTTAATGACTTTGTTTTAATAAGACCTACACTTTTAATTAACCTGCAAAGACAAATTACAGCCCATAGCTCTTAGGTAACTACTGCAGACAGCTGAGACTCCACACGAATTCCTCTTTTGGCAGAGGGATTAGTAGCAATTTTGGAATGAGTCTGCTTTTTTCTGCAAAGAAAAAAAGTCCATTAAACAATCACTGTGGCTAGAAGAAAGCTGAGTGCTAGTTTTATGGAGTAATCTTTAAATTACAACCAAATGAATTTAGGTATATGAACGGTGTCAACAGGTCAATTAAATTTAAAATTCAGTATTATTGCATCAGAAACAGATTCTGATATTTACAGGGTGGAAGAAGAATACTCAGTGTGCTGACAGGCACTCACTGGCAGCATCCTTTCCTCCTTGGATGACAGCAAGTCTGTGCCTGTGTCCTGCACTGGTAGGACATTTTACTCCCAGAGAAGTCGAGAGACCTCTTTAGTTAATTTGTTCTTCTTAAGCAATCTCAGCTTCATTCTGTTAGCAGGGAGAAACAGAGATTCCTGTTATTGTGGTTGCTACCACCAAGCCTTGAAGTGCTCTTTATTGGAGTTTTAACCTCAGCACTCACAACATTTAGGGCCTAAGAGTATTCAGCTTGTTGCTAAATACAATCCCCTTCAAGCATTCTCTCCAAAACCACATAAAGCCATCATGCAATTTGAGCATGTGTGCTAATACCTGGCCTCGAGGCATATTTAGGAATTTAGGAATAATAGAGGAAATCCTTACCAATAGCAGTAGTAAGAAAAGAAACAACTTCTGATTCCTTGCCATCATTGTAGAAGGCTAAATGCCATATTCCTGAATCTAAATACTGGATAAATCCTGTCTCATGGCTGGACAAGGGCACAAAAGCTCTGTGTTGCCGCTGAGGTCCTTCCAAGCTCCTCGCCTCCTGTGTCAGTAGACGTCTTCCATCGAGGAGCTCGACAAAGTCAAACTGAAACAAAAGAAGGAGTGATGTTTCTCTGTGTATCAGGCTTCCTCAAGCTTAGTCTCTTATTCTGGGTCTACAGAAGCATCATAAACAGGATTTTCCCTAGTAACTCAAGTATGTTCCTGGACTATCTGCAAGTAGCTACTATATGAATGTATTTTTCCTGTAATTACACAAATCAAGAAATCATCTTTATTTTAAATGTGACTTAGGGCATACTGGCCCTACTGAGGTGTTCTCATATTGTAGGAAACATGAGACCATGCCTTAATTGCATGGTATGACACTAAGAAGCTTATTTGTTGTCTTCTTTGTGCCTTGCCCAAATGAAAAATAAGATAGAAAAATATATCTAGCCTAACTGGGTTGTTTGACAGAATTGCTATGGGTCATGAAGGAAAAAATAAGAAATATTTTAAAGTAAATTCTGGTAGAAGTTTTGCAGAAGTATTTTGCTCAGCCAACAAGGGTTTTATCTTAATGCAATAGCAGGAAGATATAAAAGAGACAAATAATGTGGAAAAGTCCCATTTAAGAAGTGGCTCTTGGAATTTTCCTCAAAAGGACATGTTTCTCTTTTGCTAGGGTAACTTCAGCTGAAAAATTGCTTTGCTTTTGCTACCACTATTAAAACTACCTTTAGTTCCCTACTTAAATAACTTTCCACTGATTTTCTGCAATAATTGTAGTTTGTCTGGTATTATATTAATGGGATGAGGCAGATGCAAGCCTAGCACACATCACAAATGTTACGTTAACCTTATCTACTGATAATAATCTGACTTTTATCACGTGTTTAGATGACCAGGACACTTCGCAAGTAGAATCCAGCAGTTGAGGCACTATTCAGCTTTTCTATTCCCTGACTTCACCTGGTTTTACCTCTCTCATCCAGCTGGTCAAATAAGGTTGTAACTTTTGTCAGGAGGAAGGAAAATAGACAGAAAGAACCAACACTACTTCTTTCTGAACCAGTAAATGTTGCTGCACTGAATGGCTGCTGAGTGTTGGCTGAGTGTGGCAACAATATTTAGGCTGGTTATCCCTTTTGACTTTACTGTCGCAAAATTTGTGTGCTTGTTAAATTATTAAGTTGTCTGGTATGGTCTTCAAAGTCAACCAAGATAAGGACTTGATGACATGTTTCCTATGCATGACAAGTAGAAAGTTAAAAAAGTTAAAGTTGCAAAGTTAAAAGGGTTAAGTTACTAAATTTAAAAAAAAAAATGCTTATTTTCAAAAACATTTTGAGAAATAAGCTATATATGACATAGCTCACATATGAAATGACGAATTTTTCCATAGTCTATTCTACTTATGTATTGTTAAATATTCATTATACAGGAAATTAGTTTTGAGTCTTGATTTAATTTTTTTTTCCTATATTTCAGTACCTAGATCTCAAATTTGCTGCTGAAGTATCTTTTTGCAAATGTAAAAGCTGGCACACCTGCAAAGGTCATTCCTTTTGAGTGTCTACCCAAGTTAGCTTTGCTAGAGACAGAGTTTCTGTTTTGAAAAAAATACAATGTAAATATAAATTATAAAAATATACAATATAAATTTTTAAAATATAGTGTAAGTATAAATTACAAACACATATACTTAAAAATGTACATTTCTCTTCTGGAAAAAGGGCCAACCGTGTCCTAGGGTGCATCAGGTGCCAGTCGAGGGAGGGGATTGTCCCACTCTGCTCTGCAATGAATATTGTGTGCAGTTTTGGGCACCACAATACAAGAAAGGCATTAAGCCATTACAGAGTGTCCAAAGGAGGGCAATGGAGATGGTGAAAGGCCTTGAGGGGAAGCCTCAAGTATGAGGAGCAGCTGAAGTCACTTGGTCTGTTCAGCCTGGAGAGGAGGAGACTAAGAGGAGACCTCACTGTGCTCTTCAATATCATCACAAGGAGAAGAGGAGGGGATGGTTCAGATCTCTTCACTCCCGTGGCCAGTAAAGGACTCAATGAAACAGCATGAAGGTGACTCAGGGAAGGTTTAGATTAGATATCAGGAAAAGTTTTTTCACCCAGAGTGTGGTTTAGCACTGGAACAGGCTCCCCAGGGAAGTGGTCAGAGAACCACGCCTGCCAGAGTTCAAGAAGCATTTGGACTATGCTCTCAGGCACAGGGTGTGTGGAGCTGTCCCTGTGCAGGACCAGGTGCAGGATCCTGATGAGTCCCTTCCAACACAGAATATTCTATGATTCTATGAAAATAACAGAATTATTTAAGAGGACAGTGGTGAGAGGTTGGTTTGAATTACACTTTGTGAGCCAGGTATTTGTAGCCACTCTGAGCATGAGCGATTCCCTAGGCTGGTGCCTCGTCAGATTTTAGTGTGAGCATGACTGACACAGCTGAGCAGGACAGTGACACAGGACATCATCGTGGTATTTGGGTGCTGGCAACATCTCAGTGGAGCTGAGTTTGACTAAGGAACACATTGGCCAGCTGAACTGAAGAAGTTAAAACCAGTAAGAGAAAAACCTAATTATTTCCATTTTCATTTTGGAGTCTCATGGAACAGCTTGACCAGATTTTTTAGAGGTAACCAGAAACCAAGGTAAAGTTAAATTCACCAAGTGCTCACATCTCTGCAGCAGCCTGAATTAATTTTCTAGAACCACTGGATTGCAGGCAAAGAAAGAGACACTTCCAGGGTGCAACCTGCCTCATTCTAAAGTGGACATCTAAGAAATATCCTGTGGATTGTGCTTACAAGCATCCATTTTGTGCTATATACTAGATGTAGATACTTACAGCTTAGTGAAATGAAAACTATTTCAAGGTACTCAGGTATAGTGAGCTGCTGTTGTTCCAGTCCAATCTGGGTTATGCTTACTTGGGCTTCCCGCCAAAAGCAAAAGTTTATTTTTATAAATATTTGCAAGATGCTGCTGCAGATGTCAGTGACTTTGCCAAGTTACTAGTTACTACTTGTAAATATTAATTGAGCCATAAATGGATTGTGCTTTATTGCATTTTAATACATTCAAAGATTTTTAATAGGCAAGTAGTTGTTGCCAGCAAGGAAATCACAGATAAAATACCATGTTAATCAATTCAAACTGTACAAATGGAAAAATGCTCTCCACAAGCTGTCATGGGCAATCCCTAAAATTTATGATTTATTAAAATTTAGCCTAGGTTAAAATGAGTTTTGCAACAGGATTAAATCTAGGAAGATTAAATCTAATAGAGCATAACAAAATTGTGTAACTTTTATTATGATCTGTTGAGAAAAGTGAGAAGAAATGCCTTTAGTTAACAGTGAACTATTTTGAGCTTCTGCATGATCTATATCTAAGACTAAAGAAAGTTGGAGTTGCTTTTTCTTCCTACTTATTAGTGACAACAGTTGCTGGCAACCTCAAAGAGAACACAATCACCACAACCGGAGAAAGTTTCCCAAAGAGAATTCGGAAAAGGTTTGTTATTTTAGTATGGATAAATATGACTTCAAGCATTGTATTAGGTTTGCATGGCTAGGTTTTGGTAGTGAGGAGGCTACAAGGGTGGCGTTTTTGAAAAGCTGCTAGAAGCTTCCCCTTTTCTCTCCAAGACAGAGCCAATTCCAGTCGGCTCCAACATGGACCCGACAATGGTTAAGTGTGAGCCCATGAGTGATGGTAGCAATTCTCACTGCTGTGATAACGTATTTAGGAAGGGAAAAAAAATATTGCTGTAACCCCCATTCTCCATTTCCCTGTGCTGCTGGGTAGGAGGAGGTAGAGAATCGGGAATAAAGTTAAACGTGGGAAGAAGGGAGGGGTGGAAGGAAGGAGTTTTTAAGATCTCTTTTACTTCTCAATTATCCTACCCTGATTTTTGACTAGCAATAAATTTAATTAAGCTCTCTAAGTCAGGTTTATTTTGCCTGTGATGGTACCTGGCAAGTGATCTCTCCCTGTCCTTATCTCAACTCACGAGTTTTTCTTGATATTTTTCTCTCCCGTGTCCAGTTGTGGAGGGGAGTGATAGAGCAGCTGTCATGGGCACCCGACATTCAGCCAGGGTCAAACAGCCACAAATATTTTATGAAATTCAGGAATATATTCTAGGGGTTTACAGCTTTAGGATCAATTCAAAGGGCAATGATTAATTCAAAGATCCTAAAACAGCATAAACTATGTTAAAGCTCATAAAACAGAAGAAGAATAATCTAAACAGAAGAAATATCCTATTATGTAACACAGGAAAAAACCCTGATAATCAGCTGGAGCTTTACTACTGCCATCAAACAGGCTAGGGAAAAAATAATTGACCCTTTATTGAATTCTTCTATTGGAGACTAGAAGTACTGTTCTGTACTGTACACTGCTCTAAGCACACATTTTGCAAAGTTTTGTTTATGAAATTCCTTGAAAAATTTTGAAATCTGTAGATTTATGGGGTGCAGCAGATACTTTGGATTATGCAAAAGAAAAGAAGAGCTTTGTGTAATATCTATTAAATATGAGAGACAAGTTTTAATATTTGAACAGAGAAAGCAGGTTACTTATTTAATGACTCTTCAGACTAATAAACTGTGGTGAGATTAAACATCATATAAAAATATATAGAAGGAAAACAATGCTTTAATTAACAGCAGGTTTATAAAATAATTAATCTAGGAAAAAGGATAATTAACAACTAAATTAAATATTAAAAAGTAATAAATCAATATTGATTCAATAATCTGAAGCCTCACTAAATTATTTCTTCAGAACAGGGCAGGTTTTGTGATCTGTTTCTATTAGCATATCATGGTTTTTATTGTTAGAAGAAAAATGCCCCTCTGGTCATTTTTGGTCTAGATGATGATTTTTTCTATATACTTGACAGCTCTCAATGAGTGGTTACACAAATAGGAGCACTTATGAGGATTCTGAGCAAGTGCATTACCTTTTCCAGCATGCAGTATTGACAAACATGAGCCACATCCCACATTCAACACTTCATTCTCAGCTGAAGCTTCAACAAAACCAAGCTGATTTAAATGGAAAAGGTCCTGACACTGAGAAATCACTGAGAATATCTCAGCAAAAATCATGTTACAGAAAGACCAGCAGTGATGGTGAAGTTGGTGCAGGCTTGTTAATTTCTTAAACCATTTCTGTAGTTTGGTATAGTGAATCATAGAGTATCCTGGGTTGGAGAGGCCCCACAATGATCGAGTCCAACTCCTGTCCCTGCACAGGACGGCATCAAGAATACACCATGTGCCTGAGAGCACTGGCCAAGCACATCTTGAACTCTGTCAGGTTTGATGCTGTGATCACTTGCCTGGAGAGCCTGTTCCAGTGCCCAACAACCCTCTCGGTGAAGAACCTTTCCCAAAATCCAGCCTAAACCTTCCTTGACACAGCTTCATGTGCCCTGCTACATGCGAAGATTTTAAGTTCAATAAACCTGAGGGGTAGGTGTTAAATTTTACATTTGTTATTAGAACAATTGAAACTGTCCATGTAATAACTCCTTTTCCATAACAAAATTTAAGATTGATAATAAACAAATAAAATCAACACAGACTTCTGACCTACAGTTAGTATTATACGATCATAACCGGAGTATTTATTCAAATAACACAGGAGTTTTAAGTCATAAATGTTTTTGAATCTCTTCGTGAAAAGAGACTGATTAAAAATGAGTAACAACAGCATTACTGTGGCACTGAATTTATGACGTGCTGATCCTACCAAAATATTTTAATTCTGCACAAAAATAGACAGAGAAAGTGTAGATTTATGACACCTCTTTGACATAAATACATTGGAGGTGTGCTAATATGCAGAAAATACCGTATTACCCAGAGAGATTATAATAAACATATTTGTTTTTTCAAAAAGACAGGGTATTTCTATAAATCTCAAATATTTTCAGCTAATAGTGGAGGGCAAGGGTAAGATACATTAACATAAACCTGCTAATTCTTTGATAACTTGCTGATGCAAGTGGGAGAAAGATATTTTGCATTTCCAATGTGTTATGCCCTAATGTATTAATCAATCTGGTTAAGAACAGCTTAGAAACTGAAATGGAAAGTAGAGAAAATAATGTATAAAATCCTTATTTAAGGGAATGGTTCTTCATAGCTTTTCCCAGAAAATGATTTCTTGATGTGTTTTTTTGTCAAGGTGTGTTAAGAAAAGCATCTGCTTTCATTTCAGTCCCATAGAACAACAACTGTATCTCGATTTCTGCCTGAGTTGGTGGCTTTCTGTAAAGTTGATTTTCTTTGCTTATACACTAATTACTTGGCCCTGACCAATGTCAGTCTAAGCTGACAGTCAACATGCATAATGTGAAGGGTAGGCTCCAGGAATTTCAGCATCGAAGACAAAAGTAAACCTTGCTGCTCTTACTATGAGAGGGGAAAGGCAGTGTCTGAAAGAGAGACAGATCTGAGATACATGAAACTGCTTAAGAGGAAATTCTTTCACATGCAATTTAAGTGTGGCTGCCTTTGTCAAAAGCACTGGATGGAGCAGGTGGCATCCCATGCTGCTTGGAATGATGAATACCAGCATCAGAACACCCTCCTCCTCCTCTGGAAGCTTGATGCCTGAGGCAACTGCCTGCTTTGCCTCTGCCTACAGCCCACCAGATTAATGCATTTAAATTTTGCCACTGTCACTTGATTCTCTTTCTCTGGATAAAGGGTCTTTGACATATTGCAAGTACGCAACAAATTCTTGAAAGAAACAGAGGAAATAAAATGATACACCATACAAACACACAATTTAAGACAACTATTACTTAATTGAAATAAGGTCCCGTTACCTGTGTGTGTGATGGTGGGAGTCCTTTTCTGCCATAGATGCCAACCAGAGCAGCTTTTCCTAAAGACACATTGAATTTCAGATGCACTGGGTGGTCGATGAACACCTGAGATCGCCAAAAAATACCAGGAGGGATCTTCTGTGTGGCTCGTCTGCCTACATCAATCTCTCCGGAGTCTATAAAACTGTCGTCTGGANTTCATTCTCAGCTGAAGCTTCAACAAAACCAAGCTGATTTAAATGGAAAAGGTCCTGACACTGAGAAATCACTGAGAATATCTCAGCAAAAATCATGTTACAGAAAGACCAGCAGTGATGGTGAAGTTGGTGCAGGCTTGTTAATTTCTTAAACCATTTCTGTAGTTTGGTATAGTGAATCATAGAGTATCCTGGGTTGGAGAGGCCCCACAATGATCGAGTCCAACTCCTGTCCCTGCACAGGACGGCATCAAGAATACACCATGTGCCTGAGAGCACTGGCCAAGCACATCTTGAACTCTGTCAGGTTTGATGCTGTGATCACTTGCCTGGAGAGCCTGTTCCAGTGCCCAACAACCCTCTCGGTGAAGAACCTTTCCCAAAATCCAGCCTAAACCTTCCTTGACACAGCTTCATGTGCCCTGCTACATGCGAAGATTTTAAGTTCAATAAACCTGAGGGGTAGGTGTTAAATTTTACATTTGTTATTAGAACAATTGAAACTGTCCATGTAATAACTCCTTTTCCATAACAAAATTTAAGATTGATAATAAACAAATAAAATCAACACAGACTTCTGACCTACAGTTAGTATTATACGATCATAACTTGAGTTTTTATTCAAATAACACAGGAGTTTTAAGTCATAAATGTTTTTGAATCTCTTCGTGAAAAGAGACTGATTAAAAATGAGTAACAACAGCATTACTGTGGCACTGAATTTATGACGTGCTGATCCTACCAAAATATTTTAATTCTGCACAAAAATAGACAGAGAAAGTGTAGATTTATGACACCTCTTTGACATAAATACATTGGAGGTGTGCTAATATGCAGAAAATACCGTATTACCCAGAGAGATTATAATAAACATATTTGTTTGTTCAAAAAGAGAGTAAGACAGGGTATTTCTGTAAATCTCAAATATTTTCAGCTAATAGTGGAGGGCAAGGGTAAGATACATTAACATAAACCTGCTAATTCTTTGATAACTTGCTGATGCAAGTGGGAGAAAGATATTTTGCATTTCCAATGTGTTATGCCCTAATGTATTAATCAATCTGGTTAAGAACAGCTTAGAAACTGAAATGGAAAGTAGAGAAAATAATGTATAACATCCTTACTTAAGGGAATGGTTCTTCATAGCTTTTCCCAGAAAATGATTTCTTGATGTATTTTTTTGTCAAGGTGTGTTAAGAAAAGCATCTGCTTTCATTTCAGTCCCATAGAACAACAACTGTATCTCGATTTCTGCCTGAGTTGGTGGCTTTCTGTAAAGTTGATTTTCTTTGCTTATACACTAATTACTTGGCCCTGACCAATGTCAGTCTAAGCTGACAGTCAACATGCATAATGTGAAGGGTAGGCTCCAGGAATTTCAGCATCGAAGACAAAAGTAAACCTTGCTGCTCTTACTATGAGAGGGGAAAGGCAGTGTCTGAAAGAGAGACAGATCTGAGATACATGAAACTGCTTAAGAGGAAATTCTTTCACATGCAATTTAAGTGTGGCTGCCTTTGTCAAAAGCACTGGATGGAGCAGGTGGCATCCCATGCTGCTTGGAATGATGAATACCAGCATCAGAACACCCTCCTCCTCCTCTGGAAGCTTGATGCCTGAGGCAACTGCCTGCTTTGCCTCTGCCTACAGCCCACCAGATTAATGCATTTAAATTTTGCCACTGTCACTTGATTCTCTTTCTCTGGATAAAGGGTCTTTGACATATTGCAAGTACGCAACAAATTCTTGAAAGAAACAGAGGAAATAAAATGATACACCATACAAACACACAATTTAAGACAACTATTACTTAATTGAAATAAGGTCCCGTTACCTGTGTGTGTGATGGTGGGAGTCCTTTTCTGCCATAGATGCCAACCAGAGCAGCTTTTCCTAAAGACACATTGAATTTCAGATGCACTGGGTGGTCGATGAACACCTGAGATCGCCAAAAAATACCAGGAGGGATCTTCTGTGTGGCTCGTCTGCCTACATCAATCTCTCCGGAGTCTATAAAACTGTCGTCTGGAAAGAAACTACTGGGCTTTCCTGCCAAAACACAGGAACAAAATTCTTGAATTAGTCTTAGATCCTGAAAGTAATCCAGTCATACTGGTATCTCTAACACTGATCTTGAGGAACAGTCTATTAGTGTCCTGAAGTCTTCTGAGAATTTTGTCTAGTCAATCCATATGATTATGGGAGGAAAACTGGCAGGGTTGTTTCTGGCTTCAGTAACTGTTTTGTTTGAAAACATGAACATGGGAAGAGCAACCTGGAGAAAAATGGCCTTTTGGCCTTTTGTTTAAATTGTAACATCAGACGATGTGCAATTACATTCCAAAGATAAGAATAAATTTTCTGACATTATATCCTAAAAAAATATAACTTTAGGAATGGAAAAGTCACCATTAAATTACAAAAAAAAAGTGTAGTAAGTGTGAGATAGACGTGTCACAGAGTGGAATGGTGGTGTGGAAAACAGCAGCATGAACGATGCCTGAGTGGGGAAAGGAAAATGTTTCTCTATTAAATTAATTCTTAACAGTGGTAACAGTATTTGAAGTTTGTTGAACAGTGCACAAAAAGGTAAATAAAAAAAAGGACTGAGAAAAACAAAGGAAATTGTACCCTGCACTAGAGTAATATCTGTTAAGAAATGTGAGAAGTTTTAATTGGGTTTCAATATAATCTGCTAAGTGTGCTATGATTATCTGTTTTCTTTCAGAAAACAAATGAAAGCATCTGTTTCTCAAACAGACCACCAGGTTGGAGAGCCTGGGTATTCAAATGGAATCAGTATATGCTGTAATGTCCAAGGGAGCTTGGCACACCTAAAAAACACACCTGAGAAATTCCAGGTTAGAAATTCATAGACTCACATCTTTCAAAACAGGTGGCTGCTTTGAAAAATCTGGACCCAAAGGAAGATCAGGGAATGTCGGGGAGAATGAAAAATCAAATGCCAGAATGATGCCTTGTCAGACTGTGCTATAGCCAGTGGCCACAGCTTTAGCTGCAGGGCATAAGGACAATGAAGAAGGGAACTGCTTAGCAAATAGCCTTTATTAAGGCCACTTCTAGGACACTTCTAGTTGAAAAGTATGCAGTAGCATCACCTGAAAGATTTCAGCTTTAGTAAGGAGAACAATATGTCACCAAGAACTAATTATTAATTTTGGAAATTCAAATAAATTTGTTTTCTCATCTTCATGCCATTACAGCACACTACTCTGTGTTTCACAGATCAAACAAGTCTAACAAAATGAGAAAGAAACTCCCAGGTACTTACAATCTTCTGCAGGAAAATCACATTGTGATTTTTTTAATTCCAGAGTCTACATTTGAGAAATGGGAAAGAAAAATACGTTTTCCCATCTATCATGAATTCATGTCAAATAGTCTCAGAATTTACCTGCTATGTTGAAAAAGGTGATTTTTAGAACATGTCACTTCAGTGTTTCAAATGACAATATTTTATTTAATGTTATATAATATTAATTGCAATATTTCATTAAATCTGTCCACATACCATCCCAACATAAACTTTCCAGGAAACACAGATGTAAACTGTTAGCTGTGTCTGAAAATCAATATATAAGTTACACGCATATTAACTATTAAGGATGGAGTTGTTTTGTTTTGTTTTGTTTACTTATTAAAACTTAGCAGAACTTGTGTTTCCAATAATACTAACCATTGATTTAAAGTCAACAACTGCTTAAATAAATTGCTGGAGCAGTACTTGATGGCATGTTTCATTTCTGTGCTATCTTGTGGCAGAAGTTTTATGCATACCAACACAAAAGGTGTATATTCAAAGGTTGTATACGTGTGCACAGAAAAAAAAGCTACTTTTAATTTTACAAGATCCTCATCTATCTTTGCTCATCACTTTCCAATAAATACAGGGGGGGAAATCTGCTGGCCTTTTACGCTTTTTTAGTCGAACTGTATATTAAAGGACATAATCAGAAGCACCTTAGGTAAATGGGCATTCTCTCTGAATCATTCTGTACAATTGCAAAATGAAAATCAGCTTGATTCTGAAGGGAATTACTTTATCAATTGGATTGATAGTATTTATTTGGCATACTAAAAATTACTTTTCACACTGTCAGGATTAAAGGAAACAGTTCCCATGTCTTCATGCAAAGTTTCTTATTGCATTATTGTACGATAAAAGATAGAAGATTCTATTGAAGAAGAGCTAAAGACATCACATGTTTTGGTTCAAATGAAGTGTATAATTTTTCTGATTACTACTGACATGTTTTATAGACTCTTAGACACTCAGATGAAAACTTGAAGTATTTTATATGCCCCCTGAACGTTCATTAATAAAGATTGTACATCAGAGTGAATAAGGGAAGGTGAGAATTTAATATGACAGATGTTGCTATGCAAGCAAGAGGCTGGAGAAAATGAACACAGGATGTATTCTGTACAGAGAGCAGTGCTTGCTCATGCAAATAAAAATGCTTCTGTGATTGCAAAAGGCAGTCTTACAGAAATAATTTTTTGTACACACGATTACAAAGTTTATGTCTCCTCTTGGTGGACAGTTGTATGTCTGAAAAGCTGATATCCTAAGAGCTGTTGTATCATGTTGCCAGCGGTTGATATCCAAAGAGTGGCTCTCTTCACAAGTCTGAACTTAGTCCCTGAAATCCGTCCCTGCTTCATCAGTTTTAGCCTACAGTAAGATCAGGCTCTGTGGACTGGATATTTTATAAAGTACAATAAAAAAGCCATTTCAGCTTCTAATCAGAAATTGCCTTTTAATCAGAATATCTGACTCCTTAAAATGAACTTCAGGTCTGAATTTTTAATTGAGCTGTCAATTACTTTGCTCTTTCCACACATTACCTTGAACTTTTTAGTTGCCATAGCAACTGTTCCTAATTTCTTTGGATATTAAAATGAACTATTTCATTTCAGACCTTGCTGAATCTGTCTGTATTTTTGACAGAAAGGTATCCTGACCCATCAAAACCCTTAAGAACACACATTTCTCTGACTTCAATCACAGTTAGATACATGCTTAAATATAAGCATGTGGTTAAGTGCTTTGGTAAACAGGGTTGGGCTTAAACACAGGTAAATGCTGTGCTAGAGCACAGACAAAGATGAGAAAGAATGACTGTTACTGAGAGTTGGCAAGACATTGGTAATGATTCATTCAGATCAGCTCTGAGGATGTTCTAACACATTGCAGCCTGTTTCATTCTGATCCGGAAGACTTTCAAATATATTTCAATTCTTTTTAGAATAAATTTCAATGACATACATTATGGTTTAGAATAGAAGTCATGCAACACTGCTAGTCCAGAATTAGTTACATAGCCACCTAATGAGGAGAGAGTAGCATTTTAAGGCTGAACAGTGTCAATCCTGCAACAAAGATGTTGTCCTGATATGTGTTTTAGTCAGGATAGGGTATTTTCCTCTAAAGCCTACAGATTTCCTAATATCTATATGAAGTCCTAATTTGAGAGGTCTAGTAATGATGTAACTAGGCTATTTCCCAGTATTCTCTTTTAACAGAGCAGCAATCAAAACTTCTACTCATGTTACTGCAAACATGCCTGAAAATAAAATCAAGTGAAGGTCTTTCACTTGGATGGCACTTTGGATACACCCATTTATTTTCATTTTGACTTCTAAAAGGAAATGGACACACCAAAGCTAGATGATTCAAAAATGAAACATATGGCAAGTTAGAGGGGGAAAAAAAAAATGTGTCGTGAAGTATTTTTGAATATAACAGCAGGGCTGTCTGCAGCTTGCTGCACTGTCTAGTAAGGTTTGCTGAGAATAACCTGCTTAGCTGATTTTTCCTTGGAGCAAATTGATGGCAGCCATCAGTTACCAGTAAATACACTGTTTTAAGGAACACATATAATCATGCCTTTTATTTCAACTAATAAATACAGGTAAGCTCTTATAGAAAAAAACACTACAATTAATTTAAATTTTAGATACTGAAATAGGCTCTCAGCCAAAGCCTAGGGAACACTCAGGAAACTTTTGAGTGATTTGCCAGAACAGTAGCATACGTCTTATGTGTCCTCAAAACTTCTTCCACCAAAATAAGTGCCAAAAATAGCCAATGACTTCACTTTACTGAAATCTTTGAATAGAGAAGCTTCATATACAAACCAAAAGGCTTTCTGAAAATTAGAATTTCTCATTTCTCTAGTTCAGTCTAGGGAGGGATAAAACTTTGCAAAGCTTACAGGTACTTTTTGCACTGCTGCCTCTAAAAAAAACACACTAAGATGTAAAGCTGCTGGATCAGGTGCTGCTGAATTTAGGACACACCAGCTGCTACTAATTTCTGTCAACATCTTGATACGTTGTGGAAACTAGGCCTTTTATCCGGCTAGTTTTGCAAAGAGATGACCAACTCTGGAGTGCTCAAACTCAGAGTGTTGTAGTTCTCAATAAGTGTTTTGGTCTTCAAAACATTTGCTACTCAGTGGTAACAAACAGGCAAACTGAAATATTTTTGTACTGCTGCAGAGAAAGCTTGATCCAGTACTCCAGGAATCATTTCATTTTCAAGAGACAATATTTTCCCATGAAAACAGCCCCTTGAGGCAGGGTTTTCATGATGGCCTTCTGTATCCTGTGAGATAGGGGACAGATGGCTTCACCTTGAGAATGCCTTGAATGTGTGGGGAGGGTTTCACATGGTTTTATTGCATTAGTGGACATCAGAAGGGTACAAAACTTAGAAACATATGAAAACAAGACCAATGATTACTAGTTCTAGACAGGTAAGACTGGAAAAGCACCTGCTGATGGCAGCATTGAGGGTAATGGAACATGAGATTGGATGGCTGGAGTTTAGAGGCAGACAGAAGACTCACAACATGGACACACACCAACCATACCTTCACTGGTTCCTTTGCCTTTCCTGTCAGGTAACTCTAACCCTGTGCCCCCCGAAGGATATAAGGAGACGTCCGTTGGCACTGGCCAACTGCTGGCTGTGTCTTCCGTGATTTCATACATCTGCCCTTCCATCGGCTGCAGGTGCCAGTTTAGGCCAAACAGGTGCATGGCTGTGGTGAGCAATGAGAAAAGTCATCTATTTCTGTTTGGGAGAGTTTCAGAACTACAGGGGCACATTCTAAATCCTCATTCCACTGCCTTATTAGTGTTCATTGCTTTAGGACAAGAATGGAATTAATGTAATTGGATAGCCCCTGCTGCTTCTACCATATAAGCTCCCTAGGTCTTTCCACCCACTTAAACTCATTTTAGATCACTTGTAGAAATCCACCCTGGTTCTTCCAGCAGATCCACTCCTGACTCATGGTCTGCATGAAAGCATAACCAGGTACACTGTTTCAGAAAGCTCCCAAGGCTGGGGTGGCAATGTGGTGAACAGAGAAATACAAGGAGTATTATTTCTCAACATACCAATAAAATACCAAGGAACTGCACTCTGGTTTGTTTTGCTATATTCACAGTGCATTATTTAGGTGGTTTTTCTTCTTTTTTCCTTTTTTTACCCATCAATTAGACACAGAAGCTCTTACAGACACCTCTGACAGTTTTTTCTGTTAAGACCAAGTAAAAACTAAGGCAATTTAAGATCCATCTTGCACACATGCCTTTGTGCTCTGCATCACAAAAGCAAGTGACTATGAACATTCCTTGGTATAACACAGCTTCCTCTATTCAGATCAAAGATCAATCCTTGAGATTTGAAAACAAGCATCACCATTTAGATTTGTGTAATATCAGGGCAAAGCTCTCTGTAGGTTTCTGGGCCATGCAAAGTCATCCAGGGCACAGGTGAATCTATTTCAAGGCATTACATAAAGACAAGTGAAGTTAAGGAACAAGACAGACTACTTAAAGAGCAAACATATGTATGAGGAGTATGGAAATCATATGCTTATACAACTAATATTTGCCCCTTGCAAATATAAAGCAAAAGAATGTGGCTTCCCATATCAGTTCTCCTGTCCCCAACATAAACATTTCATATTCAATCAGTATCCAGCTTAGCTTCAGGCTCTACACAGCTAAATGATCCAATATTTGCTACATTTGGAATGACATTTCTTTTTTAAGGGAAAGCCTTGATATTTTACATTATAATTTCTCCAAGAAACTTTACAATGGCACTAACATCACAGGCACTTAACATAAACAAAACCAGTAAAGAAACAGAGGATTTTCATGGCCTATGGTTCTCTTTTTATTCACAAAAATATACCTGAGCTCGGCAACACTGTTAGGGACAAGTGGTTACTTTATTTAAACCTGTACGTCAGGAAAAATCTTTTCAAGAGGATTGAAAAGTAATCCGAGTAGTTCTTCCAAAACAGTGTGTTTAGGAAATTTACCAAAATACGTGAGTTTTTCCACTTCAGTCCCAATTAGGTCACCTATCATTTACTAACATAACTAAGGTTGTCTTTGCACAACTATAACACCACAAAACACAATGAGAGCAAAACTCTCCTTTTACCATGTAAGTGGGGACTAAGATTGATAACAGTCTTAACCATTAAGAAAGGAAATACTCTCCTAAAACTCCTAAACAGCAAGGAAAAACAGCAAGGAAAGTCTCCTGAGAACCTCTTCAAAACTCATTTTTATCAGGTATATATACTAAGAAGGAATACTAGCAAAACAACTGGTAATTCAACCAGGACACTTTAGGCAGAGGTATCAGTACTTTCATCTGGAATGAGTGTATTTACTTGGCAGAGAAACCGTGCAAGGAAAGAGAGGATATCAGACCAGAAGCAAGGAATTTGCATCAAGCATTTGGCATTGCTATGCTTGTATAATATTTTCATCATCAGATTGCCTGGGCACTTCATAGCTATTAACCTCATAAAACCTCATCAGCTTGAAATCTGCTTTTTTCCACTACACAGAAAGGAAAACGAGAACTACAGCAGATTAAAGGACTAACTCAGTTAACTTGTTTAGGCATTAAAATACAATTGTGTGCTAATTCACTTACTTTATGCTCACAGGTTCAGAAGCTCTAGCAGGCCTTTCATGCACCTCTATGTCAGCAGTTTTTGTTCTAATCTCAGTAGTGGCTGCTGCCTGAGAACTCCATCCAGTCTGGACCTCTCCAAGGACCAGAGTGCAATCCAGGTGCTGCAGAGCTGTTAGAGAGCTCAAGGGCTTAGGTGCTATGAAAATGCAAGTTCCCATGTTTAACCATAAGGATGGTTGTAGTTCCAAGCAGAACAAAAACTGTGTTGTTTGGTCCTCCAAACTCAGGCAACCCCAGACAGCAAGCAGGTCAGATGCTTCTGCTGGTTCTAAGTGCTAAATCCAGCTCCATCTATCAGATGTTGTCATGTTACTATGACCTGCATGAGCTTATATTGGGTATCACTGGTTTGGGCAGGAACTGAACCAGTGGTTTGTTTCTTTCACACCCCCATTTGACTTGCCCTGTCCAAATGTCACACAGACTTTTAGGAACACATTGCAAGGTCACTGTTTCCCCAAAAGGACTTTGCTGCTTCTTCTCTCCTTAGAAGGAATTTGTTGTTGTAGATCATTATTTACTGCAAGCAAATGAAGGTGAAAATCTGAACATTGTTTTGGGTGCAGAGAAAAAACTATGAATGTTTCTTCCAGGCATTAAAATGCATTTAAAATACCTGACAGGAAATGTGTTAAGAAGGGAACATCTTGCTTCAGTGTAACAACAGAACTGGTAGCCTGGAAGTGCTACAGCTTTTCTGCACGTTATCCATCCAATTGAGCAAGTGAATCAACCATTCCATGTCATCATTCAATCCTAAATGTTTGAAAAGTGTCTTACAGTGTTCTAATTAAGAAAATACAACAGAATTGTCTGTAACATAGATACTGTATTGTGACACAGAGTCAAAAGGCTCATATCAATATATTACCTCATCTTAGATTTTACCTACAGCAAAAGCTTCTTGCATACGTTGATCCCATCATCATATAGTTCACAGAATCAAAGAATCACAGAACACTTTGGTTTGGAAGGGACCTTAAAGACCATCTAGAGCTAGTTCCATCCCCCTCTGCCACAAGCACGGACACCTTCCACTAGACCAGGTTGGTCAAAGCCCCATCCAACCTGGCCTTTAACTCTTCTAGGGACAGGGCAGCCACAGCTTCTCTGGGCAACTTGTTCTAGTATTTCACCACTCCTATAGTAAAAAATTCCTTATATCTAATCTAAATCTATTCTCTTTTAATTTAAAACTATTGCTCCTTGTTCTGTCATCACAGATACCAGTAAAAAGCCTCTCTACATCTTTCCCTTTTAAGTATTGAAAAGCTGTAAGAAGGTCTCCAATGATGATCCATGAGAAAGATTTCCATGACCCCCATGCACACAAAAATGCAAAAATCTGAGAAACGGAGAGTTTTTTGAATAGCATCTTGATTACCAAGTGGTTTAATAAAAATGCAGAACATGGAATGCAAAAGCTCAGAGCTAGTGCTCTATTCAGGATTTCTGCTTTGATGTTTCCAAGCACAAAATAAAAGCCTATAAATATTCCCACGTATAAGGCGGAATTTCTCCTGTATGTTGGCAATAACCACAAAAGCCAACCTGAAACAAGAAAAAAGAGTCTGATTTACCTTGGTAACATACTTGGGTAGCAGGTATGTTATCAGGAAATCACCTGATTAAGTGATTTCATTACTATCTTCCAAATATCAGTAGTGTCTGATTGGCAAGCTGGTGGAAGATTCATTTCTCCTCTTGCTCCATCTCACTGCCGTACTTGTTGTAAGTAGTAACAGCACTGGATGTTTTGTGTCTTTACATCTCAATGGGATATGTAAAACTGTTGATGCACACAGTTGTTTAAAGGTTTTAGGAGAGACACAAAACAACCTAGTTCTGTGCTAAATGGATGCAAAGTTCTTTCTTGTGGAAAGAAAAAAAAGGATGGACCATAATCAGATAAAAGCCCTGGAACCACGGATGAGAGGCACAGTCACATACTTCAAAGTGTTAATGTTCCTAAAAGCAAAGTGAAGCTGTAAAAATAGTTTGAGATTCCTGATGTTCTCAGTCTCCAGGTCAATGGAACCCACTGTGGACATTTTCTCTGGCTTTTTTTCCTCCCTCTGCTCAGCTAGATATATGATGTGGCTGACAGAGAGTAAATGCCCTTGTAAAAGACCCCATATCCTTCTTCCTCTCCCTCCCCAACATGATGCTCAAGTAGACATTCAGATATTGAAGACTTCCCATGTATCAAAAGAGCACTCTGCAATTAACAATCATTAAAGTGCATCCTTTTGTAAAATACCATGTAGCTTTCACTGCCTAGGAAGCCCCATGACAGACTCTTTACAGAAGCTTTGGTTTTATTTCCCATGGAGAATAAAACTCTTTTGTCTGGCTTCTCTTGGAATGGAAACAATACTTAGGGTAAACCCTGAATCCTCTCTGGGGTGTTTCAGCACCAACAACTTAGACGACATAAAGGCATTTGGGGCCCCTGGTCCATTATGCTTATGTTTTGACATTAAAGCTTTGACTCGCATAACCTTTCCACTGGAGCTAATTGCAAGCAAAAAGTGCCCTGAAATGTGCTGAACAGGTAACAGAATTTTCTGTGGCCGAATAATCCTCAGTCCCTATCCTCAGTCCTGTATCACCTCTGTCTGCCTTCTTGGTGGAAAACAAGAAGGATGCCAAACTCCAGTCCCTTCAGGGTTTGATTACTTTGCTGAGTTCAGCATTTTAGCCACACCAATGTGATATGGCTGTTCATTTGCTGGACCCAAATTCACTTCAACAAAGAAAATTTGCAAACAGTTTAGCATCAGTTTAACCATCCAAATAAATCAAAGTTCATATTGCTGGAACCAAATATTCAGGATCATGAATATTTTGATTTTAACACATTATCTCTTTCTATATTGCATTATTGCTGCTCCATAGCTACTTGTGGAGACCAGAATCAGCATAAGCAGATGCTATTAAGCCAAATAAAGAGGAACATGCTTTCCAAATATGTTTTTGAAGAAACCCAGGCTTTTGGGTATCTTTGTATTATTGCCACTTGCTTATGAGACACCAAACACTAAAGTCAAAAAAACTTACTCAGCAGAGCAGAGAACAAAGAAAGTGGTACAGCATTTAGGATGAAAAAGGACAAACAAAGATAATAATTCACATGGTCAACAAAATGGACATCTCTTGGGACAGGTTGATGGAGTGAAAGGGCTAGCAGAGAGAGGCAGATGATTGTGATAGATCACAGGCAGGAGAAAAGACAAGATATGCTTACTGAAGCATACGAGACCCCCAGAAACCACACCAGTCAGCAAAAAAATTGAAAACCAAACTCCTGGCCCTTTATTAGCTTGTTGCTTTGCCCAAAGCTGCAAGCTAAGTGTAATAAATAACCAAACCAATCAATTACAATGCTTGAAATTAAGGCTACAGCTGAAGCCACCAGCTGCTTCAATAGTGTTTGTTAAAAGCATTCTCACAGCAGCTCATAGGCTCTGCTGTCTTCTCCCCTGTCTTCTCAGAGCTAAGTCCTGCTGGCCTGCCAATTCCTCACTCTGGTAAAGTTCCTACATAATCTAAGGAATTAATAAAATAGCCACTGTTTCCCAGCTAACAACTGATCTTGCCCTGAACAATGAATAAGGAGTTTTTCAGAATGCAAGCTCAACAAAACAAGGTAATGATCACTACTGTTGAGCTTGGATTTACAGCAAGCACAGAGGACCAAGAGCATGGAGGCAAGACAGAAAGTCTTCTGGGCTTCTCATTTGAAAAACATATCCAGTTTCTTTGCACTAAGAATACTGCAGGTTTTGAATCCACATTTGTGTAAGGATGTCAGACTATTTGCTTAAATAACATGGGGCAGCACATGTGTTTTGGAAAAGCCAAGCTTCTCCGCACAGCCCCTCTACCCTCTGCAGCTCAGCTGTACAGGTACTGGGCTCCATCTGGAAAAGTTTGGCTCCACTACTCCACTGGTTTCTATAAGCACCTCACTGCACTGGTGATACCAAAGCCAAAGTCAACACAAGCCAAAAGACCACTCCTAGGAGGGAGAATGGCTTTCCAAAGCCCCCCAGTGCAGCATAGGGGAAAGGAGAAAATAGGAAAAGTGTGAGAAGGAACAGATGAGAGGGACTGATACCATAATGAAGAATAAAAACAAGAAAGAAAGGGGAGGATGGTAAGAAACTCAGAATAACAGAAGGTTTGGAAAGAGCAAAGGAAATCTAAAAAAACCAAAACAAAACACCAAAACCAGATTTGGAACAGGAAAAACAGCTGGAGCTCAGTGATGGAGAAGACATTTATACAGCTTATTTCTTTGCTCTCCCCTCTTTGTGTGGAAACAAGAATAAGATACATAGTGGTTACATATTCCTCTTTAACCTTCATGTTTGACAGTCAAACTTCAAATAACACACTCTCTAAAATGATGCCTCTAAAATGATACCTGAGCTTTGCTTTTTTCTCCTAATTGAAAATAAGCTGAATTCCACCACTGAATTACTCAGGGCTAATTTTGACTCAAGTAAATGTATTTCCTTCACTCCTGTCTCTGGAAGAAACTTGACTGTAATTATCTGGATAACTATCTCTCTGTACACTGAAATCATAAGATTTCTGTAGAAGTGGTAGAATTGACTGTTGCAGAAATAATCATATTTTCCTAACATTCAGTGTTATGAAAAGGAGTGTTTCAGCATGAAATAATCACTGGTTTGTCAATCTTCAACAAACCACGGAAGAGGCACACAAGATTAAGGAGAATGGAAACAGTAAAACAAACATTAAAAAAAAAAATCAAACTGTTTGTTTTTCTCTTACAGTGCTGTTCCATGTCCTAGTGTGGTAGAACATACCAACATAATGAGAGTTGAGCATTGAAGGGCTCTACGGCCCTACTGGTTTGGGAAGAGGGTAAAAGCAGCAAGCTGGATGCAGTATGTTGTACCTGCACTCTTTGTTTGTATGGTCAAGTTGCAGACCAGTCTGATTGTGCATCTTAAAGGCATGGGACACTTTGAGTGCTGCAGTGATTTAATACCCAAATGCCTAATGGGTTCACAGATCTGGAACTGAGATCTAGAGATCCCAGTGGTTCATAGTATCATGAGTTTACAACATTTACACGTCCATACCCAGGGCACTCAGCCAGCCGCTGCGGGGCAAGGAGAGAGGGATTCCTGCAAGGCCAGTTCTTGCATGGACTTTGGCAATTACATTACAACCAAAAACTCTGTATGGTGCTCTGTGTTGTTTCTAGTGTCTGAAATTATTTCCTATAAATAATGTTTTCCTTCCGTGCTTAAAACTCTCACTCAAAGAATGGAAAACTTGACTTCAGAAATCATCCTCTACTCAAAGGAATGTGAGCGTGCACACCGGGATGGGAGTGCAGCCATGTGGGAACAGAGAATCTTGCACACAGTGCTCTCCACAACCCAGATGGATCAGGGCTGCTGTACAGCAGAATTTAGAAATGTAAAGTTAACAGGTCATAGAGAAATGGAGCCCAAAAAGCACCTTGACTGTATGTTGTTTAAGTGAAGACACTGTCTGTGGCTGGGAGATCCTCAAGCTCTGCTTCCTGGCCTGTTGATTTATTTGACACAAGAACAATAGTTAAGAAAAATAAAAAAGCCACCAGGACACTTTTTACCATTAGGGTAATGCTCACTATTGTAAGTTCCCCATTTGCTTCCCTTCCTGACTGCTCAATGATCCACCTTCAATGAGAAAACAAGGTTTACAAGCCTCCTTCACAGACTGAGTTTGAAGACACTTTGCTGGGCTGGGCTGCAATTGCTTCATCCTGAAAACTCGATAATTTATATCCACCCATCTTGGGTGAAGGGGTTAGGAAGAAGGACTTTAATGATAAAACAGAGCAAAAGCTGTGTTGTGTTTGTTTGCGGGACTTTTTTAGGACCTCAAACTTCCTAAAGTAAGAGGCAGGTGCTTTCACAGCCAGCTCAGTAGAGACAAATGCTACAGGATACATCCATGTAGCTGGGATCATGCCTGCTGCCCGACTCCTCCTCCATGTTCAAAGATCAAATTAAGCAAGTACCAGAGCAACTCTTTCGGAGATAATTCACGTCTCCTCCTTCCCTCAATCAAAATCACTATGTGCAAAGGAGGAATACCAATGATGGAGAGCTTCCTACCTCTTAAAATTTTGCCAGCAGAGCGGGAACTGCCTCTTGGGAAAACACAGCATTATGCTAATCACCTGAAGTCCTGGCTGCAAACACAGTTACTCGCTTTGATTTAACACTAACTAGTTATTCTTTGACCCCTCCTGATTGAAGAGCTGTATCAATGATTTCCAAGATAGAAGCAGATGGTCTACCAAACAGTATTAGCTTCTTCTTAGGAGAACACTTTATATTTTAATTTAGTTCCCAATTGCTCTTAATAGGGAAGAAAAAAGGCTTCCAGCTGAAGCATCACATTTCTTTGAAACCTTCAAGGAAGTTACTAGAAAGACACTATAAAATAAAGCAGTTAAGCTCAATGTTTGTTCAGTGCAAAGAGTCAGCACTTTTTATTCAATGTCTTCCTAATTACCCCTGGGGATCAAAGACTTTCAACTGATTGCCTGTCCATTCAAACAGCTAACAGATGATCACTAGCCCCTCCAGTGCTACAGTAGCTTGTAATTTATTCCAGGAAAGGGAAAATGCAATTTTAAATGGGTATATTTAAACATTTTATGGTTATTTTAAGGGGGATTTTTTTAAGTGTCAACCTATAGAAAAAAAATACATATAACCGTGGCAGGGCGTATCCAAGGAGTTGTCTGCTTAAATACCACCGGTAATCCCTTTGCCATCTACACCAATTTGAAACAGAATAGGAAGCTGAAAGATGGACCTCAGCAACACTTGGCTGTTATTAGGTAGCTTACTGCAACAAGGAAATTTATTTCAGCCCTCACAGCTCTAGTAAATTTGGTGTTACACATGCTCAGACCTTTCTGAGTAAAATAATATTTTCCCTTCTAGATATCCTTTCTGGCAGAGACCACATTACCATAAATATTACTGAGATATTTCTTCAAGATCAAAGTCAATTATAAGATGGTCCCACTATACCTCTAAATGAAGTTTTAATTTGTGCATATAATATTAGAAATAATGGTTTTCCCATTGGGTACTCACTTCAATTAGAGAAATGAGGACAGGCAGCTCTACCAGAGGGCCTTCTATCCTGCTTCACATTTACTAAAATTCTGGGCTAGCCTGTTGTGGACAGTCTATTTTACAAATGCCCTTTCGTTACATACATATAAACTGTGAGGTGCTAACTAAAAAGGGTATAATTTACATAGGTAAATCAACCAGCTCTCACATGCTTCCTTCCTTGTTATCTTAACCTGCTAACGCTCAGAAAACCTGCCTTCCAAAATTAATATAATAGTTTGCCTAAAGTCTAAAAAAACACAATTAGCTGTGCAAAAGTCATGCATATCTGTCTTCTAATAACACCCCAGCACAACAGAGGTGGGATCAGAGTTTAAAACAAATATTCCAGTTAAAGCATTAAGATCTAAATATTGCTGTAGAATCTGATGTATGAGCTGATCTCTCGGATGGCTGTCTGCTCATCTGTCCTTCTGAACACAAACATGATTTTATTACAGTAAGACAAGTAAATGTCTTTGAGAACACTGCTTGTGTTTTAATCCTAAAAAAAAATACTGAAAATCCTGAAAACTGCATTAGTGTTATTAGTCACCTTTGCACATTCTCACAGCACTGGAGCCCCAGTTGGGCTGTGCTAGTTGATGCAAGAAAAATTAACAAAATTACATTCTCAGAATCCCTTGATGTCCAAAGCACAGGTTTAACACGAGCTTTACTTAGCCTGAGTAAATCTAGTCACTTCAAGAACAGAATGGAGATACTTCAAATTCAGTACAAATTTACCCATTTTGTAGATCTGGGCCAGAGTGCTCATCAGCATTGTCAAAACCGAGCTCTAAAGAAGAATCCTATCAGCTGCGTGACTATTTGAAGTGATATGAAAAAATTTAATCAACACGTGTTCAGGAGCATCTCATTGTTTTAGTTGCTTTGGATGACAAAAGCACGGATATGTTTAAAGCAGGCTTAGGACGTTTAAACTTATTTTCTACTTTTTCTTTACATATATGACAAAACCAGATTGTTCCAACAATTGGAGAGGGGGGAAAAAAGTCCCTTTTTTTTCCCTCTACAAAACCTTAGCAAATGGATACAAATCCACAGTCTGAGAAGGCTGATAAAGTGAGTGACACAGCACAATTAACGACACAATAATTTTTTTTCTGTCCAGAGACCATGAGCAAAAACCAGCACGATACTTTCAGATGCTATAAATCTAAGTGAATGGTTCAGATCAGTGTGAAAAGCTCTCTCAATAACAAAACTTAACACAACTTGATGATTTGTTGCCTTGGACTTAGAACTAAATTCAGCACCATAGATTAAGGCAAGTGCTAGCAAATGCAACCCACAGTGTTTTCCTAAAAAGACCTACAGGCATCTTTAATTATACCTAAAAAAAAAAAAATTCCTAAAAAAACTCAAAGTTCGCTAAGTCAACCACTCAAAAGTGAGCAAAAGAACAGAATTAAGATTGCTTGTGTCATTCTGCATTAGACCCTGTATGCATATGTACTCTGTAATAGCCTTTAATTCCCTCATCACAGGCTATTTTTTTGACACTGGCCCAATGCTGAGCAGAACAATTGCACAGAAATTGCCACTCAACCTTGGCAACTCCAGCTTTGTAGCACGTTCAATTGCCTTCTAGGGATGCCATATGTGCAGCCTGGTTGGTAGCAGTTGGAGGGGGTTGGAAAGGGAAGGAATACACTTGGTGCAGACAATTTTGCTACTGCACTCTAAATAGATCCCTACCAAGCATGTGTGAACTCAGATTTTCTAGTTTTGTGGTAGCCAGCTCTGGGAGGATCAGGGATGTGACAAAGCACACATCACTGCTTGTTCTCCCCAATAAAAAAGAGGTGTCACAATTCTCCATTACCTCAGCACTTCTGCAATATGAATAGAAAATAACAGTGGATCCAATGGCAAAATTTTGCTTAAGTGAGTGACGACATTACCAGTAGGGATACAGACCCCTTCTCTTACAACTCTTACAAGTCTGTTTAGGCTACAGAATCACAGAATCGTTAAAGTTAGAAAAGACCTCTAAGGTCATCAAATTGAACCACTAACCAAGCACCACCATGTTTACCACTAAACCCTGTCCCCAGCTGTCACATCCACATGTCTTTTGAACACTTCCAGGCCTGGTGATTCCACCACTTCCCTGGGAAGCCTGTTCCAATACTTGACAACCCTTTCAGTGAAGAAACTTTTCCTAATATGCAGTCTAAACCTCCCCTGGTGCAACTTGAGAACATTTGCTCTGGGCTTGTCACTTGTTACCTGGGAGGAGAGATCGACGCTCACCTCTCCACAGCCTCTTTTCAGCCTGTTGTAGAGAGTGATAAGGTCCCCCTGAACCTCCTTTTCTCCAGGCTAAACACCCTCAGCTACCTCAGCTGCTCCTCATCAGACTTGTGCTCCATCCTTCACCAGCTTCATTGCCTTTCTCTGGAGATGCTCCAGCACCTTAATGTCTTCTTTGTAGTGAGAGGCTCAAAATGTTCACTAGTGGTAACTTAGGCATGATAATTTTGTTTCATCATTAAATACAAGTGTATTAAAGTGCTTGCTCAGGGACACAGCACACTGCCTTGTCCCTCCACCCCCAAAGACTAAGTTGATATTAGTGAATTAAACACTACCAAGCAGTGTGACTTGATGGTCTATAACATTTATTTATTAGAAGGGACCCTATCATGACTTTGGCTCTGGTCAGCCAATGCCTTCTGAATTCCTCTGCACTGTGTTCAGCTAGCAAGGACGAGAGATCATTCTCAGTAGATAAGTTTTGGTCTGCTTAGATTGTGGGATTTAATTTTTTTTGCCAGGAAGACCTTTTGAGTCCGGATTTCATTACAATTTCTGCCATAATTAAAAGAGATTCTGCTCCACTGATAGTCCAATTAGATTGTCTTTTGAAATACTTAGGGTAAGCATAACCATCATCCTGCTAACTGCCTGGCTCTGCTTTGCTTTTTAAAGAGTCTCTTTGCATAACAAAGTGATGCTACAGTTGTACTAGGCAAGCAAGGTGTGATGCTGCTGCTGTGTCATGTGCTATCATATTTGAAAACATCTAACATATGCTGTTCTCATCAGCTTTCTAGGCAAAAGCCTCTGACTGCAATAAGGACAGGCTTGGAAGTCAAGGTTATATAAAACCAAATACAGAGGAAGACAGGAAAAGCTGGTGATGATGGGAGAGTTTATAGGTTTTCATTAAAAGAGAAAGATTCAACAACCTCTAGCTATTGAGCATCGGATTCCAGTATCTCAAAGAGAAGTGTGTAAGCGGTCCTTTTGGAGATTTTAAGTTTCAGCATAAAAAGTATCTGAAATCTTAACAGAGTGGAAAAGAGTGGATTGGACCTTTTGTTCATTATTTTACAGGTCATCTAGCATGTTATCTGGGCAGTATACTTAATAACAACACTTCACCCTATAAAGATGTATATCTACCACACAGCTCAACTTTAACTACAGGTAAAAACCTTAGAAATTGCACTGGTGCACATACTCAACAGAAATGTGTGACCTGGCTGCAAAGCAGGCTTTGAAGCCATATTCTAATTTATGCTAGAAAAGGATGGGAGAGAAATGCTAATCTATAACTGAGGAATAATTTTCAATGTCAGAGACATCCCTAATTGAGATTACTCTATGACTAGTTACCCACAAAAATTTATGGTATTTAAAAACACTGGAAAAAAGTCCATTATGGGACATAATTCTTTCTGTCTCCTCTTAACTGCAATAAAATTATGTTATTTCACACTAATTAGTATGAAATAAAAACATGGACTCTAGGAGAACTCCATCCATGAGATATGAAGATCTGTAAAATTGATTCTTTTTCAGCATCTGTGTGCAAAAGTCAATCGAAGCTGTGAAATAAATATTATAGCACCACATCTGTGCCACTGTCATAAAGGCAAGGCCAGCACTTCTGGAGTCAGCCTGCTGTTATTTTCTTTTCCAGGGGCTTATAGCAACTATAAAATCTCACTAAAAGCAACTGATAAAAGCTTATGGGCTGAGAGCCTGTTATCTTACCATTTAATAAAACCCAATGGAATTAAATTAATCTCTCCTTGTATTAAAGATTCTCAATTTTACAAATCTCATGGCACACTGATAGACTCACAGATCAGATGAGCTCTCTGGATACGCAGCCTCAACCAGCTTTCGACTAGTTAAGGAGGAATCAGTCGTATTGGTGGACTACTTCTAAATGGAAGGCATTCTTCCAAGGACCCCACAATGATGAAAGAGAATCAGACTTTGACAAAAGGACCTCTTCATTCAGTGTCAAAACAAAACAATAAGCAGAAATAAAAAAAAAGTAATATATAAAAGCCCAGAACAATAGGGAAACAGAGAGTAATCTATATAAATCTAAAACCATGCAGAGAGATGAAAAGAAGCTGAGCACATGAAGAAAAAATACATGGCTTGGAAAAAAACCAAAGAACAATAGAACACTTTTTTAAGTGTTCTGAAACCTAGCAAACTGATCAAAAATATAGCTATTTACTTGATGGTGATGGGGAAATTGTTAATAATGTTATACTAAAAGTTGAAGTGTTCAGTAAGAATTTTTGTTCTAGTTATTGAAAATAACTATGATAATGCAATTAATTCACAGGAAATAAGTTTTTTTCCAGTCTGTTAATAACCAGGAATTATATTAAACTACATCTACTCAAGGACAAACATTTTTAAATCTGCAGGCTCATTTAACTTTTACCCAGTAAATGATACAGCAAAAGAGGAATCTGACTCACTGATTAATACTGAATGAGCCACCAGGGTTGATGCTGTACAAATATTTAGGAAGAGGAAAGAAGAGGATGCAAGTCACTTGGATTGGGCAGTCTGACCTCTATTATAGACAAAATAATGGAAAACATAACACAGAAATAAACTGATAAAGAATAAAGAAAGTGAATGTGGTAGCTCAAGCCAATAATATTGCTTTTCTGAAAAACAGATCTTGAAAAACAAATAGTCACTAACTTTTTGACAAGATTACAGTTTAGTAACACACTTGATTTAATTTCATTTGATTAAAGAAACAAGCACTTTCCAATGGTAAAGAGCAATTTATACATGTA
Source organism: Pachyramphus minor (assembly GCA_013397135.1). Lineage (NCBI taxonomy): Eukaryota > Metazoa > Chordata > Aves > Passeriformes > Tyrannidae > Pachyramphus > Pachyramphus minor. Next base: position 347,039 of record VYXB01006651.1, read on the forward strand.
CTTAAAAATTAACTGTAAGACCTTAGTATTATCACTGCTGGTGAATAACCATCATATGCTACAATTTCTCGTGAAATTCAACAACTGACAGTCAACCTGAAATTACTCAATGTTTATGTGAGGGTTACATAAGTAAATATAAAATCATGGATCACTAAACATGTAGATGACTCAAACACTATTCAAGTGACAAATACAATGATGAGGACAGAACAAATAAATAGAAGAGCTGGGCACTTTCTAAATTTGAATGAATCAAACAAAAAGTGTCAAAGGCCACCTTATACACTTCAGATAATGGACAGCAAATTGTGTCTGTGAAATGTGACACTGGCAACTGAAAAGCAGAGAGTAAAAACTACTTAAGGAGTAAGCACAAGAAGATGTTATATAACAATATTTTAATGTATAGATTAATAAAAACCCATGCATCCAATCATCTAATAATCAAGGAGCTCTTGCTGACTTTGCAGGTGATGAAAAATAAAAGATCTCAGTTATAATTCATACCACCATGCACTTAAAGCTGGAACAAAAAACAACAAAACCAGGGGAGATATAAGACTAAATATATGCCATCATGGTTTTAATTTTCATAGAATCGTAGAACAGTTTGGCTTGGAAGGGACCTTAAAGGTCATCTAGTTCCAACCCATGGGCAGGGGCACCTTCCACTAGACCAGGTTGCCCCAAACCCCATCCAACCTGGCCTTGAATACTTCCCAGAGATGGGGCAGCCTCCCCTTTTCTGGGCAACCTGTGCCAGTGCCTCATCACTCTCATAATGAAAAATTTCTTCCCAATAGCTAATCTAAACCTACTCTCTTTCAGTTTAAAGCCATTATTTTAATTTTACGTCTTTCTCATTCCTCTGATAATTACTCTCTGTGTGTGGACGCATGTGGAGAGGGAGATGGAATTTTAGTAAAGTGATGGGGCTGAAGCATTTCAGTGATTCACTATTTCATTGTGGATCAGGCCCAGTAAAGTCTCTTTTGCCAGATTCCCACAGGCAGCTTTCTTGAGCTTACTGCTACTCACCAGCCTCTTGCAGGCTTTACACACAGCAGCTGCCCTCACTGGTTCTCTACCATAGTGAAGTGTGACTAAGGCTAACACAGAGCCCTGTGATCTTCCCATCTCTCTGCTGCAGAACAAGAGACACAAAAAGATTCCTGCAACTCCATGCACTTTTGAGTGATCACACAGAAGCTCAGGTTGACGGCATCTCTCCATGAGGTTGAGACTATTTTCATGTCTTAGCCTTCCTGAGATAATTTACAGTGGAAAAATTTGGAGTTCAACAACAAAAAACATCATTCAAGACCGGACTAAAGGATCAACATATGTCATGATTTATATTTTGTCTTTAGTCAGGTCAATCTCCAGAATCAAGATTATATAAAAATATATGCAGACTTTTCCAGGGTTATTCCAGCTCCTGTTGCAGGCACTGGGTGCAATGTCACTGACTCTGACTGCATTTGAACCAGTGCTAAAGGAAATGGAGTTGCTACAGTTTAAGAGAAGCATATGCATGAGAAGAATAAGGCCCATATTTCTAAAATGCCATGGTGTATGAAAGGAAGAGCCAGATGTCATGTAAGCTGTACCACTTAGTGATGGAGTGGCACTAATCATGCTTGTCCGCATTTTGTACAAAAAGAGCTAATTTTAATAAAAATGTGGGGTTTAATAAACCCCCCATATTCAAGTTCTGCTATAAATGATAAAATGGTAGTGCTGTGTCCCTCTCAACCAGTGTCCTGAAATGGTATGTTTCACGAACTTCTATAGTACAGAAAATACATTGCTGGCAATACTACAGCATCTTTCAGACTGGATCTGACGTTTTTATAGATTCAGGATAAAATTACGTAAATGAGACCCACAGTTACTGTGTGAACTGATCACAGTGATTTTGTGAAGATGTGAAAGAATCAAGAAAGGTCCACAAAGCTCCCATTAATGCAAAGGCTTTGCTAGACGCCAGAACAGATTGCTTAGCTCCCATTTCTGCCTTTTATCTAAGACAAGACAGAAATAGAAAATATTCAAATATTTTGATTTACAATCCTTGTAAATCAAAAGAACAAACATCAACAGTAGCAAACTAGAACTTAAGATGGGATCAGAAAAGAAATATTAAATCAGAAAGTGAAAGAAGCCTGTTGGCAGGGTAATAAATTGGTTTATATTTTAACATGAATAAAAATCTTAATATAAAGGTATAAATGTAGGATCTATAGATATGGATCAGGTGTAATAATTAACTTTTCCGATGGATCTCTAGTGGTATGTAAACACAATGGTAATTAGTATACTATACATCATAGCAAACTATTTAAGTTGTTAAGAGCTTTGGAGAACTGCTTCAAATTGGGTTTGCTCCATAGCATCAAAGAATCATGGACAAACTGAGCTAAAGTTAGCTTTCAGGGTGATTCTTAGACAATAAAACAAAAGACACTTTATAAACACATCATAGTCCTAACACACTTTTATTGTCAAAGCCCTTTGCCTCCAGCAAGAAACACTGTTCTTTAAGTGAAGCTGCATCTGTACGGAGTTCAAATGAACACAGAACTGAAAAGTAGAGAGCTCTAACTCCAATAAAAAGGAATGACTGTTTTGGCTTCATAATATGTTTTCCAGCCCTAACTTTAATCTAAATCAAATGCCCATCTTTCTTGCTGTTCATGCAACGCGACCGCAGCACATGCTTAAATATAGGAAAATTGCAAGTGCCTAACTACATCAAATTGTACTTCCATCTAGTCTGGAATATACATCAGGCAGAGGATAATACCTCCTGTTTAAGCAGGCAGAAACTATTCTCCATCACTAATTCATTTAGAAACTGTTCCATGGATCTAGCCAAACAGCTGCTGGGCATGGAGATCTGGACAAGCAAACAGCTCTTTTCTGTTTCTAAACTCAGAAATCTTCCTCCCAAACAGTACAGCAATGTCAGAGACTCTTTACAATGCTCTGCTAGTAGGTCTGGCATCTACCTGATACAGAAACTGATGTAAAAGTATTCAGATAGCAACATACCTCACGGTATGAGCTCTGCTATAATGATCTTGCTAGAAATTAGCCTCCAAGGCAAAGCTGAATGGTACATGGACCCCATCACATCCCAGCAACAGCAATGAAAATTTTCCTTGTTTAGCTGTCTATTGAATGGACAGTCCTAAAACAGGGGATTTAATTTTAAAGTGATGTCTCTTCGTGACCTAGAATAGCAAATTTGCAGGGCAGTTACAAGCTGCTCAAAGAGGCCTTTGATTTCAATGGTTCCATCATTTTAATGTTACAGCCCTGATCTACCCCTGTTTTTCTCTTCAGTGCTTCCACCCCACAAGACAAGCTTCTGCCGAGATTTGCATAAGCTGTGTGTGCACGAAACACTGACGGGCATTGTTGCCACCGCCTCACTGTGGTGTCTGAATATTTGAAAAGGTGGCAACAAGTCAATCAAAAGCTGTTTAAGTCAAACGAAAACCAGCTTCTGATGTTTAATACACCCTGTTATATATTGTTTGTCATTATCTCTCCAGACCAGTGACTCACTCAGCCCTGTAAAACCTTCAGCTTGATCACAGTGTGGACACATGACACCAGATATTCAGCTGCCATGGACGTCTACTAATGCCTCCTCTCCTCTTTGAAACAGCTCAGTGAGATAAATGAACCTCAGACCGCTAAATGCCATAAAGACTTACATAATATAGTAGGAACTCTGCTTTTTAGCCTCAAACAAATGATTTAGTAAGTGCTCCAGATGAATGTCGAAAATGAACTGGCTTCAGCAAAGAACTTCAGAAAGGACCCAGTGCCTCGTTGTTTCCATGCAGCTCTGCCTGCCTCAGGCAGTTGCCCATTACAGTTGTCTCTGAGCACCTGTCACACAAAAAGTACCACCACAGTAGGGTCTCTCCTGTATCACTTGATACCTTTAGCTCCACACACTTCTGCCGAAAGGTAAGGCCTGCGATGAGCTATTATTATAATGCAATATTCTAATATTATAATAATAATGCAATATTCTCATATTTAAACAGAGGATGGTGACATGCCTGATGCTGTGAGGAACATCCTGAAGGCCGAGATACTAGTCTAAAGGATTGCCATTAACTAATCAGTGTACAAATAATTAGATTACAAGCCAAGCTGCTGCCATGGGGTCTGATTCAAAGCCCATTCACTTAAATGGGAGCCTTTCCAATGACCTCAGTTTGCTCTGGAGGATGAAAACGGTCATTAAAAAGATAATTTCTGTGGTTGTTTTAACTAACAAGAGCAGACAGAAAATATTAAGGTTCCCAACGTTCATGAGCTGTTATATAGATTAGACCTTATAGTGAAGTTATACTTTACCATTCAGATTGTCCCCATGGCATCAAAAAGAACAAGATACTGCTTAAATGAGAAACAGCATCTGTAAGAAAATGCAACTATGCAAACATGGGGGGGAAAACACAAAAACTGGGAGGAAAAGCTGTAATTTGTTTTGTAAACAGACCAGGCTATTTAAAAGAATAAACAACTTCCTCTTAAGAACTGCACAGTTTATATCAGAATGCAAAATGTCTCAGCTTAACTTAGTGAAAGTACAAACATTTTGACTCCCTGATTAATTTTTTTTCTTTTGGGTTAGGTGATACAAATCTCATCTGCAACTTGACAGGATGTAAAAAATAATTACAAATGAAAAGGTTATTCATAATTTTTAAATGAGTTAATTAGTAAACCCCGCCAGAGTCACTCATTACAGTAATTAATAATTGATTATACTTGAAATTAAACACAATTTTTCATCAAAATCTAATTAAATATCTGCCTTTTTGCTTGTTGATTAGAACATTGGGTCTGCTAGAGACAATCTTTGCTAAATATGTTTATGCTGAACTGAACCATTGAATTTGATTTTTAATAATTGATAGTTCCTTTAGAAATTAGTAATTATGACCCATAATTACAGTGGTTCAACCTGATCAGCATTTCTGGCACCTTGCCAGCCATCCATGGAGTCTAGTGAATGACACAGAATTCATCTGAATGGAGACAAAAAAAGGATGGGAGGGCACTCAGTGGACCTACCTTTTAACAACACTAACTGTGATTTTAAGCAGGAGTGTGATCTTTTGAGAACCTTGAAAAAGAGAGTTGAGTTCAAGAATACCAAGCGGCAAACCCAACTCCTCTCGATCCATCAAACAACACACACCTCCTCCTTCAGAATTTACAGGCACCTCTATGCTGAGTTATAATGATTCTCCTCTGACACACTGAGATAATGTCCAAAGGAACCATGTTCAGGACATAAGGAGAATACCAGACAAATGAGAAAGGCGAGTCCAAACGTACACAGCAAATGATGAAAATTGACTGCATATTTCATCAAACTGTTGCTGATTTAATGTTGGTTAATTATTCATTCCTGCTCCTCTTACAGGAGACATAAAAGTGACCAGAATATGATGCAAGGCAGAAGTGTCATTAAAGAAGTGTACATAAAAGGAACACAGTAAAAGCAATCCTTTGTGGTAGCGCTAATTATACACATGTGAAATAAAAGGAAAAATCTTTCGATCCAGACTAAGATTTGTAATTCTAACCACAACCTTTTATAGATCATTAGTGTACAGGAAGTCACAGTGAAATTAAAAAGACTAATTTCTGCCACGAGAAACAGGTCTTTTTACCCATGATCACATCTAAAAGTGTCTGACAACTAGAGCTTGCACCACTGACAGTTTAACATAGAAGTCTAGGAATGAACTTTTGTAAGACATTTATAACATAAATATCAAATCTAACTGAAGAAAAAGTATGGTAACATTCCAACTTTACAGACTTAAAAATACAATTCTCACTTCTAGTCTTCAATTACTTCTGCAACATACAACAAGAATGCATTTTTGCAATGAACACTGACAAACCTCACAAACAAAAGAAGTTCAGATCATGCACAGCACAAGAAAAATCCACTGCTTCTCTACAAACAAGCAAATTTCACCTTGTTCCCCTATTCTAAAAAGGCTCTGTTGAACCACAACGTAGATCCAGTCCTTCTCCATCCTCCTGGTCATCCTGTGAACTTCAATATAATTACTTAAATAGCACTGAAATGGATGTGTCACCAAACGATAGAATTAAAACAATCAGAATCTTGGTTCTGACCCTGTCCCATCAAGGTCAGCTCCCATGGATGTGGATGTGACTGGGCCACAGACTTAACTGCCTGTTTTAATGGGCTGCTTAGAGAAAACCTGGTGGGTTTGTCTCATGCCAGCTACACTTTCCTCTGCAGGATGTAAACAGTCCATGACATTGAAGGGAGCACAACATATGACTCACGTTTTACTAAGCTCTTCTGGCTTTATGACATATGTTAAGCTCCCTACTATAACACTGCATAATACAGAAACACAATTAAGTCAACAGAGTCCTTATTTCCCTACCACTTTGTACCACAGTCTTGACCCTTTGCTTCCCAAATATTAGCACTATGGGAGGTTTGTAGAGAAATGAAATAAAAAGAAGAAAAACAAACAGAAATGAGCTTACCTATGAAATAGGCCAGCAGGATCACCAGCGTGACTGAGATGACAATGGCACTCAGAGCAGCACATTTCCAGTTACAGTACTTATAGGGTTTCTTCAGGTTAAAGGCAGGCCTAGAAAAGGTACTTCTGGGAAGGGGCCTAGGGGGAGGTGAGTACACAGTGCTGGACGTCAGGGGATATCCCGGCGACGTTGTACAAAAGAGGGGAGAAGTGCCTCCAGGTTTGAACAGGAAGTGCCTGAGGGAAGAAAGACCAACAGCAAGTGACTCCTCACACAAATCGATGCCAAGGGAGACATGGGGTGGGAGAATGGCGACTGCTGCCGGGACGAGGAAAGCAGCTTCACACAACGCTGGCTACGGACATGAACGGCATGCACAGAAGAGAAGAATAAAAATCAAAGGCAAGTCACACAGAGTAAAGGAAAACAAAACCAAACAAAAAATCACAGTGCCAACAATGCCACAGAGAACTCTTCAAGGGCAGGAGTCCCCTCTGTGGAAGAGTTGGCATTAGAGTGAGATGAATACCCCAAGCACAGCTACGGCAGACTGGTGGCACAGGCAGAACTGGGAGCCTGCTCATACTCCCACAGAGATGCCCTACAAAGGCTGAAGAGGAGCATAGGTCAGATTAAAGAAGGGGGCATTTATCAATTCATTGATCACTGCATGAGAGCGTTTTTTGTGTGGCATCGGTGAATGGAGATGGGGAAAGAGAGCTTAAGCCATTCCATAGCACCCAAATTGTCACAGAGGGGAATATTCACACTGTCCCCACCCAGCAAATTTAAGCACTGGACAATGGCATGGCTAAAAGCATCAAGAGCCCTGTGTATCACTAGTGGGGAGAGGCACCTGCTTCCAGAGAGCAGTCCAGAGCACCTTATTTTGATGCCTACCTTTAAAAAAGTGTGAATTACTGTCAAAGATAACAGCATTTCCTGTCCAGTGACATTGGGAGGCACCGTATTTTGCCCATTACGACAAACGCAGCCTGAGCGCCAGCCTATGAGCACCTCGTGCCAGACTCATGAAAGTCAGCACAAAAAGAACACACTGAAGTTCATGAGTTCCTGAAATGAAATGTCCCAATAGGAGTTCTGTCCACAGGAATCCTAAATGAAAAACCTGATTTTGGTGGGACGTCATGATGTACAAGGCATTCAAATTGTGGGAATGAAACCTGGGAAACGGATCTGACTCATCTATCACCATGCTGATGTAAAACAAAAATGCAGCTTGTGAGGACTGAGAAACAGCCCCAATGCACTTTGCACATTCTGCCATGGTTTATGGGGCCAGATTTGCAGCCAGAGCAAACGCAATCAGCATGGATCCTTGAGAGTCAGTCAAGCCAGTGGCTAATACCAGATGAAGTTGTGACTCTGTTCTCCCCATGAAGTCACTTGTGCAGAAAATGTCACATACAGAAACATCATCATGCAGAAAAGCCACCACTTTGTGCAGCAAAAACCAACACATAATTCTCCAAAATAAATGTTTGTAGTACTACAGTCATGGTTTTATTGTTACTCTAAGCATGACTGCTGAGCATCAGAGAAAGATCCTGTATTTCTACTAATGCTCTACATAAAAACATTGATTTTACAGTAAGTCAGATACTATCCTGTATTTTGAAAAGTATTTATTTAGACAGAGACATATCTGTTCTGAGCAAAGAGGTACCTGCAGTGTTCAAGTACATCAAGAAGATCTTCCGTGAATAATGGCTACCAAATTAGAAACTGCCAACACAAGGTTCAACAGTTTTGGCACTTAGAATCAAATTAAAAGCTGATTATAACCTAAGTGATCAAAAGTTAGATGAAGATGCCAGAATGCATGAGTAAGTCAAACTCAAAAGCTTGGCTTACATACACCATTAGCAGACATTTGTCAGATAAGGTATGTGGAAGACATCAGTTTTACAATGAAACATCAGTCTGCCTGCACAATAATGGTTTAAGATTTTTATGAAAATTAAATTAATCTTAGTTAATATGGGACTTGAAATTGCTGTAGGTACTTCTTACTAGTGAAATGACTTTCAAAACAACAAGGTAAGAAAAAGCAAATGGCATGCTGTGGCTCACCAGCATATTAATGAGTCTGCCATTAATATGTACAGCACACAATGCTCCAAGCCCCAGAACTTCATTTTTTCAAAGCCATCTTGGAAGAGGACGGCAGTAGTGTTGCCTTTAAACATCACTGATATGACCAAATGCTTTCATGCAAGGATCATAATGACTGTACAGTAAACAGGAAGACCATGTAAGTGTCACATACCCATCATTGTAAGCACCGTCATGTCGGGAGGAGGTGAGAATGTCCATCTCAATGAGGTTGTCCTGCAATGTCTCTAGGAATGTCTGCTTTGCTATGTTTCTACATACATATGGAAACATGAATGAAGCCAGTGAGTCATGCATATATGAAGTGTGATCTTATAAACCACAATGGTTATAGTGCAGTTGTGAATGGAATTAGAATGATGGACCATATATTTATATGTATAAGACACTACACATATACATATATAGCTTTAAGAATGTTCACTTCTTTATATATACACTATATATATGCATATACACACATATAAGCACACACGCCCATGTGCATGGATAAAAAAAAGTTGATGTTATCGCTCATTTCACATTATTTATTGCCAGTGATATGTGAAACCTTCAGAATTGCTGGATTCAAAGGACTAGATTTTCATCCAGCACTGCTGTAATCTGATTATACTCTTCCATCTATGCTACTGTTACTCTGAAAAGGTACAGTACGGTATCTATATCCCACTTTGGCCAATACTTTGATAGCACATTTGCATCTAACATTCTTACAGATTTCTAGCAAAAATCTGCCACTCCTTTGCTTTAGTTTCAGTTTTGGATTTGAAGAACATTTTGGTATATATGCTTGAGAATTAGTAACACAATATAATTTGATTAAAACAATTTGATTAATTTGTTTTCCTTTGTGGTGCAATAACTTCCTATTTAGAAGTTTCGAAATGCAAGTTTTGCTCAATATGAGTATTCCAATGAAAGTCTCTCAGTGATAAGCAGATTGAAGCTAGAAACAGGTTAAGCTGTAACCCAAATTCCAATACCAGAGTATTTGCTATAATCTGGCTATAAACAGGTAATAAAGCAAGATACCTAGGGCCTGCACATGAAAATGCCTGGGATTGACCTTGCAAACAATAGTGGCATTTTGCAGTATCTGTCTTCCCCAGCATGAATCACATTTTAACCTATAAATGCTCAACTGTTTTGTACTTTTTGAGGAAAATAGTAGAACATAAGAATTAAGTCAGAGGCACAGCTGGGAACAGACTGTGTCTTTCGCACCTTCAGGCTTGTTTCTCAAGACCTGGCAAAAGAACATTCTTCCCATGTTTTTCAAAACAAAAAAGAGTCCTGATTTTGCCCATGTCTGTTTTTAGCATCAAAACTGAATCTAAACCTGAATGTGAATAAATCCCCTGGCCAAAACTAGCAAAAAATACCCCCCACATAATAGCACTGTGACACTTTATCACTTACGCAGAATTAAGAACTTAGAGGATGTAACTGACATGAACTCAAACAAGAATTCCTCTGTCAGAGAAATTGGATTCAAGATAACACACTAAACCATGAGAAACCAGTCCTGCCACATTACACAAACCTTGTTATTCTCTTTTCCAAAATGTCCTCAACCTTAATTTTCATTTCTAATCTCTCCTCTTCCTGCTGCTTAATGCCAGCACTCATTTAGCTCAGCTCCCTGCTTTTGTAGGCCTCTGGGCTGCTTTGGCAGTACAGATCTACTCCTTTATCTAAATAAAAGTGAAGTGACTCCTATTCATAGCTTTGGAGTAAAGTGGATCAACATGCATGAGCTGTGTGCCATAGCACTTGAGATATCAATCCATCCCCAAGTGTTTGCGGCTTCCTCACATTCCCTGGGAATGCAGGAAAGGCTGGATGTTGAGTTCAATGCAAAAAGAAGCAACATATGTGCATGCACTGAGCATTTAATGGGTAAGAGGCAAGGCTTCTAGCAACACACCAATCAATAAAAGTTCATCAGTAGTTAAAATCCATGTCAAATTGGTTCCATGAATTTCAGTTGTGGATTGTCAATAAAACAGAAGCGGGGAGGGTTATATAATCTCATAATGTATGCATCTGTAAAGAGAGGTCGCTGGGTCACCAGGGTGACTGACGCATGGATATCCTCCTCATGGAAGGCTGGACAGGGTCTGCTCCCTTGGACATCACCTGTGAATCGCTGGCTAGTTACAAAACACTCTCCTTTCTCATTAGGAGTTGTGGTGGCAGAAATCTGACCTTACATGATTACCACATGAAATTTCCCGGGAATGGAAGTCTCCTGAAAAGTGCTGGTTTGTCAACTAAACGTCCATCTAGTTGGCATTTATTTGTTCCCACAAGGTCAAACGTAAAGAAACAGAAAGGAGGCCACAGAAGAAAGAAGACTGAGGAATAAATATGGGGGGAACTGACTTACCTGTCAGGAGTGACTGCTGAGCAAAGATCTTCTCATCACAACCTTGATAATACATGGCTTTTAAAGCAACAAAAAAGGGAGCAGACAGGAAAAGAAAGAGGAGAAAGGAGAAACAGAGAAAAGGGAGTAAAGGGAAACTAATGAAAAGGAGGGAGAGAAGAGGAGGGGCTCTTCCTCTTGCAACATATAAAATTTTCAGATATGTTTATCCTGTCAGTTATATACTTGTGCTGCACATCTCTCCTTGCCTTTGCATTACAGTATGGAAATTTCCAGGCAGCGACAAACCATCCTAAATTCCCAATTCTGAATACTGCCTGGCAGTCACAATCAAGTCTCTTCAAACTCTGGACTGCTTAGTCTGTAAGGGTAGGCAAGTTTCACAGCCTGTGACAATCCCTGTTTAAAAGATGCAGCTTTTTCTTCATGTTTTCTCTCTCTCTGTTGACCAATATGGGATTAAAAAAACCCAACGGATATTCAACAGAAATACAATTCCATTTTCGATGTGAGATTACTATAATCTCCTAACTTCAAAAGCCTTAATTCTTGGATTAATGTCTCTGGGCCAGGATTTATATTTTTACATATTGGGTATTTTATTCACTTAGGTGATGGTCTTTTTTTTGGTTCTAAAAATCTTTGTAGTGGGGCAGGTCAGCTTCACGGAAGAGGTAGAATTTGACATCTGAGTCTGATAGCCAACTCTCAAGCTTGGTCTTTTATATCTACAGAATTCCCACTGAAAGAAATGGAAGACCTCTGCATGTCAGAAGAGTAGACTGTCAGAGCGGAGATTAGTCACAGATTTACTGTTCACCTATGCAGCACAGCATCCTCGCTTTATGACACCATAATAACACATTTTATTTTCTTAATGCTGTATAAGTGAAGAAACAGTCAGTCCTGCTCATTTGCTATTTGGCATAAAATTACACATTATTTTCCAACATACTTGTCACCTAAAGGAACATTGGGCAAAACTATTCCATTTCAAGCAATGTGTCGAAAGCCTCAACATCAGTCTTGAAATAACCTGTTTTCTACTAAATTAATAAAATTGTTAGATTGAGGATCAGGTACATATGTCACTGATCTGTGATGCAAGTGAAATCATTAAATGACGCAGAAAGTGCTCTTCATGCAGATCTCTAACTTCTAGTCTGACAGTAATAATGTGACCAATCCAACCTGCAAAAGAGCAGTCTGCTTCAGATCTTGAAAAAATTTCACCCACAATGATTTCACAGAGAATAAATGAGGAAAGTCTTTAGGGATGTACTGATTTACAATTTAACAGGAACAGTCCAGGACTAGCCACATAATTCTTCTGTCTGTGAATTTCTGCATTTATAAGATGTGGTAGAGTTGTCTCTCCAGCACTCTCTGCCACCAGAATTGGACAAATGGAGGCAGGATGTTTACAGCAAAGAGCTTTTATCTCTGACATTTCTCCACTGATCCAGCAGCAAGGACATTCCTTCTCAGTTGTAAGGTGGTGGGTGCTGAGACGCTGCAGTTTGATGTGAGGATGTCTTCACACTACTAAACCAGTATATTATCTCTTCTACAAAGAATTCACAACCCAGTTTAGAAAAAGGCACTGTGTTTCTACCATAATTTAGGAGCATTATCACAAAAGGGCTGCAGGTGTGGCGCCTAAGTTTGTTTAAAATATAATTTTAAGAACAAGTAACACATAAAACTCAATGCTTGGGTATATATGCTTGAGAATTAGTAACACAATATAATTACTGAAACTGTTGCCAAATCACACTTGCATTACTTGCTTATAATTTTGTCTTAATCTTTTTGATCCAGTTCTTAGTTGAGTCTTCTTAATCAAGCAGTCGCAGAGAAATTAATTATCTTTAAATGCCATAAAATGTGATATTGAGGTCTGTTTTGGAAGTTTCAGAGGGCCAGCAGACATAGCTCATTCGCAAAAAGATTGAGGCGTGCTCATTTTTAAAAACATTCTTTTAGCAGAAGTTGGCAAAACTGGGTACAATTGGTCCCAGGATACAGACACAGCCACTCCTGCTCTCAATGAGATTTCCACAGGCAGCAATGTGACAAATTTGGCCCCTGTCTCAGTTTTCAGTTACTGTATGTTTTTTGCTGTCTAAAATTTTGTTGGTTTGAGAAGGTTAGAGAAATGAAGGAAAAAAGACAGTAGAGTAAGTGCACCATGTTTTAGGCTTGGAAGACTTCTCTCCAGACAGAAAAAGGCACCATGTATGTGGGCTGATGACTCCAGCATCCCCACTGCCTTCTCAGTAGCAAAGGAAACGGTGAAGCAAAACCTCAGGAGAATGCAAACAGGACAGCAAGCAGATGCACTCACCACAGATGGGAGGAATGAGGCTGAGGTAGTATGGGAACTCTTTTTTCCAGAACCTACATAGAACCTGAACAAAGCTATGAACTAGAACAACTCAGTGCACCCTATCACACCCTTCATGTGCTGCTTAGGTGGAACAGAACTTAAGAGCTAAATGGAAGCACCATTAACTGACTGATGCCCTGCTATCCAGTGTTTCTTGCTTGCTGAAGCAATGTTGTAAGCCAGTAAAACACAGCAGCTGACCTCTCCTCATTAGGTAAAACAAGATCAACTTTTTCTGAATGATGTACTGCAAAAGTACCTGCTTGACGAGGCACAGCTAGAAAGCTAAATCTTTTCAGTATACTGACTGATTTCAGTTTTTTAAATAGGATATTGATTTATCCTACCACATAGGAAGAAAAGACATTAAAGGAAAATAAAAGAAAGAAAACAAAGAACATTTGAATCTACGATCCTGATTCCAATTTTAAATGAGGAAAATAACCTTATGAACAGCTGTTAAAGACAATCTTTTCAGTTTATGAAAGAAGAGCAATTTCCTCTTCTCCTAGTCCAAATAAAAAGACACAAGGAATAATAAATACAACTCAAAATACACAAGTCAAACATTAGTTCACAAACTAGAAGGCTAGCTCTACAGATGTGAGTATTTTCCATAACATCCTTAGCGCACACAGTCAGAACATTTTAAGTACTAAAGAAAGTGACCTACCTTGTCTCCAGCGGGATGTTACTGTTAAGTAACCAGTTGTCCTGAGCATGGGCTGGCTCTTGAGTAGCTGGTTGTTCTCCAGAAAGAGAGTGGTCTGTAGGAGCTGGGCTGGGGTTGCTGCGTGGAGTGAAGTTCCCTCTGTTTAGGGAATTGATGGAGGCCGCATGATGCTGATTTGGGGTGTGAGCATGTGATATTGGAGGTGGTGGAGTTCTAAGTCTTGAATGATTTTGAAGATTTGGAGGATGATCTAAAACATAAGTAAAATACTTTTAAGGTTCACGATTTGAGTGGTTCCATACTGCATTCATTTATGTGCAGGCACTTCTAAAAAGTACGGAGGCTGGGATGCCATATATCCTAAATCAAACTCAAAAGGGTAACACAGCCTTGTTCCATATGTTTTAATGACACAGCATTGATCCCACAGCCAGCTAGAAAAATAGTTCAGTTTCATGCACAAAAAAGTTATGAAAGTTTAAAGCACTGCAGAGAGGCTGTCCTGACAGCCAAGATGACTCCAATGAACAACTGCCGGTTGCAAACTGCAATCTATCTGTGACACTGATTTGTGGTAAAGCATGAAAAAAACAACCAGTCTGGATAGATAACACATTAGAGCCATTTTATGATGGATATACAGCTCCCAGAGAAGTCTGTTCTGCCTGTTTTGCCCGAGAACTTTCAATAGTTAAGTCAACATGAAGACTGAGAATATATTTAATCATAGACTGAGTTTAGGGAAAGCCATAAAAGCGTGTCAGGGTTATACAATTGAACAAAATCCAATAGTTTGCACTGTTAGAGACGTACTCAAAGTGAGTAAAAAAATGCATGTGGTATAAAAACTCAGGTGTCAGGAAAATGAAACAACATATGGTGAAGAAAGATGTAAAGATCAGTGACACGGCTATTTGAGTAAGACTTAAAGTATTTCTTAGCCTGGAGACTGGGGGAGGTAGATTGAGGAAGGCAAATACTTAGGAAAGACCAATCTAGTGTTGATTACATTTCTATTTTTACTCTTTTTTTTTTTTACTAACCATAAAAGATTTTTTTCATGTTTTCTGGAAATGTAGGAAAACTAAACTATTTGATGGAACCAGAGGGAGATTGACAGTTCAGCACAATGCATATGGGATACAGGAAACATACACCTCTCAGATTTCAGCAGGTTTATGCTCAGAAGTCATTAATACTGTACACTCGGACATAATGCCCAGAGAGGTTGTGTAGTCTCCCTCACTGGGGATATTCTGGATGCAACTCTGTGCCATGTGCTCTAGGACGAACCTGCTGGATAAGGAAGGTTGGACCAGATGACGCACTGTGGTCCCTTCCAACTCTACCCATTCTGTGACCGGGGGATTCTGTAATACACAATACCTACGTGTTGCCTTACCTGAAAAGAATGTTTATCCTATCAATCTAATACTTACCAGACAGACTTCTGTATCATGAAAAATTAGCATGCATTTACTCTCTAACTCAGAACTGAGTTAACTGTATGCAGTCGTAAATTATAATGAATGGTATCAAACATCTAATGATATTTTTAAAACTTGGATTAGGACTTGGATTTGGGAGAGAAACATAAAAAGCATTCACAGTATCTCTGTACCTTCTCAGATAGTTAGACACATTAGATAAAATACGCAGATGTGTGAGACACAGCCATCCTTTCCCTCCTTACTTACCCTGTATTGATTCAGACTACCTCATGATTAACTATGGCTGATGACACCAGAACCTCAGGGTGCTTGCAGTGGTCTATCAAAAAACAGGTGTTAATTACAAAGGTGCCATTTTTCTGATTTAACATGTATTTACCTCTGGCTTTGTCAGGTTAGACATGGGACCAGCTGTATATATGCCATGGGGAGAACTGAGTGGTTTTAGGGTCTCAATCCATTTTACCCTATACCCTGAGAAAGGTCAGACAAATACCTGAAAACTGATGTTTTCTCTATTTTATGTCAGTATTATCAGAAAACAACAGGCTCAAAAAAAAAGGTCTATACTGGTCATCTATATTTGGACAGAGAGACTCTTCACAGGAATCTAACGAACTATTCAAAAGTCTGACTTAGTAAAGCTCAGCCAAAATTAATAACACCATCCTGGACTCTGAATTAACACTAGCTCTGACAAATTTTGAACATCAGCCAGCAAATTACACGGAAGAGTAATGAGTATAGACAAGAAATATCAGAACTAAACCAGGTCTGACCTCAGCTCTGCAGCACCATGTGAATCAAGATGCCCAATCATCCTTGGACTGGATACTGCTGGGGACTGGTGTTTAATTGAAGCCCTGACCATGGACGTAATAAAAAGAACAGTGGAAGAATCGTACTGCTAGCTCAGTTAAATTAGTGACTCCTTTCCCACTCAACAGACAGGAATCAAGACAGGAACAGTTTATTAAATCCAGGCTGAGGGAGATGAACATAAATAGAGGGTTTCCAGGTTTTAGGGCTGTCAGTCTATCACCATTCACAAGAACATAATTCAGCCCAGAAAAAATGACTTGTCTTTTCAGCAGCAACATACCAGAGGTTTCCAAGACCAGCCATTCAAGTTGTTATTACATGCCTGAGATGAATACTCTGTGCAATCGACAAAGAGGGTAAATGGGTACACCCTGGAATATGCAAAAGGCACTCTGTGAAGTTCTCCTGCCATCGGTTGACTTTGCCTACTGGGGACACCATATTCACATTGTGAGTCAGAGCCTGCTTTCAAAGATCTGCTATGTAAATTCCAATTTACACCCTATTATTGCAGACACATTGCAGATGCTATTATGGATAATGCTTTCGAATCAAGTAAAAATGTGTCATTTTCATTCCCTATTTGCATATCCTCTGTGATTTCTTTGCTAAGTAAAGACAGCACATGTATCTTACTGTGGTCTATGTGATTTTTCACAGGATTTTATAGCTTGTATTTCTTTTTTTCTGACATTTAGGTAGCTTTTCCTTCCAGAATGTTTTTAATTTCTTTCATATACAAATTCTTAACACTTATGTCATGTCTGAGCATTACTGAATTTAATATATCTTGAGTAGAAATAGTAATTGCCTTATGATCCCTATTTTATTGTCTTCTTTTCAAGTTAAGGGACATTAGAAATAAAGTGTAGACAAAAGCACAAGTTGTGAAGTCTTCCTATGGAAAATTACTGCAGCTGTGCAGAATTTTTTTTTTATGCAAAAAGACCTATTAAGGTTCTTACTCTCTGTGATCACCAAAGATCCTATGGGATTTGCAAAGGATAATGCAAGCCCACAAAACAAATTCATAATTTCCTAAAATTTCAACTGTCTCCTTATTTGAACATGCTTGGAGAAGCTGTGGATGTCCCATTCCTGAAAGTGTGAAAGGTGAAGTTGGATGGGGCTTCGAGGAACCTGGTCTAATGAAAGGTATTCCTACCCATGGCAGGTGGGTAAGGTCTGGATGATCTTCAAGGTTCCTGTGATTCAATGATTCTGAGATTATTAACTAGATCCACAATGTTTGAGTGATATAAACTGTGTGGTTATATTTCCACATAGGAAGAAGAACCAAGGAATTAAACAAACACCTTGTAAAACACCTCTATCCCACCCATCCAAATTTCTAATAGTTCTTGGAGTCAAGCAACACAGTTTAATAATGATTTTTGCCTTGAAGGGACAGCAAAAGAGACTTGTCAATAGCAAAGGAGCTTTTCCAGTCTTAGACATCAGGTATCTAAGAGCATCCCGGAGATAAAGTTCAACATTTCTAGAAGATAGGCTGGCAACTGTGAAAGTCTAAATAGCCCAGAACTTAATGAATGCCCCATAAGCCTCATTTTCTCTAATGCGTATCCAAAGTGTGTCTAACATAAAATATGTCTGTATTCAAATGTAATGAAATTTTGAAAATCTGAATGCAAAAAACCACCAATCAAGTTACTTTAATGTTTTTGTTTGGTTGGTTTGGTTTGGTTTTTTTGTGGTTTTGTTTCTTTGTTGTTTTTTTGTTTGGTTTGGGGTTTTTTGTTTGTTTGGAGGGGTTTTTCTTTGGTTTTTTTTTGTTTTGTTTTGGTGTTTTTTTCCTTGTTTTTTAACATTAAAATGTCATTGATTAACACTGGCTTGGTAACCACAGATAAAGCAGAGCTGAAAGATAACACAGTTAATGAAGCTTGTACTTGTGCACATTAGATAGCTTTGACAGAATCCTGTGAATGAAGAATTGAATAAATGTGAACCATAAAAAATTACCAATGAGGAGCTAATATGGCAAAATTTCAATAAAAGGTCTGAACCTCATGTTCCTTCTCTCTCCCTTAATCTTTAATGAGTAGTTCTGTTTTGAAATTAGTCTATGTAACAATTACACTTTCTGATTCATTAAGTTTTGGGATTGTGTTCAGGGCAAATGTGCTAACCTCTGAGTGAAAAATACATTCTCATTTTTTCCCCCAGCTTCTCCTGTTCCTCCACACATTTGTCATTTGTATGTCTGCTCATATTCAGACAGCCTGATGCCTGACTGGTGTCTGGATTAGATACAGGAAATATTTCTCTTTACTCACTGTATATAGTGCCAGGTGGAATGAATCACTCAGTGCTCCCTTGAACTCAAGCTCCACAGTAGCTGTGATGACTAACTTGGTACTGTGACTTTGGGCAATCGTGCTTGTACCCACACACAAAAAAATCCCCTGCCCTCCTACCCCCCATCCTGCCACCTCTTGCAGAGGAAACAATCTTTTTTAAAATAATGAACTCTGCATTCAACTGACAGAGCAACTAAAAGCCTTATTTCATCTCCAGGACCGTATTTCAATCTGCTGTAGATGTACACTCACAGCACTGGCACCACCAGCCAGCTGAAATCACCCTGTCCTGTTGGGTGCCACTGGGTATGGAAGCTGGGGGGCTTCACTCATTAATCTGATGAGCCACCTAAGGTCAGGTAGACTGTGAAACACTGAGCTGGGTCTTACCCAGCACCTTTGTAGGCGGCACACGTAGTTTGCTGTTAAAACTGAGACTGCTTGCCAGAAACAGGTTCCCTATCAGACATATGACAAGCCATGGATGGCATCTGAAAAATGAAAAGCAAGCAGAATATTTAACCCCTAATTTGGCAGATAATGGAGGTAAATCAATATGGGAGGAACTGGCTGCTTGGAGGGTACCTTAGTGGCTTCAGCCAGGACCAACTGCAGACCCAGCTTTTCTCCCATTTGCAGAGAATCCAGCTGAATGTGTAGCATCTGGACTGAGCTGAAGCAATGTGCAAAAGTGGCAACTCTGTCGTATCAAGGAGGTTCATCTCAGTGCTGTTACTGATATTCTGCAAACTGTGGAGAATTTCCTCCTTCAAAGAATGTCTCGCAACAGTCTCTGTCTCCACAGGACAGTCAGTAGTCCAATGAGGAAGCCACTGCACAGGATGCTGATACAGATGGAGTGAAACAGGCCACTTAGTAGTCAGATGATTCATCTGAGCAGAGATGACTGTTTCCTCTCACTAACACTTAAAAATGATAATCAGTGTTACAACTTGAGTGACTGAATCTCTGCTTAAGAAGTCTATCCACTGAATTTGACTTAATACCAGCTTCTCCTACCACAAGAGGTTGGCACCATTCCATGCAATACATCTTTTTCTGTAGCAACATCTTGTGCCACTGGTTTTCAAAACACTAAGTCCCAAAATGACACGGAAACATAAAAGGAAAACAGAACTGAAGTAAAATCTCCATTAAGTAATGGAGAAATGACAATGGGAAATTTACCTTGATGTTTTACACTCTATTTTATTTAAGTAGCAGAATACTAGGGAGCTGCTGTTCAATTAAGGACTCTCACCAGAGAAAAGCATAGTCCTCAGTTCATGCAGTTAGAATCACCAGTGTGTATGTCCTGGTTCTAGAGAGTATTCTGGTTCAGAGTCTTCCTGAAGTTGAACTCTTTGAACTCCAATCTTCATAGCCTTGTATCTCATAGATAATTTATAATGCTGTATGCATAAACATGCAACAAACTATGGATGATTAAAGCCTGAGAAAAACCTCCTGTGCACACATGTATTGGAAAGTTGGTGCAGTCTTTCGTTCAGAAAAATCCAACTAGCATTGGAAACTATTTAATAGAAGAACACTGCCCAAACAGATGTAAATAGCTTTGAGTGTTCATCCAAATGTACAACTCGGTCATTGAATTTGCAATAACAAGTGCTACGATAAGTGAGCAGCAAAAAAAGTTGCAGAACATAAAATCTGTAGTGAATTTTCATGACAACACTATTCTGTGTCCCTGTGAATGTCTGCAGACACTATCCATAGTTATTTTAGACATTGCTTGAATAAAGCTACACATACCAGAACAAGTGCAAAAAGACTCTGTAACTATCAAAATATAAACTTGACTTCCAGCTGCATTCAATGTGTAAAAAATGCAATCATTCTTCATCTCACAGACAATAACAAGCAGCAAGTGGAAATGAAGGACCTCAAAATCAGAAAGCAGATAAAATGGCACCTTGTTACTGATTGGCAAGTCTAGACTTTATAAACTACTGAGATTTCATTCTGAAACATTACCAGGTCATACCTGTACTTAAGAAACTTCATTTGTTTAGATTAATTATGTCAAAAATCAGGCTCACTTGGATGCTACATGTGCACATGTAAAACAAGTTGAAGCTCCCCACTAGCTGCACAGATCAACACTTTACTGATTATAGAAAACCACGGGTGCATCAAATCAAGTCCAAACAAGCCATCTCCTCTGTACTTTGTTCATCAAATGTGTACATTACATGCAAACTTTCCTCTCAAGTGCCAAAGTGTCTTTGCAAAAGCAAGATATTGACTTGTGGGTTTGAAATCAATTTTTGCTTGATGCTGGGCTGTCAAGCTTTGCCTGTACATAGTCAACGAGAGCTCTGGGTGGTTGTTTTTTCATCAGTATGCATCTGATTGAATTGAACGCCCTACAAGTAATGCTTTTAAAAAGGTCCAGATCACCGTCAGAGGATGATATGTAGACTTTTACACATGGTGTTCGTTACTTAATAAATGGGGAATCACAGTCTGATAAAATCAAGGCACAGTATTACTGTTTAGACTCTGACAATTTATGACTAATCATTGTCATAGAAGACAGAGGAAAGCAGAAGAAAAACCAGAGTATCTGGCAGAGGGTAAATTTAAATAATACATTTAAGTTCTAAAACAGGAAACATGGGAAAGTAGCCTTTACAGTGCCCAACTAAGCAAAATCCTGCAGCCCTGGAGACACTGAATTTTCTGGTGGGCTTACTGAAAAGGAACACCTTTAACTACCCTGATACTACACACTGGAGGCAATGGTACCCTTTCCATGCTCAAGCAATTGAACTTCTGGCCTTTCTGGTCTAGGCATATAAACAAACAAATACACAGTGCTTCATTAGAGCTCCTTCCCTCCCAGAAATGCCCTAAACATAAAAACTGACTGTGAGTCTTGCCACTCTGGTGAGATGCTCCAGTCATCCACATTGTGCTCTCAGCCCCTAAGGTCTGAGTTCACATGTTTGGAAATCCATAATTGTAACTCTCTACATTTTCAGGATGATGCTTAAATGACTTTGCTGTGCCATTCTGACAGCACTGGCAAGCTCCCTTCCAGCTTCATGACTGAGGATGACCCACCTCCACTGTATCTTAACAGGGTACAGCACCTTAATGTGAGGTGGGAAAGTCCATTGGCTTGAGCAATGAATGGCACACTTGTGTTCTGATTTCAAGTTGCTACAAATCACATTGAATGTTTCTAAACATGTGTGTCTAAAACTTCAACCTAAGGAACTGTGAGCCTGAATCCCTCTCTTTTCTAAATAAGACATGTAGGAAGTCAATAGTTCTGAAACTGTGTGCCTCTTTTGAAGTGTCAAAAGATGTATTCAATTCCCCATGTTTTCTATATTGAAATGTATGCTATATAAACCATAAAACTCATTTGTAGTCACCCAGAATATCCCAGTAGCTGTGGTTTAGCCAATGCCTATGCCACTCGGATGATAACAAGTCTTCTTTCAGAAGTATCCAACTTGCACAGACTCAGCAAAAGCAGCTGGGTGCCATCCCTTATGCATAAAAGGCCTGGAGACACAGAAAAAACTCTGATATGCTGCACTGCCTCCCCCCACCCCGCACATTTAAGAAACACAGCTGTTATTACACCTAAGATTATCCTTCTTGAAAGAAATGTGGTCCACTTCTCCAATGTCTGCAATTTATTGACTTGAGGCCCCAAGGAACTCTTTGGTACAGAGAGAGTTTAACTGGTTTCCCTGCATACACTCTCTCCTTGTCTGTTTTGTGATTCTTTCATACAGTAGCACATGGAGACAAATATATATATATGGAACAGAAAACGACACAGTTCAGCCTTGCCCAAACCAGACATGATTAGCTACAAGTAACACAGGCAAATTTCTGAATTGTTTGTGTAAAGCAGTTCCTGAAACTAAAGTACATCAGCAAAAGGTGCCTTTGGCTGCTGTAATAGAAAATAAATTCAGGATTTTGCCAGCACAGCTCTGTCAAATATTGGTGGCTGTTTTATTTTTTTCATATACTTTTTGTAGAAAAAAGCTGTGAAATATAGACCCGATCTTTGTCTGTTTCTCCCTAAAAATAAAATGAACAAATAGTCTCTATTTTGCTTACGCCCTTCAAAAATCTTGTCCAAACTGCAGCACTGTTGTGACTTGGCTGTACCCAAACAGAGAGGACTGACAGATCCCCAGCTCCATCAGCAAAACTGACTATTTATAGCAGCTGAGGAAATAGTCTGGTTTATATCTTTTTACAGTATTATTAGCCATGACAATCCAGAGCCCATCCTTTTGCAAATATGAAGCATACTGGTTCCATGCAGCTGGACCACATATCAGGACCAGGTATGTGCTCTTAGTGGTCAGGGGGAAAGATTAATATCCTGTAAAAATAGTTAAAAAATTTGCTGTATTGAACATTAACTTGTAAGCTTTGGGTCTGGATTCCAACATCCAAGGGTCATGTAATTCCCAGAGCCACCAGGGAGCTGCACGGCACAGACATCTGAGGTAGGGTTTTGTCCCTTTCTTTTCTGTTTATACAAGACCCAGGCTTTTGAATGAGTAAGTCTCTGGAAAAACACAATTATTTCACAGCAAAGTGCTTATGGAATGTGACATGATGTGGTGCAGCACAATGGCAACAAACACTAATGATTTTAATTATTTACTGTAGAGAAAGAAATGGGGAAATTTCATGTTGGCAGCAACTGAAATAAACTAATTCAAGTCTTTGCTGGCAAACTGAGATTTTTTTTCATGACTTTGGATCAACTTCTGTGCGTGCTGCCCCCCAGGTGCCATCAAACAGAGGCACTGCACAGTACAGAACTAGTTCTCCAGTTTTTCCTTTGTTACCCACTCCTCACTCCCATCCTCCTTTTAATTTTTTTTTTCTGCCTTTAAAGTTTTAACAAAGCCATTTCTGTTAAACACCTCCAAAGCACAACATAAACTGGTGACAACTCTATCTGACAGCTGTGACTGACATGATGTCTGTCACAGTGATTAATACCTACATCCCCCACCTCATCCACCGCGTATTCAAAGCTGACTGATTTCCTCTGGTGAAAACCATGGGTGCAGTTGAGTGTAAAATCTCTCTGCACAGGTGGAAAACCTTATTCCCTTTGGCACAGAAATCTGATTTGTGAGAGCTGGGCTCTGTGACCTTTCCCTTCAGGTTCTATTTGACATTCTCGGAAGCACAGTGGCAGACGGCTGCACTCCAAATAATTCTGCAACAGACATAAAACTTTTATATTTTTATTAACACTTGAAGAGGCCACTAAAAGAAAATCAAAACAATGAATCTGTCAAGACACCCCTCAGCAATGCTGCACTTTGTTCACAAAAGTACCATGATGGAATGGAATATAGCTTATCCTGTGTGTATGTTTGTCTGTCTATCCATAATGCCTTCAGCCCTAAAAATCTCAGTAGTAATTAGTACAGTCCCTTTGGAAACACAGGTCTGAGAGAAAATATTCATGATGAGTCTCACTTATCACTTTCTTTTTTTTCCTTCTACATTTTATTAATACGTATCAATAAAACTAAGAATACACTACACCTAAATATTAATAGATCATAAAGACATATATACATGTTCTGATGTTAATTTTTCACCCTATTATTCTGGATGTAGCTTTGTATATCTCTCTGGATATATGGCCTTGCTACAGCTAATGTACAAACGTGTACAAATGGATACTGTGCTATAGACACAGAAAAAACATAATATAGTCAATAGATTTTGATCTTTTCTTAATTCCTGCTCTTAACTTTTTTGTTTCCCTACCAGGAGCTATTGCCTTTACTGGCATCATACATTACAGTGATAATTGCTGCCCTTCAACTTTCATCTTGGAAAATAGGCTATT
The DNA here is from genome assembly GCA_013397135.1 of Pachyramphus minor. NCBI lineage: Eukaryota > Metazoa > Chordata > Aves > Passeriformes > Tyrannidae > Pachyramphus > Pachyramphus minor. The sequence continues at coordinate 371,674 of VYXB01006651.1, forward strand.
TTAAAATTAATAAATAAAAAGGCTTCTCGTAGAATGAAAAGGCTGTCCTAGCTTTTCTGCACAAAAAAAAAAAAAAAAGCATCAGAATTGTTCTTTATTACTATGGGTTTCTTTAGCTTATTGTGGTTTTCTTCAGTGCAGGAGAAACAGAGGAAAACCACTGTGCCAGGCTATACAGCAGTCATTGTTAAGTGCACAAGACAGAAAAGGTTTGAGGAAGGCATATCTATTTCTGCAAGTCATACTTCATCGACACAGACCCACAAACTGCCCAGGTGTGAAACTGCCACTGGATTACTGGTATCTCTACACGTGCTAAGAGACAGATTTTCAGACACCCTAAAAGAAGTAAGGTATCAGCTCCCATTTATGCCACTCAGTGACATCTGTGACCTTGAAAAATTCACCATGAAAGTTTTAAAACCAAGCCCCCAAAAAAGGACTAATAGTGCAGGCCCCTGAAGCCAGGTGCTTAGGCTGTTTAATAATGTACTTTGGAAGCACACAGTTTCAGCACTAACGCAAGTCCAGTATTAGTGAAGATTCCCTTAGCATGTGGCAGTTCAGGAGAGTGACAGTGCACTCCGATAACACTCTGGCATGAAACATGAGACTTCAAACCTCAGATTATCACAAAAGATGAGTTTTTTAAAGTTCTTTTCATTACTTTCTGTAAGTGCTCTTGACATTCTCTGAAGCACTTTAAGAGAGCTTCCTAGGAAAAATGTCAAAATAAAGTAATAATTTTCTTATAATATTGTTCAACAAACGTGAGCACGGCATGATTTAGAAACAAAGATCGGTGGCTTATGAAGACGGTGCACACATGCACATATCTATATATATTATCAAGGGCTTCACTGTGATCAAAATAATAAACAATAATTTCATATGTGCATTGTCAGAGAACAACTGTTTGGTGTAGAAAGCGGATTTTTTATAACCTTCAAGTATCCTGAAAACATACATTTCAACTATATATGAAGCTTTGCTTCAAACATTGGTAGTTGTTCTCTGAGCAAAACAATTTATACCGGCTTCATACTGGAAACATTTGCTATAAAATTTATACCCCTTCTATCTCTTTTTAAACAGAGTGAATTGAGTCAGAATGCAGCTGTATTAAAATACTGCCTGGTTTTTTTAAGGACAATTCTGTTAAAGCTAGTTTATTTGCTGCCACAGGCACTAACTGGCACAACTCCGTGAGGGTGACAAAATTTTTTGGTTTAATTAAAGAGATGATAGTAAGGATATATTTTATTCTGTAACTCAAGTATTATGTGTGATAAAGAGGGTTTATTTTGGTTCCCTTCATAGTCTCAGAGCCTCCTCTACCCTCTAGACGAATGATGTACAGTCTGGAATGGACCCATCACAAACCACAGGCTGTAAATTAAACAGTGGGATGAATAACTGGCTGCAGGGCTTTAAGAATGCTAACAGAAGACATGCTATTCAGTCTACTGTGAGAGAACTTCTTTCAAAAATACATTTCTGAAGTAGAAGTAAAATTATTTCATAACATGATTTAAATTAATAATGACTGGATATTTTTAACTTAAAATTTCACTGATTTTTTAAATGCATAGATCTTTGGATTGATCATTTTTATCCTAAGGGTTCCTAAGGCCCTTCACATTTTTACCAAAATGATATCCAAACTACAGGACAAAATCATTCATCACTGGACAGCATGAAGGATGAAGCCCTGACTCCACTGAAAACAACTGCTAAACTCTGAAAGACTTTAGTAAGGCTGGAATTTTACAACTCATTTTCTGAAAAAACCTTAATACTTGAGGGTAACTTTAATAGTGGAAACCAGGCAGGACTTTCTTTATTCTTCAGTTCCAGTGATCAAACCATGACAGGGACAGATCTGTGCCTGCTGTTATGGATGTAGCAGCCTACCTCCCTGCCAGTGTAACTGCTTGGAAAGAAATGTGCAGAAACTCCCACAGAGAATTTCTCCACTGCCCTTGATCTGCAGTAAAACTCCTGTATTGTCATACTCGCCTTGATCCACAACGAAACTCTTGATGTCAGTGGTGGTTTTGTGCACAGTGTGGGCAGTATCTGGCTCCTAAGGAAAGTTTTAGATGCTGGGGATACATTGAGATTAATCAGCATTTGATGCCTCACTGGAGAAAAACAAATGAGCAGGGTTTGTGGATGCAGTCAGTGAGGAACATTCAACTGCAGCCAGAAAAAAAGCCAGAAATGTCAGAAAAGAAGTCAGAGAAGAAGAGCAAGAGAGGGAGGGAAAGGTTAGCCTTGAAGAAGGATCAGTGACAGAAGAACCAGATTGTCTTCATCTCTTCTACAGCTTTTCGATCAACATTTTTCAGGACCATCCCTGACCGTCCCCCAACAGTCTGAACTCCACAAGCCTTGCCAAACCATCCTAAAAACCAGAGCTTATAAGCCATATAAACCAGGGGGGTTGGATGTAGATGCTCAAATTTTTCTGTGTCCCTCTCCTTACCCAGTCCAGTTGGTATTTACTCAAAGATTCATAGGCAAAACACCTGATTGTTCCCTGAAGTGAACCCACAAACCCAACTGCATTGGGATCTTCTGGGCCAAGAGATGGCCTGACCTCACAGAAAAATGCTAGGCAGCAGAGAATTCACACTCTTCATTTCTTTGAATTCATGGCAGTAAAATTGTCAGTTACAAGCCCCCAAAGCTTCTGTGTAACTGAACAGTGTCTAGTGGAGGAGTAAAGTGATATTCTCCTTATTTGGGACATGATGCTTTTAAAATAATCTATCTGGTATAAGCTGGGAGCCAGAAACATAACTAATAATTTTTATTGCATAGCAACTTTCACCCTAGATTTTCCAAGTAATTTACAGCATTAATTAGTTAAGAGCATCTGATAACAGGACTCCATATTCAGATGATTATGACTATAATTAAAGGTAATGAAATGATGAAAGGAACAGTGCTCAATTTGTACATTAAAATAGTCAACTCTGAAATAATGAAAAAAAAGTTGAGCACAAAAATTTGTGACTAAGCATAAACAACGGTATGTATTTAATTTCTCAATCCTGCTTCCAGCTAAGAATATGTGTATGTGAGTTCTGCATGATTTGGTAAAAGCTTTGCTGTGGGACAGATGAACACCAGAAGAGCGGCAAAAAAAAAAAAAAAAAGAGACCAGTAAGGTACACAGAGTTCTGTGGTGGTAATTAAAATGGGGTGACTGAGCTCAAATGTTTCAGGCTTGCAAAAGGAAATGGTTTGGGTGGCAGTAACAGGAATTCTTGAAGATCTGCATAACGTTTTAGTTCCATGCTTGAAGGACCCAAATTGCATGAATTTGGGATCATTGTCTTGTAGACAGATATATCTGCTGAGACCAAGGATGCACCCTGAATAAGATTTTATTCCCGTCTGCACGATGGGCAGCGTGGATCAGCAGTTGTGTCACCTCCCTGTTACTGTTGATCCAAACACAACATGGTACTGCTGTGGCAAGGTAGGAAAGCTGGCCAAGAGACGCCTTTCTGCAAAGGTCAAGGGTCCTTCAAATGCAGCGAGGAGAGAAAGCACAGAATTACAGAGAATACCTGACCAAAAGGATGGCAGTAACCCAGCTTTCTGGAGGTATTTTTGTTCAGTTATTTCCAAAACAGCAAACATAATAATGGTGGCTTTTTGATGGCTGGTTGGTATCACGGATATTTGGGCTGCCCTGCCTGACCAAAAAGATTAAAAAGATCAAAGGCATCAGTGTAATTCTTCATATCCAATTTCCACAAAATTTTTAGGAATCTGGTATCTTTGAGACCTCCACTTCCCATCAAGCATCCAAAACTGGTCAAACCAGCTTAAAAATACATGTGCAGGGAGTCAGGCAGGCAATACAGTTATTTAGGCCCTATTTTCTTAAAAATTACAGCTAAAAATGAAGGTGATTGCATTATGAGGACAAACACAGATTGTATCATGAATTAGAAAACAATCTGTAATAAACCTGCCAGAATTTTCTTTAGTCACACATATGCAGACAATATATGTGGTCATCTTTATGTAAAAAGTCACCTCCACCTTGAAGAATTCAAGACATTATCTTGTAGAATTCATGAGCAATTCTGGTCTAGTGGAAGGTGATCCTGCCCATGACAGAAGAGCTGGAACTAGATGTTCTTTAAGGTCTCTTCCAACCCACACCCTGCAATTCTACGATTTATGGGGAGAAAAAGAGAGTGACGATCACCTTTCTGTCTTGAAGAAAGCTCCACTTTATTTAGGAATCAGCATGATGGCTCCAGTGATGTGACACATCATCTAAATGTCCTTCAGTGCAAAAAGAACCTTCTTTTTTTTCTCCCTCTTAAAGACTTAGAATCTTTATAAGATCCTCTGCAGAAAGACAGTGTGCAGATTATGATGAGGGACTTATCCAGTCAAATGGCCTCCTCATAATGATGAAAGGTGTCAAAATAGTGGATGACACACTGGGAGTCATCAAAAATGCATCGAGGAGATGTATCCTCTATATGCATACTACAGTCACCAAAGTTATTAGTACCTCTACACTTCCCAGTCCAGTGGGAGTCAATGGATTCTGAGAATTTCCATTTATTAGAAGTCTGTATCACACCACTGGTAATTAGCCATTCAGAATTGGAGGCTGGCAGATTAATAACACTTGCACTCATATAAATCAAGAAACTTCAATTCATCCTCTCCAGAAGCTGACTGTGGCTGTCACTAAAGGCATCCTTTGTTAGAGACCACTATCTCTGGCAAATCAAGCAGGGATCCATGCACAAATATCGACAGTATTTCTATCTCTTAGCTGGCTTGGAGTTACTGATAAATACTCTTGCTGACTCCAAAAGGCTTTCTGCCTACAAAGCATGCAAAATGAACAGGTAGAGAAGCAAAAGGAAGGCACTGAGGTACTGGTTGACATGGAACAGTATTGTGGCTCAAACAGCTTATCTGCAGATGAAGGCAGCTGTTTGAGCTGTGGAAGGCTCTCCAGAAACTCAGCATCTGGCACGACGAAAGGAACAGGGTGGTTTTCTGCAGGAAAATTAGCAAAGATTCCAGCTCAGCAGTGATCTGAACAGCCTTTCATAAGCTTTCACATGCTGTACATTTCTGATTCAAAAACACACAGTGCTCTAAGTGGTGGTGTGCAAGTGTGCAGCCTCCCTGCCCTGACTGGTGCCAAACACACTCACCTGGGCATGAGAGATGCTACCGAGGGGTCAGTGCCACCACAGTTGGTGTCTGCTGATGGGGGATGATGCCAGGCTCATATCTACTGCTCAGACCTCAGCACCAGAAGCAATTGTGTTTTAGTTCTGATCCAGGGTCGGAGTTATGCCAGTGTGATTCCTCACAGCTCTAACAAAACACAGCTTGAGACACAGAGACCTTTGATCAGCAGCAAGAAGGAGAATTGTGCCTCTTCATATGGAAAAATCCCCAGGAGGCACTTTCCTTAAGGCTGGGGTTTTTTTCTGGTAGCTGTAAAGGCTACTCTATACATGTACACACCATGATCTAATGCTTTTCCCTAAGCACATGATACTGGGCATTTCTGAAGACCTGCCCAGATACTGCTCTGATACAATTTATAGAGGCAATACTCCAGGCTGGACAAGCTAAGATAACTCTGGAAGGAGGATTCCAGCAAGATGTAGGGGGGGGGTGGAAATGAAGTGGGTGGAAACTGCCAGGCATCCCACACAAAGTATTCTAAACCAGTAAGAGTATGTAAAACCACCAAGGAAAATCTGTGCTAAAATGTGTAAGATATTATTGGTCAAACATCTGCTTCTACAACAACATCCAGAAGAGATGCACTTCAAAAAGAATTGTAGGGTTTGCTATTTTATTTTTTCATTTCAAATGCTTATTTATGCTATGTGTATTCCCACCAGCTCAGGTTTATGAAACAAATAACCTGACTGGTGGAGAAACTTAAATACATGGAGTAGTCATGTTCTCATCTTTTGGCATACTATTTCCTTTTTCTAATTTATGTTCCTAAACTGGTCAAGAAACGAGCACTCTCTTGGCAAATCAGAACGAATGCAAAAGAGCAATCAACAACATATATAGCACACAAATCTTTGTACCTACCCTCCCAGGGACTGGAAGCAAGTTCAGGTTTAGATAGAATATCCCCAAGGATTTACACCTATAAATATATTTAATAAACTCAGTAAAAACATGAAGTGTGAAGTAAGCACTTCATCAAAGGTTTATTTTGGTTTTCAACAAATAAGAAAATTAAAACTCCTGCTGCCCACATGAGTCTGTGTGTTGGATCTTTCTTGATAGATATAATTATTCATGGCATATTAGAGCTTGTCAGTCTGTTTAACCAGAAAAAAAGACATACCAGTCCTAGCGGAGATCTAAACAACTTCATTATAAAAGCTGTGAGGGAGTCACAACACATTAGGAAGAACAAATGTAGTATGCAGTGGTTTTTCAGTTCTTTCTACACCATTGACTTACTAGAGTAAAGTACTACTAATTACACCTACTTGCATTGATTACTTTTTTTCTTCAGGATGAATTACCTCGTCCTCCTCTGAATCTAATGATTTAAATTAGAGTGAAACTGCAATCTGATGGAGGTTGGAAGTTATCCTTGAAAGAAAGACATCAAACATGACATTAAAAAAAAATCCTCTTTCCTTTTAACTGCCCTTCCAAAACAGGCTAACCTTCAAGTGATGTGATTTAGCAAATACTACAGTGGTATAATATACCTCACATTACAGGAAATGCCAGATGTATTTCCTGTGGCTATATAAGGTTCAGGGATCCAGATCTGGATCAGATACGATCTTGTTTACATCAATGTAAATCCAACCTAAATTCCGCTGAAGCCAAGGAATTAGTTAGATCAGAATCTAGTTCACTAAGTCATAAATGATTACATTCTTGGGCACACTCTTCTTATCTATCTCCTCTTTTCCCCTTAGAGACTCCAGTTTTGCTGCCAGGACCATGAGGATCATCTAAATGAAACTCATATGCTATGGGCCACAGAATATCTCCCAATCACTGCTACATCGGGCCCAGTCATTTGCAGTTGAGATAGAAAAGATCAAACATTTCTGCTGATTTTTTTGTTTGTTTTCCATTTGTACTATCCCTGTGAGAATTCAGTAATTAGGAGACAATTGCCATGGTAACATATTATGCTCAAATTTGATCATAATTAAATCAGAGGCAAAATTTCTATCAGGTACTTCTGAACCCCTCCTTCTACTCATAAAAGACTGTATTTCATCCACCAGTCTGAGACTTTTGTCTAACCTGATTGTTGGTGACATCAAGCTGAGAGATGGATCTTAAAGAAAATTCCCTGGCTGTTTGCTGGATTACCTTCTTCATAATTTACAGGCTATTATAGCAATTACCACTGTCTTTTTTGGTTTTCATCCCTCTCCTCTTCAGATCCCTTCTCTAGGTATGCACAGATCATTCTGTGCCATCCTTGCCATTTTGTAATCAATGGCAAAATAGTTCTTAATTCCCAGCTCTATATTCTTTGCACAGACAGTTACAGTGCACACTTTCCCATGGAATAGCTCCTAGTAATCTATTAAAATTTGAAAACATTACACTTTCTCATTCAGTTACGATGCAGATGAATATGCAATCAAAAATCCCTTGAAAAACAAGGACACTACAATGAATAGTCCAGTATGGATTTAAAGCAACTGATTCAGTGCATCCTCATACTGTAGCCCAATAGAAACCAGGCAGTATTAGAAGTGCTGGTAGCATATTGAAGGATTTGGAGGGACAGACGTGGGGTGACACTACAAAAGTTTATCTGGATATTGCAGAGAACATATACAAAATGACAAGAAAGAGACCCGATAGTCAATACACAGCACAGGAATCAATATATGCCAAGGAAACAAATGACTGTAACTCCAAGATGCCAAAGTGTGCTGAATCCTTTGTACACTTAGAGAAGGCCTCAGCCTGGTGTGGAGTGAATGTCACTGCTTGGATAAACACACATTCAAGTATTTTTTTTTCCAGTGCTATCACATAATCATAGTGGTTTTACATTTGTTCTTGTTTGTCTTCTACCCTACTCTGTTATATTGGCAATGAATAAAATTAATTTCCCCAAGCTAAGTCTGTGTTGCCTGAGACTATAAATGCTGAGTGATCTCCTTGTCCTTATCTTGACCCATGAACTTTTCATTATATTTTCTCCCCCTGTCCTGTCAAGGAGGGGAGTGACAGAGTAGCTTGGTGGGCACCTGGTGGTCAGCCAAGGTCAGCTCACCACAACATCAAACCCACATCTCTCCAACTGAGCAACAGTGATGCTGTGTGGGACCACATCCAAGGACTTAAAGAAGTCAAGATATATTACATCAGTTTCTCTTCCCTTATACACTAAACAGTTTCTGCATCATAGAAGGACACCAGATGAGTCAGGTGTGATTTGCCCCCTGTGAAGCCATGCTGGCTGTCTCTAATCACCTCCCTTTCACCCATATGCCTTGACATAGGTTCCAAGACAATCTGATCCATGATCTTACCAGATACAGAACTATCTGACTGGTTCCCAGGGTCCTATTTTTATCCTTTTTAAAAACAGGTGTGATATTTCCCTTTTTCTAGCCACTGGGGACGTTGCTTGACTGTCATGACTTGACAAATGTGATGGAGCGATGCTCAGCAACTATATCTGCCAGTTGTTACCCTGTTATGTGGAAGTCATTATTGTGTGCATAATAATGCTCAATGTTGTCCCGTTAGATGAAGCAAAACATGGAAAAGTCCAGACACTGAAGTCTGGGGGCAGTCTTGACCTTACAACACAAGTGCTATTTGCCTTGACTGACCTCATACATAATTTTTTGCTTTCTTTTTCACATATTTCTATTTTCTGCAGACCCCACAAGCTTAGGCCTTATATAATCAGTGCTTTGAAAGCTAGGAGAATTACAGGCTCCTAAAATCTCTTTCCCTGTAGATTATTTTCTTCATCTGCATGATCTTAGTGACATGTGTAAAACTCATGCCCTAGATTTAATGATGGTGACCTTTGAGAATTACAGTTGAGTCAATGCCATTTTAAACATGAGCCTGCTACTGTATTATATCTTTGCAGCTGCAGCCGAGTGAGAGGATGACAAGTGTAATTACCACTTCTTTCTGTGAAGACTCCTAGTCTGAGAACCTTTACAGTATGGATATGTCATGACTTTGTATCACTAGTATGAGTGGAAGTATTTTATTTTTCACCAAAGTCAGATGCTGACTTTGCAGTAGAAAACAGAAGTGTATAATACATAGTTAAGAAAATGAAGATGTACTGTCCTATACACTAGTCCACATATTTCTGTTCCGTTGGAATTGGAAGAGCTTTCATAGATTGCTTTAAACTGCTACTTTGGAATACTTGCAACAGTGTTCCAGTAGAAAGTACCACCGTGTTCTATGGTTTCCCATCAACTATGCCCAGTTTCCAACTTTACAAACCAGCTGACATAATCTGGACAATGGGAGGTAATGTGACTTGTTTGAACCTCAGGTACTATCACCAATAAAACATCTGAAGCTAAACTGACGTCAAGACAATGTATTGATTTTACTGGGTCTACAGAAATGTACCTGATTGGAATTTGGTTAATTATTCTACCGAGGCATCCCAAGACAGAACAGAGTCTGTAGAAAAACCTTGAGATGCCAATCCTTGCCTCTTGATTCTCTACCTTTTCTTCCACTAGCTCATGATGGCGCTGAGGTACCTATATCATAGCACTGAAGCTGCTCTCAAAAATTGAAATCCTACTCCTGTCTCTGTGGGAGGTACCTGTTTGCAAAGGAATAACTAAAAAGAAAATTTAGATTTCCATCTAAACTAAGAAAAGTGTTTGAGAATGTATCAAGGTTCAAAAAGTTTCAATTAGAAGACTGCTATGTATATCAGCAATTTTAGAATGTAGAAAATTATCTCTATGGCACTAATATTTTAATCTACTTTTGATTCAGCACTCCAAGTCTCTGATGACAATGACAGAATTATTTTTAGCATTCACTGAAAGACACTTTTGTGCAACAGTTTTTCTTATAGAAAACTAGTAGTACAGCATGCACGCACAGGGGAAACTACAGCTGAAAAGGAATTTGACAAGTGCTGCTGCAAGGTATTTCTCAGAGATGTTAAGTGTCTGCCATCCTGAATGGTTTGGATTTCGTTTCACATCCTTTTGCTATTCAGTGTCAATGCACAGACTAATTGTATGTTACCGCAGCAATTTTTCTCTGTGAAGCTATTTCACATACTGCACCACATTGTACAGCAACTTGCATAGTTACTACTGGGTCTGACCAGAGGAGAACTTGATGGTATAATGAATTCTGTATGAAAGAGAATCTGATCTGTGGTACACTTAAATGTTAGTCTAGAATAAATCTGTTAACTTCAGCAGACTTTCACTGGTATAATTCAGATATGAGATAGATCCACATTGTGTATTCATGAAACCAATCCCTGCTGGAGGGAATCACATCTGCTTATTACATGTCTCAGAGCCTACACTGGTAGCAGTCCTACTGCCAACACTGTCCTGTCCCAACCAGCCAATGGGAAGATAAACATATCCATGAAGTGAAGTGCTCAGATACTACTGCGTTGGAAGGGGCAAACAAGAGGCTGAGACTCTTGTTTGCTACCGGTGTAGCAAACAAGAGGCTCAGCCATACTGATGATACTGGGTTACACTCACGCCGTGCCTCAAGCACAGAGTGGTTACAGCAGCTCCTCAGGTGTAAAGGCTATGACAATGGGATATTCTTGGGTGAGCTCCTGTTTCCTGATGCTCTTGGATGAGCTCTGTTTCCCCTTGCTTTCAAAGCACTGAGAAGGCATCCAGGCTGGACTTCCTCACGGGTTACTGCAAGTCACAAAAAATCAAAGCTCAGATCCCATAGGACTTCTAGTTAAATTTTTAGTAAAAGTTAGAATCGTTAACCAAAAAGGCAGGGAACAGCCATGGTGATATTAATATAGTCAAATGATTCCTCAGTGTTACTCACAGACTAGCTCTCTAGGCTTATCCAATTCCCTAGACTCCTTCTGCAGACCGTGGAGAGACCCAAACATTGAATTCCAACCCATACACTTGGTGTTTATGGGGTTTTTACTTGGACAAGGGGATAATCTAGCCTCCCAGGGACAGATGGCCGGAATGTTTTTTCAGCAAGGATATGAAAGAGGTGAGTTATGGAACAAGGCAAACCTGGGCAGGTACCCTGAAGCCATCACAAGGACAGGAGGGCCTGCAGGGGAAGGTGGCACTGCAGCTGGCATAGCTGGCAGACTGGAAGGCTTAAAGGGAACAAGGCAAAGGACAAGGGGCTGAGCAATACTTTGAGGCTTGAAAAGTAAGCAGAAGAAATACAATGGAAGGAGTTAATTAAGAGCCAGCAATAAATAATATCAGCCACAGAGTTCTGAAAAGGTAAATGGAATTCTCTGGAGGTTAAGGAGACGAAAAAAAAAGAAGGCTAGAAGAAAACAGAAAATGAACATGAGTAAAGAGAAGTAGCATACACTGGAAAACCCAGATGGTGCATTTGGTCACAGGCACTGAAGAGTCCATGAAAGCTGTGTATGTGTAACCGCAGGCAACCATCAGCTCTGACATCTGCATTGCCAGATTCCCACACTTTTGGAAGATAAATAACTTGTTTTGAAGGGAACACTTCAAATAATAGTATAGATATTGCTGTAAATCACAGTCTTATTCCTCAGCTGTATTTCATCAACTTTACCTTATGTACCATCTTTCTATCATATGCCAGACACAAGGTTCCTCTATCCTATTACCTGCTAACAACCACTCCTAAATTCAGTATTTCACAGTCCTCTAATTCTGCTGTCTTTCAACCCATATATAAATGTCCAGTTCCACAGGCTAGAGGTAATATTTCTGTAATCGTCCCCAGCAGCTCTCAGTGCGCAAACAAGAATGAACAGAGAGAAAAAGCCTTGCTGCATAGTGTATCTCAAGCAGGATTTCAAAGCTCTGCAGCCATCAAACTAAATCACCATCCTTATTTCATATTTTTGATATACGTAACTCTCTTAATGTTTCAAGAATGACTCAAACAAGAGGAGTGCCATGAAAACATTTTTCGTGAGTGTCTCCTGTCCAGTTTGTTTTTGACTGAAGAAAATATTTATTATCTTTATTAAATTTCAGTGGCACAATACCAAAAACACACAAACCTCAGTTTAATTATACCACTGAGCCTCTCACAGGCTGGGTCTCCCATACTGAAATAGAGGACAAGTCAACTCATGTTGAAATTTCTGAGAAACAGGGGTACTGATCAATTCTGAAAAATCAGACAGTTCTGTGTAAAAAAATAATAATGTAACAGGACTTTTAGGTACAAAACAGAAAAAAAAGACATAAAGAGTGCTCATGAAGCATTTTTATAGCACTTCTTGATCTGAAATGTTGTTTTCACACTCCTCATTCACTGCTTACTCCATACCTACACAGTAAAGAGATAAGCAATCCTGAAATGTATCATAGCTTGTCTTAAATGTAACCTTCTTCTTTCTATACTGATTTCAAAACTGCAAGACCAACACCAACTCTGCTCGAATTTTAGAAAACTTTGGTCCTTGGTAAGAAGCAATCCTCCTTCTTACCATGTAAATCCATTATAGCATTTGGACTAATCCTTTTGTTAAAAGGATTCCCGGGAATACCAAGCGACAGCTACTTTTACTATGTTTTTTTCTAGGCAGTGTCTGAAAACTGGATCTGTGGCTATTAAGAAAGTAAAATTCACTCAGTGAGAGCTCCAAATAAAGAATAAGCTCCCTCATAATCATTTCTGCAAGTCTGCAGGAGTAGGTCTAAGGTTCAGTAGGTGTCCTGGAGCTTACAATCATGCCTCTTTGTTTTCCTTGCTTGAATAAACATTTGATAAAGGAAAGATGAAGAGAAATGTTAATCCCGAATTTGTATCTCACGACATGTAGGGGAGAGAGAGAGAAAGAGAGAGACAAGGATCTGGCTAGATTTTCCTACAAGGTTATAAGAAAAATAAATCCAAAGATACTAATCAGGGGAATTATCTCTCCTGTTATCTAAACAGCTACTTTAATGCAAAGTCAAGAAATAATTTGCCTTCCAGGAAGACTTATGTTTGCATAAAAAGGAAGATATACAGGCCTACTTAGCTGGAAAAAAACCCCAACAAACAATAGTGAAGAATGAGGTGAGCTTCAGAAATGTATAGGATTTGGGGACGTATCATGAAAGGGGCTGAATTGCTCCAGAGATTCTTCCAGTAATTTACCAGACAAAAAAGGTCTAAACATAAACCAGAGCAGCATGAGTCCTCATCTCACCACTGACTGTGACTACCCTTGTAGTCCAAGAAAAGCTATTTAACCCGTATAAATCTTTCCGTCTGTGCAATAGGTTAATAATATTTACCTACACACGTCTTTGGGATTAAAACATTATTATTTTTAAAGTACTTTGAAGGTGAATCATGCTATGTGATTGCTAAATATTATTATTACTAAAAATATGACATATTGTTTGAGTTAAAGAAAATAGTATATCTTTATCTTTAGAAGCTTGCCAGTGCATAATGAACTGAAATTGTGATTGCTTAATATAGTTACTGCAATTTCTAGTCTGAATGTTCTGTATTTATTGTTTGCATTGCACTGACGTATATTAAATTAACAAGATTATACTTACAATTGCTCTCCTCTTGAGACCCTTAGGAAATGAGGCTGTCCTAGGGAGCACAGTGTTTAAATCAATATTATTTTATGCATTAGTTTATAAGCACGGACTGTCATATTTCTGCATCCTTGGATGTGTATTCAATGTTATCTCATTCCACATTATGTTTAAAGGAAACTTCATTGCTTTGAACATTAAAAACAAGACTACAAAGTATATAAAACTGGACTGTAGGAAGAAATCCTGCAATGGGAACTGAAGGGACCGATTGTTCTATTTCATCTTTCTTTTGTGAACGTATATTCTTTGCTATACTATTCCTACCTTGTATACAATTAATACACAGTGGGGAAAACAATACTCTCGCTCTCTTATGCATTCACAAAAGCATTTCCTATTCTTTTAATATCACTGAAAGAAGCACACATTAGAAACCCATCCCCCAGTGCAGTGTTAGCCAAATATGCTGTCTGGTTCTGCACATCCCTGGCACATTGCTCCCGTTAGTGGGCTGGAGGACATCACCAGCATTTTCTGCCACTGTTTTGGCCACACCTGACTCGAGAGATATCAAGAGTGCAGGAGCCAGGCCCAATGGCCTGTGCACACAAAACCAGTCTGTTTTTTAGGATAGCAGATTTCCTTGCACAGATGCACGATGTTCCCTGACACCAGACTCATTGCCCAGGAAAGTTTCAGTTCCAGGTACAGACATAACCAGACTGGAAGCACTGCAGAGTGCTGCACAACCATCCTCATGGCCACTGTGGCTCTTTGAATACAGGTAACAGTATTTAGGCACAGCCAGAACCAACCTAAACACAGTTGGAGTCAAACGCTAAATTTCCTGGCTAAAACAATGCTATTACCACATCCCTGAATTTGTTTGAGTGTGGAATCATTATTCAAAGTGTTGGCAGTTTCCATACAGCTTCTGAAGCATATTCCACAGCTTTGTACCCTGTGGAATAGAATTTACTTATCCATACTCCCAAATGGTACCACACATGCTTTACTCAAAGCAAAGGTTAGGGGGGCTGTCCTCGGTATATAAATACAGAAGCCCTGCACCTCCACTCTCCTGTGAACTTAGAACTATGTTTTGCTCTTGTTTTAGAAGCTTTTAAGGCTGCAAATATTTCAAGACCACCCCGGTATGGCTCCCACTACTCCAGCTATTCATCTAGAATAAATTCAGCTGTCATTTAAAGTTGAACTAGACTGGACAAAGAAGCAGCAATCAAGCTATTTCCATGCAAGGCAGGTAATTACAGAATCTGTTAAACTAGAGTGATTGGATGCTGCTAAGAAGAAGCTCCAAGAAATCTCAAGCAACTTTTGAAGGCGGAAAAAGGTTTAATTTAACAGCTGCAGACCTCTTGCTATTGATTTGATTTTTCCTTTCCCCCCTCCCCTTATAAAAAGCAAGCAGGTTAACAGGAGACAAAAGGCAGATAAGGGAGAGTAAGTGGATCAAGGGGAGCCTTGGGAAATCCTCAAACAATATGTCTGAATGTGGCATTAAATGGTTCATTTGGTGGTAAGTGATTAAATGGGAGAGGACTTCCTTTATCATGGAAATTGGTTCTCTACACTGTTGGACCTATGCTAATGATTTGAAACTCAGAAAAAAGGATGACTGTGTTATAATGGTTTATAATACACCACTTCATGCTGGACTATGAGGAACATTTGCACGAATACAGTCATGCAAGAAATCCGAACAGCAATAGATTTTTGCTTGGCAGGAATTATTCACATTGGTGTCCAAAGTTCTCAATCTAGAAAATGATAGTTTTGGGTTAGTTTTTTTGTTTGGTTGGTTGGTTTTTTTTACCTTAGAGCAAAATGTGTCATTTTTAGTCACAACACTGAGAAAACAAAGGCCCTTCATGGCATTCTGTTTTACTGAGAAGCCTCCATTTCCAAGTCTAATTAAAAATAGCCTGGTGACAGAAAAACTATACTGCAATCATTGGGAGGAATACAAACCTGTATTTAAACCATTTAAGTCCTTTAGAGCCCTAATTTATATTTTGCAACATAAGTTATGTAAATAGCGATATTCCTTCAAATATGGAAGGCCCACTAGCTCAGCACATCAGTTAAGAGTTTCATAGACTGGAGGTCCTGCTTCATTTGCTAATTCCCTTGCCACTTTGAGTGACTTTAAATTAAGTTCTCACCACATTACCTCAATTGCCTTGATAAATTCATGCAAAATCTGTGCAGGAGGGCTAAAATGCCTTTAAAATCTCACTGGTGCAATACCAGAAATACTTCAAACTTTAAAGAGAAGAAAAAAAGCAGTTTCATATTATGGCCAGAACCTTGGATAGAACCAAAAAAGCAACACATTCAAACCCTTAAAAAGTTGGAAAGCATCATTAAAACATCCCTTCCTGCCTCACCTTCCTTGTCACCAGTAGAAATATAACAAATGGTTATAGTTTCATTTTACAGTGTAACAAGGAGGATTTGAGAATCTGCAGGGCCTCTTCTGCTGCTTCTTAAACAAACATCTAACGTAATTTCACATTTCACTTCATCACTGTGATATCTTCAAGAAGCTCTCTCCTGTGTGCCAATCCTCCCTCTCAAAGGCACACGGTCAGTGTTACAGAATGGACAGAAACAGCTCAAAATGATCTGCTCCCCTAGGACTGTGATTTGTGACATAAAGTACACTTGTAGGGACATAGCTCCTCAGTCTTCATTTGCTGTAAAGCAGTGCTTTGTAGTCTGTGAGTACAAAGTGTTAAAGCTACTTATTGTCACAGTGGTAAAATATAGGTTTAATGGGTGCGGGGCTGAGTCCACAAGGATATTTAGGTGTGTGAAAGTGCAAGAGAGAAACGATGAGGTCAATACCTTTGAAAGCATCAGAGATGCATTTTCTAGAAAGCCTTAGGCCCAAGTGAGGTTTCATTTTCAAAAGTGCTCCATGCATTTTAGAGTTTAAGTGTTCCCAAAAGTTACTGTGACTTAGGCTCATACATCACTTGAGCACTTCTGAAAAGCATACCTTTAGTAAACGTATAAAAGTGCCTGTAGCAGCAAGGTACCTCTCTTTAAGTGTCAGGAGAGTAAGGCTGCTTGCCTGCTAGGCACTCTTTATAAATCCCCCGGGCATCTTCCTGCATTTTTATGTGTGTAAATAAATCTCACCTTGTCCTCTAGTGTCCTTTAAAAGCAACAGGACAGCTCATACAAGGCCACCGTGTGAGTATTGATAAATCCCTGATAATCAAATCTCTCAGTGATTACTGATACAGATTTACTGCAAAGGCTGGAGCAATGCCAGCTTAAACGCAGCCTACCAGCCTCCACAGCCCAATCTGACCTCCAAGTGTTAAAGCAAAGGACACAGACAGATCATCTAAACAATGATCTGCAAAGATGAAAAGAGCTCTGCTAATGGAGACACCCTGGCCAGCCCGATAGCTATCCCACTTTCAATGACCATATTGCTTTTAATGTGCAGTGGATGACAGTGAATAAGAACATAAGCACTGTCACTCTCAGTGTTGAAGTAGGTCTTTTCTGGGGACTAAACTGAAGAAATAAAGTCACTATGAGGACAGCATTTGTCTGGTACTGGCATTCTCACCATTCAAATTCCCCATGCTACCCACTCTTCCTGAGATTTCCATTCCTCCACAGCCACAATGAACTGGGCAGAAACCTCCTCCCTCCTTGACTCACACTGTAACTAATGACAGCTGTTTGAACACAGGACTGTCGCCTCTATACTAAATCTTACTAAGAAGAAAAGAATAGTGTTCTGAACACTGAAAATTAAATGTTATTATTCAACAACCCAGGAAAATTTTTTGCTTACCACTTGCCAACTACACACCAGCAGGCCATACTTGCTATTTCTTTGGCAAATGAAGATTTACAGTCTCTGCACAGTTTAGAGAGGACAGAGTAGGTAAAGGGGGGGGTGGAACGTCACACGTGCCCCACCAGCTTTCCCTTAAAAGAAAAGTTGGCCTCTGGGTCTTTTCTGGGTTTTCTGGCACTTAAGTATTTGGCTTCAAGCAGCAAATGTGCAGATTGAAAAACCTCCCGGAGATGAGCTGCAGTCTAAAGTTTGACCATGGTGTTTCCTAAAAACTGTAAAAAAAAAGAAATGCCACCCTCCTCTCCCTTGCCCTGGTACTCATTTAAACAAATAGATAATGCAAGTGCCCAGGAAGTACCATTCAGTCCTCAAAGGTTCCCCTCTGCTTACAGACACAGAGTAGGAAGAGAGAAAGAGAGAATTACACATGCAGACAAATGATTATTGAAAATAATCATCATGGGTTTTTATGGAATAGCTGGTGCTGGCTCCAGTTCTGGAGGTGGAGGGGGAAGGACCTCTAAATTAAATTCATATGATCCACTCCTGTTCATTTACATTGTTATATAAACCGTCCACTGGCAGAAAGTTGCGCATTTGTAAATTAAAAGGAGAAAATCATGCCATCTTAGTACAAACAGGTTTTGCTGATGAAGACTATTTATGGCAAGGATAAATAAATAATAAAGTAGATAACATGGTGGGGCAGGACTTTAACCAAAACCCTGAGGAATTTCATCTCTGATTCCACTGCAGCTTCCAGCGCTTTAACAACATAACTGGGGTATATTGTCCTGCACAAAGGAGAATGAACAGAATGTAATGCGTAACTTATTAACTACATGGTCTATCAGATGCAGTGTTGTCCCCAGCAGCAAATTGTCCATTGACTTTTACAAGGTATGGCTGGACAGGGGCAGTTTATAGCAATAACTCTGCCCTAACTCACGGAGGGCAATGTCGTCCTCTGATTATCCAAACTTTGAGCTTTCTCCATTCTTAATGAAGATAACAGGAATTCCACTTTTGACATAAACTTGAGCAGAACAGACCCTCTAGAACAGAAAGCACTGGAAAAATGACGTAGTCATACAGAGGTCTCATCAGACAACAGAAGATCGTATCGGTCAGAGTTCTGGGCTGAGTTCAGCCTTAGAAGTACTACTCAAACCCTCATAATATCCTAGCAACAAGGTTCAAACTCTTCATGCCTTGAAAGCTTTGAAATACAGCAAAAAAGAAAAAAAAAAAATTACAAATTAGGAGCTAAATCTAAAGGCTGAATGCTATTTTCCACATAATGTTGGGAGGCTTTAGAATATCCCTTTAACTGGAGAGGAAGCATTTGGGACACAGCACATATAAAAACAAATACCCCAAACACAGGAAGTGGGATGTTAAGTGGGAGTCTATTATGGAGAATTCGTGATTCCCTAACTCAGGCTCCATATGACCGCTGCAGGATATGCACTACAATCTGATCTCAGTGTTTGTCACTTGTCAAAAAATTGAGAACAAAGAGCCAATTAGATGTGGTTTGTTTTCTTTTATTTTACTGGAAATAAAAGCTGAGCTATGATACAAAAAGAATTCCTGGTGTGTGTACAAGGCAGGGAGAAGGAAAAAAAACAATAAACAAACATTTTTACAAAAACTCAAATTATTGGACTTGCAAAATAAGGACAGCTGGGATGCATAATCAAGAGCATTAGAAAGATTTTATTTTATACAGCAGAAACTTTTCTATTCTGGCATTTGTTCTCTCAATATACGGCAGAAATACTAACTTCTACTGAAAATCTGCAGACTTTAAAGGCAGCTTAGCTGCAGTGGGACAAATTTTTGAGGCTATGTGGAAGGCAGCGACTGGCACATAGTGGCCAAGTGCTTTTCAACCATTAACTGCTTTGGATTTGGTTAGAGATGATGATATTAGAATGTTTTGTGACAATTTAATTAACTGCTCCTCCCCACTCTGTTGTGCAGCAGGTAAAGAGACACTGGAGACACACCACCGGCACTTGAGTGCCTCTGCAGCGAAATACATCTCAGCTGCCTAAGATCGTGAATACAGCACTGCAAGACAAAAGAAGGACCACCTGGTTTCCCACTCTCATCTCCTAGGTAACCCAATCTACTACGTTTCACTACACTGAAAAATACACCAAAAGTTTTGAATGCAAACTGGGGGGGGGGGGTTGGAAATAATAAAAAAGACTACTTCAACCAATTGCAAAGACAGGGAAAATCTGGAAGGGTGGAGTAGAATTACTGAAATTAGAATGTAACTAGGCCAGGGAAGTCAATAGCCAAGTACTACAAAGATGCCAAGAGATCTTTAAGGAACCACAAAGAAGTGGTCAAGATTTTGGTTTTGTGTCTCAGTTACAGAGAGCACCTGACACTGTGCCACAGTATTGGTTCAGCATCACTGCTGACAAAAACTGATTCCTCAAGGAAGTACCAGCAACAACTCAAGCCAGATCCGCAAGAATTGCTGCGAGGGTTCCCATTCAGGGATGGATCCAATCCAATACCTGATAGCATCAAATAATACATGACTAGTTTATTAGGACAGCCTGGTGTAACTCAAAAAATGCATTAATAGTGCTGTTTATTACGAAGGAGACTCTGCACACAAAGAAGCATTTAGAAAACTAATTTTGATCCTGATCTGAGATCTAGAAATAATAAGAAATATACTTGTGTATTTATGCCTTGTTTTGTGTAAGGAACTGGCCAGTAACTGCTACAAGAATATGACTTTTCCCATCCCTACTGACAGTAATGGGACTAATTTTTGATTGGCAAGTCCAGCGAGTCCTTTCATTCTTTTTTTAGGCTCTATATTGAATGAGGAAAACCTGCAGCTTTTTCTATTATCACTACCCTTTGTCTTTCAATGTGCTGTTCATGAACTACTGAAGCTTATTATGTTTAAATAATAAAATAATGCAAATCAAAAGAGTGATTCTGTACAAACACAGATTAAAGTTCTTTACCTAGAGCTGTGCTTAGGACCCTCCCAAGGGAGACTGAAGGGAACAGCCTGTGTGCATAGGGGAAAACACATTTCATGGCTAAGGACAAGTGCCTTTCAGACTGATGCCTTTTAAACAGCAATGGGAATCAAGCAATGCTGATCTCTAAGAAAAAAAATCCACACTTGCTTTTGAGCACAAACAGAGATAATTAAAGTACTTGCTCTAACAGGAAGCTGCATTAGAAAACAACTTTGCACTTTTGAGGACGCACACTGTGTTTCTTGTTATGCCAATTTATTTTAATTAATCAGAAAAACGTTTGTTTGAGGTATTAGCAATGCTAGCACTTAGCCTGTCATTTTGCCTCCCTGCTAAATACCCAGAATGGCAATTCTAAAGCAGAGCACATCTGGTGCAAGGAGGAATTTCTCCTTCTGGCACACCACTAAAAAGGAGCAGTATAAATTCAATGGCTCAAATCTTTGTCCTTCCACTCACCTGGACTAAATCTGAGCTATGCTGGAGTTCATCACTGCACAGAAATATGTCTTAACCCTTAATGGAGTGTGAAGTGGTGCTCATGGCATTGCAGGAGCCCATCCATGTTTGTCAGGGAGTAGGAGTGTGCAGCTGATAAACCACATCACCTCCCAGGAGGCAACCTGTGACTTGGATTTAACACTGGAGTGTACACTTAGTGGTAGCACTCCCAAAGTCCCACTGGGAGACAGAAGGAAAGTTGACAGTATGAGGAGGCTGGAAGGACCAAATAAGTTAGACTGTACCCAGATGATGGTCCTGGAATCCAAAAGAAGATGAGATCTTCCAGGGCAGTTACAGACAAAAAGGAACCAGAGGATAACTCAGGCTCCTTTCATGCTTCTCTACTGCACCTCTCATTTCTGAAACCACCACTGACTTTCAGAAAGTCTGCATCAGCAGCTGCTCTTCTCCAACACTATCTGGAAAATGGAAATGAAAAATACCATCTTCCATGTTCTTCTTTGCACACTTCATTCAAATAATGACAGTAACTGACCTGCCCTCATCAGCTCTTGTCCCTTACCCTGTCTTCCCAATACAAGAGTTGGGTAAACGTTCTCAAAAAAGAGGTGGATCCCCAAAACACGTGATTGACTTGAGTTCTCAAAAATTTCTGAGGCTTAAAAATGCAATTAATGTGAATGATATTTAAATATTTTAATTATTAAAATTATTATTAAATTTATTTTAATAAACTATTTTGGATTTTATTCCTCTTTGGTTTGTATCTCTGTAGCTATCCTATGTTCAAACAAGTTTAAATAAAATAAAGAGCATTAGAGACTTTATTTTACTCTTCTTTTAGTTGAACTGAAGTTAATAGTTAATCTCTAGGGGTAGCAAAAACAAATTCAGGATTTTCCCTGACACATGCAGAAAAAAAGTGCTACTGATATCACCAGTAATCCCTCCTAACTGGTACTGTTTGTTTTACCAGAAACATTAACAAGCTGGTGGGAAAAAAAGCAGTTTTGACAGTTACATGGCAACCAGGAAAAGGCAAGGTGGATGCTCCCTGAGGATGAGTGTGGCACAAACAGGGAGCAGAGAGTAACTTGGCTCCAGCTGAGGTTGTTGGGTGGTGCCAGCCTGACCTTTAGACCAGCTACACTCACAGGCTCTCCATGCTGGCTGCACGACTGCCAGCTCTCTGCCAGTGCCTCTCGCATGCCATCAGGCCAGCTACTAGATCCAAATGGTATGGAAGCCCTCGGAATAAATAAAGGAGAAGTCAAGTCAAGTCAAACAGTAAGTGTGAAATGGCAGCATCAAGCAGTCAGTTCTCCAGCTGAGGCAGTGTCGGCACCCAAACGGTTCTGTGGTACAGCATGTGAGGAGCTGCTGCACATCACAGACTCAGAGCAAGCAGGGAACCATCCCACACTCACAGTGGGACAGCCCACAACTTCACATGGAAATACATGGAAAGCCAGCCTTTCCATGAGGCACTCAATAAAGAGACCTGAAAATAACCGAGCTTGCATATTTTGCTCACCTTAAACACCTGCTAAAGTCATTGAAATCAACCCCTAAGTCCCATTCAGCTGCTGATTTACTCAGTGAAGCCTTCTGCTGTTCACACATGGAAAACTATCACTTGTAGCCTCCACAAATACCACATGTTGCCATGACAGTGCCTACACTGTCACAGCGTAGCAAATTTGGTACATTATAACCACTACCAGTAAGGGTAACTTATCATATAGAAAAAATTACCATATTTTAGCAGATGAAGGAAAAAGAAATCTGTATGTTCCAACTAATGAACAGCAAGCTTTTCTTTTAATTACAAGCTACTGAAGAACAAACAACCAGAGAAGTGTAACCAAGGAGAAAAATTTGCCCCTAATCTTTCATTCTCTTTCACAGTAATCTTATTTTTTTCTCTTCGATTTTTAACCTTTTCTGTCACCACCAGCATTAAAAGCTGCTTCCCCCCCTCCTTTTGCTAGAAGAACAAACAAACAGTTGCCATTTCAGTCAAAGCAATGTTATTCTTTGGCTGGTTGGCAGCGGTTTCAGCTCACAGGGTGGTGAGTTCCTTTGGCTCCCATCCAGCAAGCTGAATAAACCATTGCAGCAGTAAGCACAACTCTGTTTGGGCTCACAAGTCGGTGCTTCAGACCTGTTTCCAACCTGAGCGCTTCCAATTTACAGCACTCCCAACACCACAGGAAGTATACCAGGCCAATCTGAAACTCAAATGTATTTGAAACAAAGCTTTCTTCCATGCTTTTAGGTCTTTTGCTGCACTTTTCTTCCTCCTCTCTTTAATGTTTGCAGGTTCGAATTTAGTTCTCTTTTTTCCTGCCAGAAGTTTGGCCTTTGCAACAAATAACTTCATCCAAGTGTGCCATTTCCTTCAAAATACACAGCAGTGGCAGAAACCACAGACAGATCCTTATCATTATTTCTCTGTTTCTCACTTCCCACCTTTTGTATCAAGCACTACGAAAGTCAAGAAGAATTTTCCTGAAATTACAAAATTCATTTTTTTACAGACATGCAGCTACCCAGTGCAAGACTTTGGATTCTCACAGTGCAAAATTGAAAACACAAGGAAACTTGTAATACAAGAGAAACTGTGGTTTATCAAGTGCAAAGGCAAGCTGGAAGGATTGTAAGTGCAGGACTAGGCACTTTACACTCCCCTTATGCTCCACTCTCTGGCAGAATAACACTAACAGCAGAATTCCATTTTACTGGGATAAGGGACAATGCTTATGAGAAGGGCAGGAGATGTGAAGGCAAAGTTTGAGAAATTGTATTGAGTGCTGCGTTTCAGTGCTGAGGTTATTATTTTCTCTTTCCTCCTCTCATTTTTCACACCATTAAAATTCCAGCTCAGACACAAGACTCAAAATGAGCAAACAAACATGCGTTGTTCGCCATCAGACCCCACCGGCGCTCACGCGGCTGCTGTTGAAGCTGCACTGACACTTGAGCTGGGAAGCAGAAACCACTCGGGCAGTTCACAGGGGGAATGCCAGAGTGACAGATTAAGTACAAAACTAATCCACACGTTGTGTTTCTACTGCACAGGTGTGTTCAGGGGTTATCCTTCTGCCACGCAAGTCACTTATGCCAATCTCTAAAGATCCTTTCTCTTTCCTTAGATTTCTTGGTTTATATGAAATAAGCTTTCCATGGTTATTGTGCTGAAACTCTTCCAGGGAAATCAATTTTGTAAAACTTCAAACATTATCATTACCTCTTATGCACAATAGTTTATCAATCATTGTAGTGTGCTACAATGCTACATCCTACTCTCTCAGCATCTCAGCAAATGAAAGTTACCCACATTCTTCAAAAGAACCTTACATATTACCCACTTCCAGTACCCTGCAAAGAACAATTTGGAAAAAAAAAAAGTTAAAGCCGTAAGACCTCTTTTAAATTCTGTACATAAATATTATGCTCAGCCAAGACGAAGACAAATAGTGAAAAAGATGCAGATGTGTTTGAAGCTCTCAGATAAAAGTTAGCACATACAAACTCCCCCATTTAGAAGCAGAAGTAATTTGAAGAGGTTCTACTTAATGGATGGCACAGCAAATATGGGTTCTGGTTTCCAACAAAAAGTGACATGCAGTAAAATATTTAGGCAAACTCTTGAGGACTACCTAGCATTTCATAAATTAAAGGGCTTTAGTCAGCTTTCCATGTGACAGCAACCAACACACAGTTCAGTCGGAGGAGAACTGTTTGTGTTTTATCCCAAGATAAATGGGAGGAACTTCTGGCATGAACTGACATGGATATAAACTGCTCGAGAGTTTTTTATGAAGAAATGGAAGACAATGAAAACTGTTTTTAATTCAAGCTACCACAACATTCAGCAGAAGTCTAAATTCTCTGTTTAGAAATTCACGTGACTAAAAACCAGAACACAATTTTCAAACAGGTAGTTGAGATGCCTTTACAAATTCCACAACTGTGTTACAAAATCATTTATTTCTCATTCCAATTGTGTTAGGTGTCTCTGTGTCACTTTTGGGAGAAAACATAGTGGACTGGTTGTTACAGAAAGGGGAGAGAGAGGGGAGATGAATCCCGCCGTGATGGTATCACAGAATGCCTGGGTGACCTCGGGCTAGTCAATTGTGACCTCTGTAAAATGGAGATAATCACACTTATCTGATTCAACGAGGTACCAGGAGACCCACTATTTCCTAATTGTTTAGAGATATACATGGGAAAGGCACAATATACAGTTACAAGGGTTAGGTTTCTGGAAATATCTACTGGTGACAAAATAGATTTTATCCATCTGTGTAAAAGTGTCAAGTACTGCTATTATTTTGACCTCATTGATAAAGAAAGGATGGGTGGTCTGGTAGATTGAAGCACATTTTGGCTGGAAGCTATTACCCTTTGAGATGACCTCTTGTTTCAAGTTTCATTGGTGTATCAGAAAAGTTACAGGCAGCAACTGTAGCAGTTTCTGTAACTCATTCTACAAAAACACTCAAATCTGCTTCATCTACTCTGACATGCTACTCCTCTGTACTAGTCTAATGATATTTTTCCTAATCAAGCATATGTTAATGGCAGCAAACAATGTCACTCCCTTCCGGTTTTATCTGACCTGTCTTAGGGTATGTGAAGCAACACCAACCTCAGTTATCCCTCAATATCAGAGGAATGTAGGAAAACTGACTGTAATACAAAGAAGGGCAGCAAAAGTGATGGTAATTTAAGAGGAAGACTGATTTTAAAACAAGATGCCTAAATGAGGGTCTATATGGCTTGAGGGAGAATGTAAATCTACGTGATAGTTTCACGTAGCCATTCAGTTTCAGGGAGAGAAGTTTTTTAAAGTGATTTGGGCAGGATTTATGTAAACTGAGTAGCAAGAAAAGAGATGCTTTACATTAAAACAGCACAAGCAACCATCAAGTGGTAGTAGTTTTACTGCTGAAATGTGATTCTAGAGAATTTTTCCAAAATCTCAACATTTGGCCAGGCAGGGTAAGGCAAGGAAGGGGCCAATGTGAAAGTGTTAGTTTTAACCTGGAGTAATCCATGCTGATTTTTGTTTCACCAGAATAATTTTACACCAGAAATATCTAAACAGAATGTAAACATTGGCACCTCTGTCTAAAGTGCTTATTTACTACAAAGTGCCCTTGTTTTACTCAGTGTGTTTGCCAGGATGAACCACTCTGTCATTTATATCAGTAATGCAACTCCCAACCACATGTGCTTCAACCCCAGACTTGACTAATGCATGAATCTTTATGCCGTGCTCCTTATGAAATGCTGTGTCCTATCACGTTGCCACGATACTGCCACTAGATTTATAGCTATAACTAAATCATCTGATCATACCACTTCTGTGCTGTGCTTCTTCCATTACCACCTAATGTATCAAAAGCATCGATTTTACACTTGTGAGCTTTCCTGCCAAAGCACTCCAAGGTCCTGCAGCACTTTATTATATCCCAAGCCCACTCCCATAGCTGTCATGCTAATGAGGCATGTGTTGCTACTTTAATTTTTCACAAAGCTCAATTCTCCCCTCATGTGGGAGAACCTAGAGTCCAATTCCTGAGCTGTCATGGCTGGCTGATTTTGAATAGTGCATGTGATGACACAGGCTCTCATCTTGCTGGCCCGGTCACCACAACACCCCTTCCCCCTCAAATGCTGAAAGAAATATGGCCACTTATGGTTTCAGAATGCTTTTTCCTATTTGCAGCACGTTGTCCTTACCGAATGCCTAATACCCTGAGATGTCCAAAATGCTGAAAGTATAACCTGCTTAACCTCAATAATTCTGAGAGGCCAATTTTTGTCTCTACAATAGAGGTGTTATTTAGGCTGAAAGAAAATGAAACACACCACGATTAAGAGACTAAATTGGCAGGACATCTAGAAATACCCTGAAAACCTTGAGATATTTAACACAACAGAAGAAGGCTCAGATCAGCCAGAAAGGATCAATATATTTTAAGACAACAGGGAAAAGTTAGCTGTAATTATGAATCCCTTCCAATTGCAAGTATTTTATGGTTTCTATCAATTAACTGCCTTGCCAGGGCATCTTCAGTTCAGAAAGGTAAGAAAGACAAAAAGTGAAATTTTTAGGTTACTCTGAAAGGCACCTCAAACACACTTGCTATAATTTGTGGGGTTAATTTCTGAATAATGTTGTCCTAAGGAGTGAAAGGACAGGAACAATTAGGAGGCAACTAATGAGGGTCAATCTGGTCTTCTTATTTTGAGTGCTTTTACTGATAAGACTACTTGATGTTTGAAACCCCCGATGAACAAAAGGGGAAGATTTGGGTTTCAGTAGCTTCATTTGCTTTAGAATGTTAAATGGCATCTGAGTCAGGAAGAAATGTATCAACCATCATTCCATCAGCAATTCTTTTCCAAATGCATTTGTGTCCTCGTAGTAAAAGTACAAGTAGTAGATTAGGATATAAGGTCTCTACCATTTGGAAAAGATCTTCCAGAATCACCATCCCTGGAAGTTTTCACAACGTATGTGGATGTGGTACCTGGGGACATGGTTTAGTGGTGAACACAGTGGTGTTGCGTTAATGGTTGGACTCGATAATCTCAGAGGTGTTTTTCAACCTTAATGATTCTATGATCCTCTGAAGTGACACTGGTTGTTCGCCCCACCATTGTTGTCTTTAGTGAGTGGCTGTATATTTTCATGCTACTTTGACACGTCAATATTAGCTGACCTCTTGTAGGCAGAAATGTGATATACTATGTCTAAATTTTATCAGCTTCTGTCACACACCCTTATGATTTGAACCATTTTGTCTTTTTGCTACACTTCCTTTGCTTTATATGGAAAAGGCTTTAGCTACCATGTTTCGATTAGCAGACCTTATTATTACATGGAAAGATAAAAAAGGTCCACTAAATCTTCCCTATTAAAAGTGAAGGCAGACTTAGAAGACACGTTACAAAAAGGTTCCCTAAACAGTGCAGCATCACCATCTGTTACCTACAGAGACGTGAACACATGCGAAGAGCCAGCAGTAAGCCCTGCAACACTGGATTTATCAGCTGAATCGAGTAGGAGTACAACAGTATTTTTCATTTTCAATCTAGAATCTGAAAATCTCCAAAGCTGCTAAGCAGCAAACAATGACAATCATCCCCCGTTTTTATTCATGTAAGAGTCAAGCACCAGCATTTAGGTCACTTGGCCAAACTCACCAGCTGTCACCAGTCACCAGTTTTCTGACTCCCACTTTCAGGGGCTACTTATTACAAAATATTTACCGTGTAGCTGTAGG
Organism: Pachyramphus minor; assembly: GCA_013397135.1. Classification (NCBI taxonomy): domain Eukaryota; kingdom Metazoa; phylum Chordata; class Aves; order Passeriformes; family Tyrannidae; genus Pachyramphus; species Pachyramphus minor. Next base: position 400,058 of record VYXB01006651.1, read on the forward strand.
TTTTGAGCTAATGCCCACCATGCTGTTAAAACACTACACCAGCTATTCTATCTCTTTTGGGGGCTTTTGTATCAATTCACAGGGCAGGACTTAAAACCAAACAAAACTTTCAACCCTTCAAATTCTGTTGTCTTCCAAACTGCCAGAAAAATGAATTCTTACGTGGGATCTGAATACTGGGGCTTGTAGTCCTCTAAGGCTTAACTCAATTGATGGTCTGTCATATAAAGGTCTCCAAATCAAAGGTTTCTTCTGTGCCATAACTGCCTTTCACACCAGCTTTACTACCAAGCATGGGCATTAAGGGCTTCATCCTGCTGTTAGATACATGGTTAAGGATTGCTCTCCCTTGAACAAAACACCCATCTGCTTTGCACCCAGGGCCACATGGCAAGTCACTTCAAAGGAAACATTGTGGTTCATACACACACAGCAAGAAGCTGCATGCTCCCCTCATGTCATATTCCAAATATCATTTTTCAGAAAACTTGTGCTGTATCCACAGAAAACACTTTTTCCTCTGAATTACTACCTCAAACTTTTTTAACCCAATCCTTTCTCTTCTAGTCAGAGCCTCAAAACCTTCCACACAGAACACCTAAAGCTATTGCTGCTTCAGTTGAAGAATTTGTTGGGGTCACATAATGCTTTGAAAGCTGTGGTTGAGATTAATAGTGTGTTACAATAAACAGAGTGAATAATGCAAAGCACAGAAACAACCCAGGAGGAAGTGGGGGGGATATATCTTCTGAGGCCATGCAGTTATTGGACGTTTAGTTTGAAAAGAACACACAGGTCAGAGTGAGACTTCTGGCATCTTCTCCATTATGAATTAATCACTGGTTCACTCCCTGACCAGAAAATTTCAGCTTATAAATAAAGTTCAAAGCCCCCAGGTCCTCATTTTAAAATGGAGACATATGGCTTGCAAACAGCTAATGGAACAAGCCTTCCCAAAGTTTGAGGTCATTCCCAACTGAGAGATCCATTTCACAGTAATAACACAACACGACCACGAGTACACGAGCTTCAGACTTCCTTCCTGTATTTTATAATACTTTGCACTTCCACAGCAGCTTTTATCTGGTGAATGGAAAAAGTTCTGATGAACATCAGCTATGACTTTTCAAAGTGTAGAAGGCAAACAGTCCTGCAGAAACTGGGAACATACACAGACCCTTAGCCATACAGGCATCAGCTCTGAGATGATACATACCCAAAAATAAGTTCACTGCTGTGCACCTAGAAATTTGAAAAGATTTAGAAAAAAGATTAGCTTACTCCCTGAAACCTGATATCTGTAAGTATGGAGCCATGGGTCCCTTTTTGTCTACTTGTTCATCACAGTGTAAACCATGGCTAGCTCCAGTAATATCCTGCAGATGAGGAAATAGTTGAGAAGGATAGTGAAGCCAAAGGCTTGGTATATCATTCATTTACAATGGAGAAAACGGAGGTTAAGTTTTATATCTGAGAAGCCTGTGGCAGCAAACAGAAGGCTGAATTCCTAGTACTCACTCCAATCTCCGGACAACTCTGCCTCCAATGTTTTGTTCTTATAAAGCTGCCCAGAAGCATTTTTTTTACACAATCTGCTCCTTTGGGGGCTTTGTTTCATGTTAGTCACAAATCTCTCAGTATAACCTGAGGTAGACCAAAACACTGGCAGTCCTGCAGTGAAAAAGCATCTAATGGGCCATAAATTAATGTTTCATTTCCTCTAATAGTGTAATGATTAATTCCTTCTTCAGAGCAAGATTTTGTTGCACATTTGATAGTTACACTATAAAGAAAGAAATGGGGATTTTTAACATTGAAAAGGGTCAAAGCCAGAATGCTGCTATTTTTGTTTGTGCTCTTGTAGCTTGACTCTTCAAACAGTTTTTTCTCCCCAATTTTGTAAAAAGGTAAAAAAATCCGTCTCAGATGAGACCTTGCACAGCTTGTCAAGTTTCAACCCACAGTGAATTTTTCCTGCAGATATAAACCTCTGAAAGAGGGGGGGAATCTAATGGAAATGCTGACATAACCTTAACTATACCAATGCTGCTGTAATGCTCAGGTTACCAGGAATATTTCTGCTGCCAATTCCATTTAACAAGTCTGAATGCACATAATTTGTTCCAGTTGTCTATTCTCAGAGTGGGGCTCCTTTGTGCACTCTTTCCAATGTGGCTTGCATTAAAAGAAACTAAAAAAAAACCCTACTCCTATGTAAATTCATATACACACTGATAAGGTTTTATCACAGCTAAAAAGCTATAAATCTGCTTTAACTGATTCAGTGTGTTCCCTACTGGCCTGGAAAGGTGACTTGTTCCATTGCTGCCTTTCACTGATTGTGACAATCATAACTTTGCTTTGTTCTCTTTGAGATACTTTTTCTTTGCAAAAAAAAAAAAAAACAAACCAAAACAAAAAGCCCCTGATCTGACTCTCTGTATATTCATATTATCCTCTCCTGACCAAACGTCTCTCTGTTTGAGCCAAAAGGATTTGAGCTGGGTCAGGATTTGACCCTCGTTATGCTAGGAATCTAATCCAAATGCCTCCCACCGATACCAGCGATAAGAATCTGGTCCTATAGCAAATTATTTGCTTCTCACCTTTGGCTCATCCTGAAGGAAAACAACTGCCAGGTTAAATAAATATTCTCAGGATGCAAAGCGAATTCATAGGGTAAGGGCTTCAATGACAGCAAGGTAAGTGGGTACTTCTAGATCCTCATGTCCTCTGAAAGATCTGCAGCTCCCACAGTGACATGTTTCTGATCTTTCGTCTTGGTAGCAAGAGTGAAACAGGAGAAACAAAAACTCAACAGGACGGCTCCACTGCTCAGTGAGTAAGAGCACGAATAATTCATGATCTGATCCTCCTCACAGCTGCCAGTTTACAGCTTCTTACTTGATCTTCAGGGTCTAAGAGGCAGTGGCTGATGCTTGGAAACTCAAAACCTGAACCTCATTGTCACCTTTACATGAGAGGTAAATTTGGAGGAATGTTTTGAGGAATTTGAAATCAATTTTCAAATATGTCAGTGAATTTTTGGATGGTTTCAGTGAGTTCAAGTAGACAACAACTGTGAAAATCAAGACAAAATGACCAGATTGAGGCTCCACACTAAATTCTCAGGCTTCTGTGGACCCATAGTCAGCCACAGCTCTTTTCACAAAGAGTGGAAAAAGAAGAATCTCCTCAGGATGATTCAAACACTGATTGCTTGAAATGTCTCTAACTAAACTGAAAGCTTATGATTAATAAGTCTCATGTTTAGTTTTCTGACTAAAATTAAAAGGGAGGTCACAGTGTCTCAAGCTGAATTCTGAATACGCTCCTAAACTAGAAGATAAACTCATTGAAAAATTATGTGAAGCTGGTTTTCAAAATACTTTTTTCCAAGCACCCCACCTAATCATCACTACTGTAAAAATAAGTTCTTTTATTAAAGAATATTTTTAAAACTATTGCTGACTTAAACATCTTTTAAACCTTTTCTCCTAAATTTCTGAAATGTTGCTGGGAGGGGGTTGGGCATGATGGTAAAAAAAAAGTTTTAATAGGGCACACAATAATAGAAAAATATTTTGAACTTTTTTTAAAAGACAGTTGTAAACCGATTGGTTATATCTTCCGATCCCTGTTTCCCTTCTGTAATTATGAATTGCCATTATGAGCAACACTGATGCTAATGGACTCTGCAAATCTCTGATAAAGGATGCAGAGATTAATTGCTATTCTTACTTAACACACTTGCTTGAGTAGTAAAAAAAGAAGCAACAGAAAGCACTGTGCAAACCACAGCAAGGGAATAGATTCTCTGTCCACAAGCCTTTTTGAAAAGAAAAGTAGAAGTCTTTCATAAAAGAACATTGATTTAATTGGAATTTATTGTTAATTATTAGATGAGAAAATATCAATTATTTAAATTACATTATCAAAGGTTCTTTTGCTCTCCTCAGTCAGATCCCTGAAAATTCTCCACTTCTAAGATGCCTTACATGATACCATTCTCTCTTTGAAATCCTTTAATGTTCAGTGTCTTTTGGGCTCCCTGCTGCAGTTTGATTTCTCTGTGACTGGATCTTCCATCCCACTGCTGTAAACACCTAACCCCTGCTCCTACAGGACAACTCCTGTGTCTGAAGTTGGAGCTGAAGATCACAGGGGTGATACCTGATGCAAAACATTCATCCTTTCAGTTGGTCACTCTGGGTTGCTGAAAGAGTCTGAAAATAGCAGCCTCTGCATGGCAAACTCTGCAGCACCAAACACATCAAGGATACTAAAGAAATAAACACTGAGCACACACATAGATAGATTAAAAATTTTAGTAGAAAGCAAGCCATGTTTCTGGAACACGACTTCCTTCTAGATCCTGAAGATATCCAGCCACAGCATCAGCACTGGCAGATGATCTGGTCAGTTACTCACTGTAAAGTGCCAGAAATGCATAATTTATATAAAATTAAACTATTTGACAAAACCCAGATAAGGCTATAGGAATCCTCAGCAGCCTTTTTATGAAGGACTTATCTTCATAAATCTGGGTGAAATCATGTAATAAAAAACTGAAAAGTTCTTTCTGAAGGATAGGAAAGGGAGGTAAATTACAAACAGTGATTGTCTTCAACAGCTCAAGGCTGCTCTTTAAAAGAAACCAAACACCTAAACAGAAAATAGGTTACAAACTGGGAGGTTTTTGGCTTCTGGGGGCAAACTGATCCTGATTTAGTTTATTTTCCTCTGAAATCACGGATCACACAGAAATTGCACTTGTCTCCTAGGATCTCACCCTAGAATATTTATGTACATGCTCAATACAGTCTTCCCTCCTTGTCCACTGACAATGCAATCCCTGACAAGGTAAGGGCTGCATCGTCAATGCTTCATACAACACTGAACCCTCATCTTGGAATTCAAAGTGTAATAATACCGGGAACCATACCTCCCTCCCCACCCTCCCTCCTCCCTCTCCAGCAGCAATGCCACTTTGGGTCACTGGCAACATGACCCTCCACTGCCGCTTCCTTTCTTGAGTAAATGCCCTTAGTAGTAGAAAAGGTGCAAAACTGGTTTATCAGTGGGGAGCAACAAGAGTTTTTGTAATAGGGATGTATTTGAGGAAGAAGCCAAAAGACATTGGGGTAGATATATTCAGGAGTGAGCAATAAGACTCCAAACATTAAATGTCAGACATCAGATTCTTCCTACAGAGACTTTGTTAGATGTTAGCTCCAGTGTCACCAAAGTAAAGTAATTTCTAGGACCAGAGAGTCAGTTTTAGATACTCTTAGAACTTTCTGGTACCTCCTTACTTCTGCTAGAATTAAATAAAATCCATGCTCTGGTCTCAGAAATTGTGTTTGAGAATACTAAAATGCCTCAAACCAGAGGTGACTTTGTGGCTCCCATCTACAGAGGCTGTTTCCAATGACTACATCCAGCCTTCCTGTACACCTGATAGAATCAACTTAGAGAAACACACCAGACCCTACAAAATGCCAAAAATATGGAATGCCTGCTCACTGCTGGAAGAGATGGAAGAAGTAACACACTTGAGCTTTGACTATGAGGTAACACAGACAGCGTTCTCAAAGCAATTTGGATATCAGCTTTCCATGGATTTCATATATCTTTCAAAATCTATTCCTTGTCACTCTGCACAACAGCCATTTTCATACCTCAAAGCTGTGCTGGGCAGAGATGTACCTGCTAATGTTCCAAGTGCCACAGCTGTGGATGCTAAGGAAGTGGACAGCAATGTGCTGTCTGATGTGTTCTTCTTACACACCCTTCCCTAAAGACACTTGATTGATTTCTTTTAATCTATTTTTCATGGTATTTACTGGTTCAAATGGAAGAAAGTTGCCACTGACAAGCTAATCACCAGCCTCTTCTTGGCTAGTGCTCAACCTTTCCCACCTGGCCAATATCCTCCCTACAGCCCCACTGGCTCATGCTTCTCCTATACCACTGCCACAAGTTCTGATCCAACAGAGCATTTGTTAGTTTCTTAAAACAACCAGATTAAAGATTGGATGCCTTCAGACAGTTCTGGCTTCTCCTGAGTCATATACATATATACCTACAAACCGGTATATATAAGAAACCTAAAAAACTAATTAGTGTTTCTTAAATGTCCACCGAGATACCCCAAGACATCCTACTTTTCAAATAGTGCTGAAATCCTTGAGTCAGGCAATGTTAAGGTTTCTGAACTGAAACATCCTGAGATGTTTTAGAGAATTGGGACTGTTTAGTTTGCAGATGGGAAGGCTCTGTGTGACCTTTCTATACTTAAAGGGGGATTACGAGGAAGATGGAGACAGACATTTTAGAAGGATCAGTAGTTATAGGACAAGTGGGGTTTAAATGGTTTTTAAATAAAATGGTCAAATTTAAACCAATGGTTTTTAAATAAAAGAGGATGGATTTAGATTTCATACAAGGAAGAAATTCCTTGTATATGAGAGTGATGAAACACTGGCACAGATTGCCCAGAGAAGCTGTGGGCTGCCCCATCCCTGGAACTGTTCAAGGCCAGGTTGGATGGAGCTTTGAGCTGGTCTAGTGAAAGATGTCCCAGTCCATGGCACGGGGCTGGAACTGGATAATCTTTAAGGTGCCTTCCAATCCGAAGCATTCTAGGATTCTATGAAATGGAGACATTCACATCCTAGTTAATTTGGGTAATTTTAGGTAAAAAGTTTTCTGGACTTGACATATATAAAAAGAAAAATGAAAATATTCAAGACTGAAAAGTCTCTTTTTCCTTAAAATTATGTACTTACTGATATTATAAGTATGACAAAAATTAGGGCTTTAAATGTTCTAAATTACTTAGAAGAAAATGAAACAATGGCTTGTAATGCATCAAATACAAAACTAAAAGCCCTAAACAAAAAGCCCACATATTTATATATATATATATATATTAGTTGTTCCAGTCTTCATTTGAAAGTTTAGTTGGATATTTTTGTGGAAGTGCAAAAAGAATATTATAGACAATATTACCTTTCTGGAATGAAAAGAACTTAGATAAAGAACAGCCTACTGTATCTTCAAAAAGTAGCATGTTTCTTAAGTTCCATGTGCATTATATTTGCAATTTACATGGGGATTTGTAACAGCAGTGCTGCTCCCTGGGTGTTACTTACTTTGGATGGACTTCTCTTACGGGTGAGTTTACACAGCTGTGGAAGGAAAACCTAGCCACAATCAATTAAAAAGTGCAACACAAACCCTTTGGACAGCATTCTCAGGCTGTCCTGCTGTTGAGACAGCTACTATTCTCCAAGAATGAGTACTCTAACTGTATTAAACTTAGTCCTAATCAAAATAAGCTTTTACTATTTTTCACCGTTTAAAGAACATAAAGACCTGCCTTTGTCATTTAAAGTTTAAGCTGACTAAGCCTCATAGAAACAGAACGTTAAGGAACTAAAGCAATTAATTCCATTTACAGAGGTCAGAAGAGAAACTAGGTTTTAGACAGGATGGGCTTGTATGGTCTGTGCTTCTTATTCATGTGACCTCTCAGATTATGGGTTGATAGGTGGCATAATAAGTCACCTTTGTTTTCCTCTTGTCAGCAGAGTTAGCTGAGCTGATCCTAACGGGTCACCACTGTGCTGGCATTACCTGCACTTCTGATTACGGAACAACTAGAATAAGCAGGCAAATGAGACCCCAGATGCCCCGTCTTTGTGTGGGACATATTTATTAACAACTTGCTGAATCCTACACACAAAGAAAGCCTCAGGGAATGTAGTATGTCTACAAGCCAATACAGAAAGCACTGAGAAAAAAAAAAAAAAAAAAAGAGGATAAATAAGCATGCAGCTGAAAAGCCTGAAGTCTAACTAACTCACCAGTACATCAATAATACAATAATGTCGTCAAACCACTGTGGCCTCTGAACAATGCTTTTTCTGTTCTTCAGCTAATTAGTAAAAGAAGAGATTAAAGTCTTTAATCTCACTTGCTTTCTCTTTCTTCCCTCTTTTTACCTGGAGGGTGTGCATGTATGTGTACATACATATTTCCTAAATGAACAAAGATGAATTACATACAATAAGATGTGGAAAACACGAGGTGGAGTGTGAGTTTGGCTTTATTTCCAACAAGAGGGTCATCTACATGATTTCATATTTCCATGTACTGTGACTGCAAGGAGTCAGATGCATGTGTATGTTATAGGGTGGGAGGGGAGGGGGAAAGCTGAACTGAGGATATGAATTTTAATCAGTTTCCTGAATGAATACAACACTGTATTTCCCCCCTACTCTCCTTAGGATGACAATTCAGAGGAGATAACCTTCTCCTTTGAAAAACCCTGAAGGGAAAGTTTGTTTTTACCATAACAAATGCAACAAAAGAAGAGGGAAGCTGGGAAAGGGGAGAGGGGGCGGACAAATTAAATGTCAAACTTTCTCCCCTTACTTGGAGATAACAGCATACTAGGAAACCTTCTTAGAAGCTTAACAAAAATGCAGCTAAGCTGTTGCCAGCTGCAATAAACCTCTCTCTCACCTTTCTTTCTCTTTCAAGATATCTTTGAATGCCTTTGCTTTCATCATAAATCAGACCTTTGAGCAATTATCACTCCAGCCGGATGGCAGCAGCCTGAGTGGCCACTGCTATTCCACTGCTGTAATCTGCACTTTGTCAGGTTACACTACCTTGATGAAATTTCACATTTCTTTGCCAATGAGTGTTACCTCTCCATTTATGACTCATTGTCTTTGCAGCAGAGAGCTGTGAATCTCATTCCTCTCCTTTTAATTTGTTTAAGCAGCATGGACCATTCGGCAGGGCTGAGCACCTTGAGCACCGCACCGGGAGTCTCAGAGCATCCCAGCAGAACGGGGTTGTGCTGCTGCCTCCAATACTTACCCCGAGGGCATCGCTCAGCGCCTCTGAGAGAGACCGAACACAGACACCTTCCTCTGGCCTCTGAAGAGGCCACCATCAGCACACGGTGCTGATAACACTGTCACAAGTCTCAAGGGAACTCTGCGTTTTTGCCATTCCCTTTCCCATCCACGCATCCCTTGGGTGACAGGTTCTTGACAGGTTCCCTCAGTCCCTAGGCTGCACCTTGCCGCCCTCACTGAGAAAGGGGGCTCTTTGGGGAGTCTTGCAGGCAGGAGTTAATAAAACAAAAAAGCCAAACAACACCAAAACTCTACCCCACCAAAAGGGACCGGGGTCCAACCTTCAAATCAGGTAAAGTTTCTGAGCGCTGCCCAGGTACTACATGGGGTGGTGCGTCCCTCTTCTCAACACCCACCGCAGCCAGCACGGACCTTCCCCAGAGTGCTGCATTTTTCAACCTTTACAAGGCGATTTTTAGCCCCTCTCCCCAAATTATTTATTTTTAAACAAAACCTCCCGAACAAACCAACCCAGAGAGCACACCCGCTCCCCCACAACCAACCTACATCCCCGCGCACGGCCGTCAAGACAGGCACGAAAAAGCAGGCAGAGAGAAGGAGAGAGAGAGAGAGAGAGAGAGAGAGTCACTCACCGTTGGCGGCGACACAGAGGTTTCCAGAGCCACTTTGAACTAAGAATGACTGAGGGACAAACTCTTCCTCAGAGTCCGAGCCCGCGGCCGCCCGGACCGCGCCGTCGCCCAGCGACCGCCCCGGGCCCTCATTGGCCGGCGGCGAGGGGAGAGGGGAGGGGGACTGCGAGCGGGGGGTGGAGGAGGCGGACGAACAGGGCAGGGGGGGACCTGCGGGCCACAGACGTACACACACACAGAGAAGGGGAGGGGGGAGAAACACAGAAAGAAATAAAATGAACCAAAAAAAAACCCGGCAAAACACGGACAGAGAGACAATAAAAGTCGAGCCGGGGCACGAGGGAAGGCCGTCCCCTCACCCCCCTACCCCGCCGCCTGCCCCAGCCGGGCGGACCTGCCTGAGGGGCGGCCCCACTGCACGTACCTGACCACGTTACCTGCTGCCCCTACGGGCTGTCGCCTAAAACTCCTATCCACACTTTAAAAGTCGTATCCATCAGGGTGTTTTTTTGTTTGTTTGTTTGGGTTTTTTGTTTTGGTTTGATTTGATTTGTTTAGTTTTGGCTTTTTGTTTGTTTGTTTTTGTTGCCGTTATTGTTTTTGTTGCTGATATTGTTTTGGCTTGTTTTGGTTTTGTTTTTCTTAAGGTTTTGGAGTTGGAGAGAGGCTGTGACGTGGGCGCTCACTGTCAGTGAGGCCAGGTGTCGAAGCCGGGCTACGCAGAAACCCTTGCCCGACGTATTGTGCGGTAAATTATTTCAGATTCCATGTGAAAAGTGAAAGTCCTTTTGGGGATTGGTTTAACCATTCCCTTAGCGAGTTTATAAAGCAAACAGCCTAAGACCTTCATCACGCAGGCAGGAGGTGGAGGACAGGTCTATATATTGCTGTGTAGTGTAGAAGCACATCAGCAAACCACCACACTGATACAGGGCAGAATCATAGCTCAGAGCAGCATCATTTGATTGATTAAATGATGAAACACACAGCAAATCAGGTTATAAGATTATACTTTACATAGAGCTGTGCCTGACTGAGGAAGAACTACTAACTGCAAGGAAATACAATCAGGTACATATAGGTTAAGTAGAACCAATTGGAAAAAGCATAGTGTAAGCAATTAATGGTTCTCAGGGTCTTATTCTAATCAGATTTTTAAACAAAACTGGGAAGTCAGAACATCCAAACTGGTGAAAAATCCATCAGGCAAACATGGAGGTCAGATATGTGCAGTACATCAATAAAAACAGGGGGAATATGAACACAGACATAAAATACAGGACAATGCATTTAAACATGAGCTTTCCCCCTTGCTACATTTGATCTGAAAGTCATAATGATTAATCTCCCACATTTTCCCAGATATTGAAACATTATCATGCAAACCCCATCAAAATAAAAGAACAGTCAGCAGAAGAAAAACAGCAAACTTAAACAAAAAATCTGTTTCAAAGAAAAACATATTTTGAACATAACATAGCACATTACATAGTTGTACAATATTTCTTACTAAACATAACATGAACATTTTAGAGAAGGACACAAATCCAAAGCAATGAAGTGGGTTTAACATTTAAATCCCCCAAAACTGGTTCTGCTATGTTTCCTTTCCCCTCGGTCATCAGTTTTTCTCATCGTAAGCCCTTGGATGTCACCTCGTTGACACATGCTGATCTTATAAATTGCTAATTATAATCAGAGAAGAAATTTTGGCATCAGAGGCAAAGCCTGGGAACTGGGGCAATATAGGACTATACCTGTGCTTAGAGACACTTGTCACCCAAAGGAGAAAAGCCAGACTTGGTGGAGAGCCTCTACTGCCTCGCGTGCAGCATGCAGATTAAGGGCCGAAATTGTGAGCCCTGTGTGTTTTGTTATGATCAACAGTGGAGTCGTCTGAATCTGCTTCCTTCTGACAAGTCTCCAGACACAGAAGTTCCTGCTTTAGGAATGCAGCTTGGGAATCTGCAGCCCACTTCACACTCCCTGACCCTTTTTATGGTGCCAAGGCTCTAATCTTCCCATTGTGCTAACTACTGGAAGAACTGGAGAGAGACAGGGAAGAAAGGGAGCATGTGCAAGTGGATGAGCACTGCTTTCCCTGTTACAGTCCCTGACATGCAAACTGAGATCCAGCTCTAACTCTGATCTGCTCTTAAAAGAGCAAAGTCTGCTCTGAGTCATCCTCTTTGTTGCAATAGAAATTTGATGAGCCCTGACACGTAACAAAGTTTAAATCAGGACTTTGATTTGCTATGCTTTCATTACAAAACGGGGTGACATGTATTTCTAATCCTGTGTAGTCAGAGGCTGAATTCTAGTGTGATGATGAGTGAAATAGAAAGAAGGTGTTAAATCAGTGCCTTCGTATACACCCGTACCCTTTTTCAGTGTACTTTGTAAGGTGAAGACATTTTTCTAGCCATTAAGAAAGGCAAGGTAGATTTAAAACATTGTTTCAAGCCTCTGACTCATTTATGAGAAGACCAGTAAAAATGCATTAAATGGAGGTTCATGGTGTGGCTACCAAACAAGCAAACAAACAAACAAAACTGTGGTAAATTACAGTAAAGCCCCAATGCTCTCCCTGTGTTTTGTTCAGGCAGCACACTTGGTATAACCATACATGAATTCTCTAGTCCGAACATAAAGAGCAGGAGCAGAATGAGCTGAATTTGGAATTGTAACCCTAAAAGCCAAATGTCAGCTTTAGTCAGTCCACATCAAAAAGTTTCTGCCATTTCCACATGGTTGCAGCTTGGTTTTTTTTTGGTATGAGCTTTCCCAGTCTCCCAGTATTACAGTTCTGGCAATTAAAAAAGAAAAATAAATATGAATAAAAACATAACCAAAACCTCTTCAATTACAGCTTTGGATTTTAATCAACTACACCATGGCAGAGTGCACACGAGAAGATCCCGTGGGTTTTCACGGTCGTTACACGCACTTCCAGCAGTGAATGAGCTGACCTTTACAAGGAAGGTTCCCAAGGAATTGTGCATACTAACCATGTTACTGAGGGCTGTGCTGCTCTGATGAGCACTGGCACATATCACTGTGCTCCCTGAAAAATTCCCTTTTGCCACAAATGATGGGGTGGATACAACAGGAGATTTTACCAGCTGCCAGATGAAAGGTGGGCACTAGTCAGCTCTGCTGACAACATCCAATGAAAATGGATGGGAAGCAAAGAGATACCTCCCTTTTTAACAATTCAACAACTCTGTTTGTAAGTCTAGCATGTGTTAAGTTGTGGATCCTTTAAGAGAATTGCCTCCTTTTTTTCATGCTTGGGCAGAAAACCAAGAATTAAATCCGACCTTTTCACAAAAATTAAACTGAGAGAGAGATGAAAGCTACAAGTTTGTATCCTTCTCAGACAAGTATTTCATTGGATTTACTGCAACTGCAGGCCCAAGTAAAACAAGCAGGATTTGGTCTGTAAACTTTCATTCCAGCTGCCAGAGCAAAATTTCTAATTGATAGTACAAAATAAATTCGAAGCAACACTGGGTTGCTATGGAACCTTAGCAAGTAGAAAAAGTTTCTTTGCAGTATGTGCTGTTTCTCCTTCAAAAATACAAACCAGAAGGACTAGATAACATGTTCATTATGCAGAGTCTTGCAGTTTGGAAGCTAACTCAAAGGAAAACAAACCAGATTTCATGTATGGGCCCCTTGGCATCAATTTGTAATAATCTTATGTATCTGTTTGCAGTGAACAGTCAAAATTATGTTCTTTGGACTTGAGGCAGGAGTAATAGACATTGTATGTCACTGTATGAATGATATGTTGCTTGCACATATTCAGGGGAAAACAGAACAGAACCTTCTATTTTATCTATGTGCCAGTACTTCAGATTAAAATTAAAAAAAATCAGGGAAAGAGATGTTACAGTCTCTGGTAGATTTATGAAAGTACTTAGGAAACACAAACTTTGGAAGTAGGTTAGTACAAAGAATCTGTTTCCCAGCTTAACCAAGGAACTCTGCAATATTCAGGTATCTGCTTTAAATTCAGGGAAGAGACAACCAGAGCAGACCCTAAATAGTTAGGGGAAAGTAAGACAAACAATAAATATGCCTTCATTTTATGCTGCACATTTGGCTGTAATATTTCAGAATTGCTAAAATTACTCTGTCTCTCACAGGATTTGGCCTTCAGAGATCAAGAGCTGATTTAAAACGGGTGTATTTGTGCTAGTGTGAATAGAAGAGCTGCCAGAAATACAGAACATTCAAGGAGATACTTTTAAAGAAGGTCAGTAAATTGTTTCATGGACTATATTCAGTGGATTATACTCATATGTTCATAATTTGTCCCAAAAGAGGTGAAAAAGAATAGATATACAAACGCTGACTTTTCACAGAACCGAAACAACAAAGCAACAGGATTTAATAGCATTCAATATACACAAAATGGTATTATCTGCAATCAATAAATCAGTAATATCAGCTTTTTTCCCCTAATAACTTCTTCTATCAAGCTTCATTCAAGGACCTTTAAGGGCTTTACAAGCAATGGGTATGTAAACTTTGAAATACTGTTTCAGATCTGTTGGGATCTGTTATCAGATTGGCTCATACAATGGTTAGACGGCTGGAACACTTCTTCTATGAAGACAGGCTGAGAGAGTTTGTGTTGTTAAGCAGGAAGAAGAGAAGGCTCTGGGGAGTCCCTCTAGCAGCCTTCCAGTCCTTAGAGGAGACTTATAGAAAAGAGGGATAGCGACTTTTTACGCAAGCAGATAGTGATAGAACAAGAGGGAACAGTCTTAAACTAAAGGAGGAACGATTTAGATTAGATACTGGGAAGAAGTTCTTTGCTGTGTGGCTGGTAAGGCACTGGCACCGGTTGCTCAGAGAAGCTGTGACTGCTCCACCCCTGGACATAGTTTAGGTCAGATTGGATGGGTCTTTGAGCAACCTGGTCTAGTGGAAGGGGACCCTGTGGGGCATTGAAACTAGATGATCTTTAAGATCACTTCCAACCCAAATCATTCTATGATTCTATGAGTTAGATTTTCTGGAAAGCAGACTTACACTTTTGACAGATAAGGAAACTGAAGCACAGAGATGTGTAATAATCTGACTCAAAATTCTGTCATTTTTTGCATACTATATCTCTAGCCACTGAAATAGTCTAAAAGGCTGTTTGTCACATTCAAAATATTTTAAATTAACAGAATTCCACCATAAAGGAATGATGGGCATGGGCAGAAGTACTGTGATTGAGATTTCCTCAGTATAACAACTGCAGTAGTTCTCACATAAGAACTTTTGCATTGTCATATCACTGACAATGCCTAGCCTTTCTACTACCTCAAAATAGGAAAGTTTCAAAATGGTATTGTAGCCCAGTGTTGGTAAGCACCATTACAAACAAAAGACATCACAATACAGCTCTGGCCTTTAAAACATGGCTATGCACTGTGGGTTCACGTCAAGGCTGTGTAAATGATAGCAGAGTGTATTCTGCAGTGTGCTGGCTGGGTGTATTATCCTGTCAAAAGAAAGAGAGTGTAAACAGATGAAGTTCTTTTTATGTCTTCCTCTCACTTCGCACGGGAATTTTGAGTGATTTTTATTGACATCAAAACAAAATCTTATTGATCAATATTAAAACTGTAGCAAGCCTTGTGCAGGAGAAAACCATGACCTGCCTAAACAGTGCTTAAGTACCTCTGTCTGATAAAAGAAATAAATTAATAAATTAGTCTAAAAGTCAGGCAGTTTCATCTCATACCATATCTAACTGCTTAAAACCCCACAAACATGAAGCAGTCCCGCAGGGCTGAGATCTTGTATGAGAGCTATATTTGCAAAGCAGCAAGCAGAGTGGGCACCAGGACATCCATGGATTGCTGACACATGGGACGAGGTGGAAAGGGCATTGCCCTGCCTACACAGCAGTGTTCAGTTCCCTACAGAATATAAAAGGCACTAATTTGCTCCACGAGTATTTCATGGAGGCATCAGAGATCCTGCTGGATTGAGGAGGGCAGTGGGAGAATATCTGCCATTTTTATTTTCAGAGTGAATGGGAATGCATATGAAGATGAACCCTGGATGTCGTATGCTAGAAGACTGGTTTAGCATCCACTCCTTCAGAGATGGAGAAAGAAGGAATTTTCCTAAGGGATAAAGAGCATTCATGCCTTTCTCCTGGCAGCATATCAAGCCTTTCCAGTGGACAGCAAAATACACACCTATGGAAAAAAAAGCAAGCTGAACTAGTTTTCTGGAAAAATGTGTCAGTTAATCATAGGAGTAAGGAATTGTTGCACAGATTTATTGCTGCTCTTTAACAATAGGTGGTCACAACATTCTTAGTTCAACAGGGAATATATATCTTGTGTTTAGAATTGATTAAAAAAGCAGTCTTAGAAAACTACTCTTATTTATATTTCCTGAATTTCCACCTGCACTTATGTTTATTTTATTTAATTTAATTTGGTGGTTTTGATTTATAGTTATAAAGCCAGAGGGAAAAATGAATGAAACAAAGGGGACAAATGAATATCATCTTAACAAGAAAAATCTGGAGAGCTGCCATGTCATCAAAATTAAGAAATGAGTAGTTGTGCTTTGAAAACAAGAAATAATCATATGCCCTGTATGAAGACTGGCATAATGGGGAAAAAAGGGCCATGTGAGGTTAAGAAGGAATGAATAACCCCCCCTGGGCTGAAGTGGACTATGAAGAACACATGTTACATGGACTTCACCTGCCTTGTGGGTGATTTATGCTACTCTTCCACAATGTGTTTTTTAACTCCCCTATGCTGTGAAGTCAGGCAATGTTTTTCTTTATCTATTTACCAGGATAGTGCATTTTCTATCACGGAAGTTCATAAAGTCACTGTTTGCAGGGCCTTGAGTACATTCTTGTTTGTACAGGACAGACCTTGAGCAGGCCCTATTTTGGGTGGAAAACATCTAGAATGGCAGCAGATCTGTGAGGAATGATGCGATGCTGGGATATATAAAAGCACAACGGCTGAATGCCTTTTATCTGCCTCTGTCCCAGCACAGATCATGGACTGAGTGTCGGGGCCTTATCCAGTTATTCCCATATGAAGCAGAAGGTAAAAAGGGACAAGAAAAAAATGCAGACCTCAGATCTCCTTTCCCCCAGCTCCTGAGGTTACTAACCTGACCCAAAACAGCAGAAAACAATTATCCATTGAGCAAGATGGAGAGGAGCAGGGAGGAAATTGTTCCCTTCTGAAATGCAGTTCCTCCAGGGCTTGGGGTGCTCTGGAGCAGCACAGCCGCACTTATAATTTTTTGCCAACAGAAGAAAATAATACGGCAGATTTTCAGAAAATTACACGGGCAATTGCCCGAGCCGGATACTCAGCTTGCTCATTTGTAGGCACAACAGTAGAAACAGATTGTGTAAGTTAGCTATACAATTTTCTACAACATCCGTCTCCAAGACTGAAATCCTGCTGTTATTTAAAAGCACAAACAGGTAATGCAATTTCCAAGTATGTGGGAGATTTCTTGTATCTCTTTAAAAATCAAAGAAGTAAGGATCAAGAAAGAAAGACTTTCTCCTGATAGAGACAGTATAAACAATCCTAATCACCACAGAATATTTATATCATGCCTTGTGAAATATTTATGCAAGTAATCCACATCATCTAAAGTTTTAAGAAAAATGCAACCCCTAATTGTGGATCAGCATTACAAAAGCTTCTGCAGCTTTACTCAAATCCAACTTGTAAAAGAATAATGTAATTAGTAGGCAGTCTGATGAGCTGCCCATGAAGTGGCCTCTCTCAATCTGACATTAATGCTCTATCTGATCCAAAACACCCAACGTAAAGTATGAGGATATCTGCAAACGATTACATGTATTTCTCCTAAAAGATCCATTTTCCTGTATTTGAACACCAAACTGTAGGCTTTACAGAAATTGCTTTCTCTAAGCTTAATGTTAACAAAAAGGTTTACACTAGCCTTGAAAAATTTTCCTGACAGGCTTGGTCAAGGCAAAGAACCTTTTCATGCTCCTGTTACCCCCCCGGGGAAGAATTATTAAACATGGACCACTGCAAGGTTTTTTCACCTCCCCCAGCAAATAAAATTTATTTATTAAATACCTTGCATGGTGGTTGGCAGTGATTTTCTAAAATTAACTTTTAAGTAATTCTAGAGGAGACAAAACCATGAAACCATTGCGCGACGTTAGAGCCCACCTACCAGGGAGCAAAACTAATTCGTCCTATAGCCAAAGCACCACAAAATCAACAAGGTCACCTCATGATCTGCAATACACTTTGTGACTGTCCTGGCCACTGGTGATGGGTTCTAACATATCTTGTATGTAAAACAGTACCTGATGAGTAAATATGCTCTTAAGAAATAAAATGTGTATTTCCACCTATTAACTAGATAACCAAAAATGAGCATCTCTTGAAAGGAATGAAGGTTGCAGTTGTTAAGAGAAATCCAGGAATTGTCTGGGGAAACAAAAGGGTAATATGTCATTGTTCAGCATAGTCACTATAGGGTCTGCCTGCAGTCAGGGAAAATACAGCTTTATCTTCCAGAGGAGACTTATTCTGTCTCCAGTTTGAGTTCGAGTGTCTCATTTCTCTTCACTGACTATACAGGGAGCCTTGGGTGATCCTTACTTGTGCATAAGTGAAAGTGGCATGAACCCTGGGTTTGATGTCTAGCACCTGCCTGAAGGTAAGGTAATCTCACTGAGATGTTTTTGTCAGTGATATTTTGGTTTGCTCTGTAATAACTAATCCATAGTTTCCCCATCATATGTGCAGACTTAGCACTTCCCTTCCAAGCTCATAGACAAAGGTTCTGTGTAGTAGCAATGGAAATGGAGACTGAACACACAGGCAGCTGGAGATAAAGGATTCACAGAAGGAGAACTCTGGAGAAATGTTATTTTGTGCTTCTCTTGGGAAGAAACATAGTCTGCCTGAGTAAGTATAGTCCAAAGAAAACATATTCTGCAGATCTCTGGAGTATGACAAAGGGGTAGGAAAGGTATAATGCAGTGAGAACCCTACCTGCCTTGTGAGGAAATTTGGGGTGAAAAGAATGTTATCTCAATAAAAAGATTGCATCTACTTCTATTATTGTTAAAATTACTGTTGACTTTGGATTTCTGTGCTGCATAAAACTAATGAACTTTTCCAGCCTTTTACACTTACTGGGGCAGCTTCCTCCTGATCTCAGCCTTTACCCCCATGAGGGCTGGATTCTTGCATACTTAAAATGGTACAGGAGTTGTTTGCCAGTAACTGTTATTTCTTATATTCTAGTCAAGCTCCCTTAATTTCAGGAGGACCTTTTTTTCCAGTGTGTGATTTCAAACAAAGCAAACAGCCTCTGTGCAACATCTAAGAGTCATGGTTCAGAAGATCATTTTCTTTCTTCAACTGAGAAAAGAGATCAAGGCAATTTAGTACTAAAAGACTCTTCTTAGATCAGCTCCTAAAAGGATCTGATTAAGAAGAAAGGTTATTTTCCATCTCACTGTGAGCTAGCCCTGGGGCTCTGGACTTGAAGACAGTAGAAAGTGTGAGACTCCTGCAGAAGGGGAAGCAGAATGGCTGCACCAGAATGCTGCTGAGACTCAGTTCACATGCTCTAGACACAGCAGCAGCTGTGCCAGCCTGCAGCACACCTATGTCTGGATGTCTGCCCCCACGTTGATAGTGGGTGTAATTCCTTTCTGGCTTACTCTGAGAAAGACCCACTATGTGACCCGGGAAAGAACTCTTCAGACCTGTCTGATCTGATCCTTATGCACTGGAGTCTCATTTGGCATCCACTTCGTGCCCCATGTGCATTTCAATCTTGCACATACACTATGACTGGCATAGCTCAGTGAAAACAAGACCCATTCTGCATCTTCCAGTATTTTGAGTCAGTTTTGCCTATTTATTCTGCAGGCTTTTCAAGACATGGACTAGTTCACCTTGTGTGCATATGAAGCAGGGGAAGTTTGTGCTCGAGTAGCTGTAGTTATTGTGGAGGAGAACTGTGCTCAATGTTCTGTAGACAGTGAGAGGCTGAGAGTGTCCCTTTGCTACAATCTGCAGGCAGGACAAGTGATGCATCTCCAGAGAGGTCAGAGTAGAGCACACACACTTACTGAAAAAGCTGCAAAAAAGATATGCATCCTTCATTGCTCTAATCCAAACTTTCCCCTTATAAACCTTCACTTCAGCTTTGTTTTCCCAGAAAGCTCCCTGAATTGTCGCTGAGACAAAGGGCCAAAATACAGCTATGCATCTGCAGGTGATGCTCTTTCCTCTTGGGAAAGATTGCCATTTCATGGAATTACCCAGGAAGGCAATGCAGGTATATGACAATACTGAGCCAGAAAAATCTGGTGTTGGACCAAAAATTGTGATTTGTTTTACATTTGTTTCAGGCTTAGAACAACATTAGAAAGTAAAGACCAACAGCCGTACACAAGAAAAAAGAAATGGATAGAGACAGTTTTTCAGGTTTTTGAATGACACTTCCAGTCCCAAAAAAATGGGAATCATCCTTTTTCCTCCAGAATTACTCTATGTCTCTCAGCAGACAACAGAACAATTTGCAGTGCAATAGCAAAACTTTTTTTTCTCCAAAGCCTTGATTAATATCTTTAAAGCTGCAATCTTAGTACCTTAATCATTGCTTTACTGACTTCTACACTGTAAGAAAAGAATCTTTCAGTTCCCTGCTCAGTGAAAAATATGAGTTTTTTCAAGTCACTATGGAAAGATTGATCCCAAATAAGAGAGATTTTCTGGATAGAGGGAAGGTAATGATAATTCAAAACACATTACGGGCACACAAGAATCGTTTATGAAAAAATGTTTAAAAAACCCAGTAGTTCAGAGAAGGGTGGACTATAAGCAGCAGAGCTAAATACAGGGAAAAGTATACCTGATGTCATTCACTGAACAGTCTCTCTGTCTCTCATTCCCCCCAGCCTTTGTCTGTTTTTTTTTTGAGTGATGGTTAAAGAAATTGGTTATCTTCAAGAAAAAAAGCTCTTTTAAAAAGATGAGACCAATATAAGAAAATAATTCAGTGCTTGGAAATACGGCACCTTAACCCATGTGAAAATGTGATACAGGTTTTGCCAGAAAAGACCACATTGCTGGTTCCCCTGACTTACTATCCATTCCCCACCACTGGCTGACTCCAGCAATGCAGTGCTCCCATAAAACAGCTAATTACACCCAGTGGTATAGACGGAAACTCTTTCTAATACTACATAGTAACCAAAGCTACCCAAGGAAGCAAGATGGCTAACAGACCTTATTTTTTCCTGACTGTTGAAACAGTATGTGCTATGTGTATTCCAACTCCTTGGTAATTATTTTTCTCAGGTGTTTGCCCCAAAACTAACATGTAACAGATAGCTTTGCATGCTAGTGACGAAATATCCCCTGCTTTTCTTTTTTAAATGTAATGGTTTTACTCATGCTAAAATGGTAATGGGAGAAGAGAATCCTTATGTTTTGGGTGACAAAGAGCCCTTACTGGTTATCTAAGGTAGTTATTCACTGTAGCATAGAAGTCCCTTCTATAACAAGTCTAATTTTAAATTCCCGATCAATTAGTCTGGGCAGCCTGTTCCAGAGTTCTGGAGGTCCAACTACGCCCACCCTTAGATGTGCTTCTGTTATACTGCACTGAACACTCTTGAGAAGGCTGGTGAGCAGACTAAGTAACATAGTGGTCTCTTTTATCTCTAAATTTGATGATTACCTGCCTGACCTCTCTGACAGGGTTGACCTTCTGTACACTATTCAATAGTTTATACAGCTATTTTCTTTCTTATGATTCTTTTTGAACTAAAGACCCTGATCTGCAAGCACCGTGCAGACCCAGCTGCCTTTCATCAGCACACATATGTGTCGGCCAAATGCCTACAAGTGGAGAAGCTCTGACTAAACAGCCCTGGAAGCACTTCTGCAGACATTACAGCACTTCCACTACACTTTAATGAGCAACTATGGCTTCAGTTTTGTCCTAATTTTTAAGTTTTTCTATTTACACACACACTCAGATGAGCTATATTTTCCTCATACTCTTTTAAATTTTGATTGAATAGCCCTTACATGCACAGAAAAGAGGCTCTTTTTTCTCCTGGACAATTTTTTGAGTGATGCTTTTCATTGAAAAAAAAAACCACAACCCCCCCCCCCCCCAAAAAACAAGCATGAAAAATAAACCCTTGAAAAATCTAGAAGAAGAAAAAGCTGTTCAAAATGTATGACCTTTTGATTTTATATATGATCAGTTGCCTTCAATTCATAAAGTGTTAAAAATCAAAGGAGAAAGCAAAATGAATGCAAGTGATTCTGGGGGGATTTCTGAAGTCCCGGATGGTCAGCAAACTTGATCACTTCTAGGGGCTGCCCAGTTGTGTAGGTTTCCATGCTCATTAAGTGTCTGGCTACTTAACCTGCTGGTTCCCTGATTTTTTAAAATTAAAAATAGTTATCTATATAGACAGAGAGAGAAACATGTCTGTTGCCCCACCCTGATGAGATAAAGAGCCCCCTTAAATTCTCAAAAGGCTTAAAAGTAGCTAATACCACCCAAATCGAGTGGAGCCTGGAATCAATTCCCACTTCTTGAGGAAAGGCTCCAATTCCTAAATTATTTCAGAAGACATCAGTGTTATCATCACACACCCATCATCAGAAGATGGCCTGAAAGACTAGCACTCAAATACTTCCTATTATTTCCACTGGAAGACTTAAAGAGGTTCACATAGGAATACAGTTATGAGACACTCAAGCTTCCTGTGCCATCAGGGTGGAAAGGGATTCCATATGATTGATTGACTCTGCTTATCTTCAAGGCCATCTATGTCCTTCCACTTCCACCTCCACATACAGTGTACAAAAAGGAAAATTTGGATGGCTTTTCCATAAAGACTGGATCTCTCTCAAAGTACTTGGGACCAAATTTCTTCAGGTTCCTTAGACTCCTAAGTTATGTGTGATTGAGTATGCATAAAAGCCATAATTTGCAGACCTTACTCCGCAGAACAAAGAACCAAAATTCACCTTTCCTTCCTTAAAATGAAATGCTGAAATCATCAAGTGTTTTGGCCCTGACAGAGAGCACATCAGGTTTTTTGGATTATGTTGGAGCTTGATTTTTTCATAATTGCAGAGAATCCAGATTTCGTGGTGAAGACAGTAAAGTGGATTTTGGTGTGTTTCTTTATATAATCAAACAAAGTTATGTCCAAGAGGCAATGCTTGAAATTGTTAACAGACATAATAATAAACATCAGTTATTTCCAAATATATTTTAAACTATCATGAGTCTTTCTTGTTCAGAAAGAACGAGTTGTATTTTAGTGTTCTTGCCTGGAAAAACCTACTGTTTATCCCTGTGCCTTTGGGCATAAACTAACCCCCCACATGCCCATGGGAAAACAACACACATTTGGAGGTGCTGTAAGAAAAAAAAAAAAAGCTCATTGCTCCTTGTCATAGGCTCAGTGTATACAGAAGCTACAGTAAAACTCATTTCCATTTGGGATTCTAGCCATGCATAGGTAAAGGTGCTGCTGACAGGTGCTGCATCTGAAGGTTCCTGAAGGCATTCCTTATCTAAGGCTATTTCAAAAGCAGTTCTGGTTGGATCTGTCTGCTGATCCACAATAACTGTGCTGCCTTATGGTTTTCCATTCTTTCTTTTCTTTCCCCTTTACAATTTCTTATATGCTAAAGCTGATGCAAAGATAAATGTGAAAAGGCATGACATTTCCTTTTTGTGAAATGCTTATGATTTCATTATGCATGTCCCCGAAGGTGGCTTAACCAGCACCTGGTGCTATTTGAGTATTCTGTCCTTCCAGTCAATGAAAGAGTCTCTGGAATCAGGGAGCAATAAAGCTACATCATAATCAAAGTGGTCATTCTGGTGTGAACATTTGAAGTTCTTTCACTCACACACACACACACACACACACATACACACACAGGGAGAAAAGGATTTTGATAGCCATTATTCTATGCCATTTACCCCGCAAAAATATATACACAAGTCTCAGCAATTTCTTTAAACTTGCACTTAGCTGGGAAGTCTACTCTTTCTGTTTCAGATTTGAAAAAAGCTTGTCTACTTTTTCCAAGTATATCACTTCTAATAAAAGATACTACCTGTGCCTGTAAGTGTTTTCTTGACTAACTTATCAGGTTATCACACCTACAAAAATATGCCACTAGGCTGATATTTCCAGGTCTTAAATGACATACAGATGTTTGCTGGCTCATTTTGAGAAAAAACTTTCTACTACAACATAGGTTTTATAACTGCATTGTTGACACTTATAATCATTTAAAGCTCTTTTGGTAGTAAAGCACCAAGCAGATTTGTCTACATCATCCTAGATTTGGTGGGGAACACTCACATCCAGTAATAAAAAGATGTGAAAACCTGATGTGAATTACATGGAAGAAACCTATTATTTAAAATATAAGAAAATCTAATACAGTCTCAAGCAGCACAGATGAAAAGAGAAGGTCAGCAATCTGAATGTGTCCCTTTATGGACAGATATATACTTTTGACATAAATTTAATTTTTGAGCTTTGCTGTATCATATCACTGACACCATCCACGTAAGCATATAAACACAGGCAACAGGAGCAAAGGCCATTTGGACTACTTGGAACGAACGGGGAACTAAAGTCTGAAAATACAAAGAGCAGACTAGAAGTTAAATCTGCTGTGAACAGAGTGGGGAAGACCCCCAGGAGCTTCTAAGAAATCCTACAGAATATGGGGAAGAGACAAATAGATGGGAGAGTTTTGTAAGAGACAGCAAAATAAGATATACAGAAAAGGAGTTGGTGAAATAATGATGATGAACTTGGCCATTGGACCCACAAAGGGAAAGCATAGCTGTGCAAATGGTTTTCCATCTGGTTTACTCAATAAAACATATGTAGATTCAGAAAATGTGTCATAGGGGAAAAAAACATTCAGCTACTGTAACTTTTGAGCTAGGTCAGGTAGAAGAACAGAGATTGGACTGCAGCTCAAAATCTCCACAGTAACAGGCATATCTGCTGCTTTTGTTAATGCTAGGTGGAAAATGGAAGGGCTAACATTTTATGTAGAGAAAGCAGTTGTGCCTGATTGTACACAAATGCTAGTTTAAAGCGCAAACAAGCATGAATTTTCCCTAACTGTGAAAACAACTCTTTAAGTCATTAACTTCCGTGGTTCCTTAAGAAACAGGTATATTTAAAATAATTTCAAACTTGTTTGGTCATTGTAAAAATTCTTTCTGATTTTTGTAAAGTAAACATAATTCAAGGTCTGCTTTTGTTGTGCACAAAGGTCAGTTGGAGGAACAGGAAAGGTTTCATGATGTATTCCATTCTGCTTTCTCACTTGCTGTTGCTGTGATGCTGTGGAGCCAGCCAAGAGATGGATTAATGAATATCTCCTTTACACTTCCTATTTTATCCTTCTCATTGGTTACAAGGTGGCTGTTAGACCATGTAATGGAAAACTGGACTGATGGAACTGGGATTATAGCTTTTGGAGCAATGCTTTTCAAAGCATTACATTTTCCCTATCTCATTTATTCATTAATTCAGCAGTCTCTTTCACCACGGCCAGTGCTAAAATCCATACAACAATGATACATCTAGCAAACTGCACATTGCTGTGTAGGCAGGAATTGCTCCCTTCAGATCCCCGGCAAGTGATAAGCACATGCCCTTGAGCCTGAGTTTTTTTACAAATCCCTGTTGCATTATGCAAATCTCTAGAACTGATTAGAACAGTTTCTGAATAACAGCATCTTCTGCTGCCACCTGTTCACCAAGGCCTTAGGAATCACTGGAAGAAACTCAAAATCCAAACTCAGTTTCCAAATTTGTCCAGAAGAACAATTTATCTGACAAACTGATTGACAGAAGCAAGTTTGCTTCTGAAGAGGAGAAAAACAGATGAACAGTAAGACTACCAGGCCAAAATCTTCCAGTGGATCAAACAAGGGCACAACACTTCCCTAGATTCCTACCACAGGGCTCTATCTACTTGATCATCCCATTTGCTTAAGAAACTTTAGTATTATTAGAAAAAGTGGCATTGAGACTGAAAAGAAAGCAAATTAAACCAATCTACTCCTCACACCTTGGTGCTTAATAGCAATCTGCAATGAATAAGTGTGTTTTGTGAAAGGTCTGTTTTAATAAAACCTACCTTCATCTCAAAAAGGACTAGAACCACAGTGAAATGAACACTAATAGTACCAGCTTATCAGCTACTCGGTAAAATCCTATTTAAGCGTCTATGGATGCTAATTAACTGTCTTGCAATGGCAAGCAGAGTTGTGTGTTATTCCCAAATAAAAGCATGGAAAGTGTTAAAGAAGACACTACCTTGATTAATGTGTAGTCAGGTGTTTTGTATACCCAAACTCTTCCTTTCTGACAACTTTTTCCCATTATTTTCCTTTTTTATAAAAGACTCAGATGAACTGTCTCAGCTATTTCTGTTGTTTTTTTAAAAGACTGCAACTTGGCAATAGAATCATAGAATTATAGACTGGTTTGAGTTGAAAGTGACCTTAAAGATCATCTAATTCCAACCCCCCTGCCATGGGCAGGGAAACCTTCCACTAAACCAGGTTGCTCAGGGTCCCAACCAGCCTGGCCTTGAGCGCTTCCAGGTATCCACAACTTCTCTGGACAACCCATGCCAGTGCCTCACAACCCTCACAGTGAGGAATTTCTTTCTAAAATCTTATCTAAACCTGCCCTCTGTCAGTTTAAAGCCATTACCTTTTGTCCTGTCACTCCATGCCCTTGTCAAAAGTCCCTCTCCAGGTCTCTTGTAGCCCGTTTAGGTGCTGGAAGGTGCCCTAAGGCCTCCCCAGAGCCTTCTCTTCTTCAGGCTGAACAATCTCAACTCTCTCAGCCTTATCTCCACAGCAGAAGTGGTCCAGGCCTCTGAGCATCTTCCTGGCCCCCTCCGGACATACTCCAAAAAGTCCACATGCTTTTTATGTTGAGTGGCCCAGGGCAGGTGGGGTCTCAGGAGAGTAGAGTAATAGTACAGTGAGCATCTAAGGTTGTCTCAGAGTCTGAGCATACCAGAAATCAAGCAGAAGCCACAATGAATAATAAAGTAGAATGAGTGCATTTATGATTGACCTCTGAACAGAGATACTATCTCATAATGGTGTTAAAAAAACGTGGTTTTTATGAAAAGACTTGTAGGTAGAAAAATCTACTATAGGAAATCCATATGTATTTATAAGCCACATGACAGAAATGTGTAGTTACAATGTAAGAGTGACGGAGTAGGTTTAGTAACTGTGAGACTCTCAGAAGAAGTTGGAAACACACCTTCAGAGAGGTGAGCTTCAGACAGGTCAGATCTAGAAAAGCTGTGATGACACAAATGGGATACTTCCCACTTTCCCACAGTGTGTCCCTAGGCTTAAAAAGCAGTCCTTGGCTCTCTAGGATTAGACTTGACAGAGCCATCAGAAACCCCAGAAGTACTCTGACATGGCGCATATAAGCTTAGGCTTCTTAGGTCTCTCAAGAAGTACAGGCTTGATCCTTCAACATGTGCCTACATACTTTGCTGGATAAGGACTTGGGAGGGAGGTGTATTTCTGCAATCCTTAGTTTGAAGGCCAGCACTGACAAGTGTAAGCATCTGAGCTCTACTTGCCATGTGCAAAATGTGTATCACACGTTGACAGAGCTTATTACCAAAGGTCATTTTCCACATGGGCCATTCTAATTGATTTTAATCTAATTACTAATAGTATAAGGCACTATTTAATGAGATCCAGGGAAGAGGTGGCTGGAAACCACATTATCCCAGATCCTGTTGGCTGTGTTCGTGAAGAGGTACATTTATTCTGTGAACAACTCCACTGAAATCAATGTGCATGCCTGCAGAATACCTTTGACCAGCCTGACTTAGAGAAAAACAACTTGGCCTATTTGGATGAGAAAAGTTGCATAGAAGTATATTTTTATACCCTTTCTTATTAATATATTAAACTCCACATCATTCTCCAGGGGAGATGAAGCAGACCAGTGATCAACACAACTGTAGGTTACAATCACTTGTGTCATTCTCTCAGACAGATGGCTTTTACATGGTGTATCCTGGACAGCCAAAATATCAAGCAGGTAATTTGTCTCTAAATTATGGCTGTTAGTAATTAATCCTCTTTTACTCTGGACTTGAGTGACCTTTATAAAGAAGAAGTTTAAGTTAAAAAAAAAAAAAGGGGGAAAGAAATGAGCCATCTCTTCACAAACATATACACTTTTGTCTTAAACTTGCAGCAAGAACTACGAAAAGAATAAAAAAATCTAGAGCTGACTCAAAATATAGCCCAGAAGATGTATACTAACTCACTTCTGCTGTATATGAGGATAAAAGTCTTTCCTGTAGTGGCAGTGGGAAGCCTGTGACCTCTCCAAGGCTTGCCAAAATTAGGTCATCTCTGTGATAAACTGCTCAGTCCTGCATTTCCATCTTGAAAAGTTTCCTGATGAAGTGAGAAAGAAAATGTCCGGCCTCTGTAGATATGGTGTTTCTTAAAACCCTGATCAAAATCAAATGTCTCCCACTCTTTATTAGGGACGTTAAACAGAAGCAGCTGTGCGAGGGACATGTTGGCTGTCAGCATGACCTTCGGAACTGGTACCTGCTCACTGGTAATTACACAGCGTTGGCTGTTTATCATATGGAAAGTGAATCCAACACCTTGTAGGAAATACCTTTGAGGAAACAGAGTCATGATGAAATGCTGCCCTGCTTTGTTTCTGTGGGTGAATTCTAGCATTTATAAAAATAAACTACTTCCATGACAGATAAAAAACAGACATCATTTTTGTGCAGACTGTTCGGGGTGAGACATCTCTGCCTGTTTGTGTGATTGCTTTACTTGCAAATTTTTGGTTGAACCTTTATTTTTGTCAAAAAAAAAAAAAGGAAACAAAACACCATTCTGAATTTGTCCCAAATGTGTGGAGAAGGGCAACTTGTTAACTTGGTTTTTTAAAGAAGCACACATAGGAGAATATGTAGAATGATTTGTGGAGAAACTATCCTTGTGTTTGGGCTGCCTTGTTTTTTTCATGGTAGGCAATTTGGGTCTGGCTGGGAAGGTTAAGTAGGCAAAACCCTTTTTCTGCAGTATTTATTTTTTCTCATCTGAAAATCTGGGAGCTTATCTAAAGAACAGTGGCGACTTCTCTTTCAGATATAGCAATCTCTTCCGTCTCAGATTCGTTATATGTGATTTTAAGCTCCATCTAATTGAGACTGCCTTATCTATGTTATTCTTAGAAACCAGAAGTTAATCCATAAGAGCTACAAGTTTATCTTTCCCCTTTCTAGCCACATCTCAACTCGAAAAAGCCCATGCCATCACCCTGCCTTCCGTCATTTATCAGAATACAGCCTCTAATCCTTCTGGAAGAACACAATGTGAGATATGCATGGCAGGACACCCACATTCCCATGGCTCTTTTGGGGGGTGGGGGGGCTGTGTGCCCATACTATGTCCCTGTGGTTCCCAGGGGGATTGGTTAGGTGGTTGAGAGAATTGTATGGGAATGCAGAATGATGAGAGATGTAATGGCGTGGTAGAACTTGAACCCCATCCTGATTCCCATCTGAAAGCCTGTGCCTAGGGAGGATGACCAGAATTTATCACTTCTCCATGGGATCCAGAAGACTAAGATGGTGTCTGAGCACCAGTCCCCAGACCTGCATTTGGTGCACAGAGAAAGCCCATCCACCTCCTTTCCTGAAACCCAGTCTATTCCAACCTGAGCCAAATGTCCACATGGTAAATGATTATATTAGGTGTAAAGGTTCCCTTAGAGAACTGAGACCTGTGTTTATTTGCAGAATAGGTGAGGTCTGCTATTAGGGTTAAATGAGGGAACGGAATGTTTGCAGGAAAATGTTTAAATAGTTGTGGTTCAGTGAGTGCAGATTCCCAGTAAGCACTGTAACAGAGGTGGATAAAAAGGGCTGGGAAGGTAACCACTTATCCAGGTTTAGGCACAAGTTTAGGCACAAGTTTAACAATTGCTTTCTTAAACAAATGTTTAGCTTTTTGATTATAAATATGGAGTGAAAAAAGTTTCCCACTTGCTTGAAGAGAACGGTCACTTCTGAAATTCCTCTTACAGACTTTTTTGGTGATGTTTTCTTTTTGGTCATAGCGAAGCAGTTAAACCAAATAGTTCACAGGGGTGTGAATACATACACCTAATGCATCCAAAACTTAGATCAAGTCTCCAAATATGAGATGACCAATTTAAATATCTCAAACCAATGTATTCCCAGCACTCAGGGTTTTCCAGTTCAATTATGTCACAGAACATGATGCTTTAATCTTCAAGGAAACCTATCAGAACATATACTGGTGGCCCATTGAAGGAGTGGGTTCATCTAGAGAAATGGCAGTCAGGGACACTGCTCTACTGGCACAATGGGGGATATGTGAACTTAAGCATAAGCCAAGTCCTGAAGCACAAAAAGTGTTCTAAGATCAGTGAACTGGACAATGTTGTTGATCCCTGCAGCAAAGAGGGAAGGCTTGAAAGAGCAACAACTGTATGAACGGCCCAAACATGAACACTCAGTTGATGGCTCACAGAGTCGGAGGCATTAGGAATGGAAAAGACCTACAGGGTGAACCGTGATTATTCTGCTTCAGTGCTCTGTCCTGTGTTCCAAACCAAACACAGACTTCTCTGACCCAAATGTATATTTTAATATGTGTATTGTACAATCAGCTTGATTTGGGGTCCTGAGTCGATGTCTTATAGAAAGAATATGAAGCTGCAAAGCATGAACAGGGATTTAAATAACAATACAGCTTTTTTGATTTGTTGTTTGTTTGTTTGTTTTCCCTTCCCTCTTTTATTTTTTTCTTTTTAATAGTTTTTGAACACCAGCGTACATTAAACTATCTGCAAGGCCAAACAAATATTCCTTCCCAGAAGTGAAAAATTTTCTTTCCATAGTGTTTGAAACAGGTATGTACAATGCAGGGATTCACAACAAACAAAAAATCTGCTAAACAAAACTAGATGTTTTACCAGCTGAATGCAGAGTGCATTCCCCCACGACATGAATTTTGGTGGTAGAAATAGCAAGGTATGTAGGAAAAAAAGGTAAGATCTTACAAGAACAGGAAATTGCTACAAGTCATCCTTATGGAATCAGGGACAGAGAAGAGGAAGGTAGTGCAGAGTATGTGAAGACAATTTTGAGAAATTTCAGCTTGTGCCCATGTGTGGCACTCATAAGTTCAATATGTGGCTATATACATGCTGCCTTACACAACCTGCAAGAGAACTTAGGTCTTAAATACAGCAGGAGAACAATGCCTATCCTGACAGAGTCTTTATGGCATTTCAAGGCAACATATTTGCACAACTAGAGATAAATGTCAATGAAAGTCACAAGAGCCATTGCTATATGTGAAACAGTGCTAGCAGTTTATTCACAAGTGGTCCAGCATTGCTTCTGTAGCCTTTCAGAAAGCCCATGGACCTTACTGTCATTTTGATTCTGGAGACCACCCTCTAATCAAAGTTTTCCTCAGGTTTTCTCCTTTTTGACAAGACTACTTTCTTCCAACTCAATTGCTTTATGTAAAAGTTTGCAGGCAGCCTGAAGAAGGCAAGCCACAGCCTCATTGACCGGCAGCAGTTCAACACTCTCAGAAGCGAAGGTGCAAGATAGGAACATAAGTACAACGATGGAGAGTCATCCTAAAGGAATGGCCATCCCAGCTACACACTTGAAGCAGAAAGAAATTAAATAAAATCCAAAACCACAACACAGAATGTTTTTACAATGAAGGTGGTGAAACACTGGCACAGGTTGTCTAGAGAGGTGGTGGATGCCCCATTCCTGGAAATGTTCAACATCAGGTTGGATGGTGGTCTGAGCAACCTGATCGAATTGAAGAGGTCCTGCTCACTGCAAGAGAGTTTGGATTAGATGAGCTTTAAAGGTCCCTTCCAACACAGTCCATTCCATGATCCTGGGTTTTCCATGTTTCTTCAGATCCTGATCGTGTTATAGCAGCTGCATTCTTCCTGCTAACTGTGCTCTCTTTCCCTCTTAGCCTGTCTTAAACCTCGCTTCCTAAACAGATTGGCTTTGCTAGTGGGTCCTAAGGCTGAGAACTCTCCTCCTTGTTCTGAGAGTCTCAGGATAAACATGTCAATAAATAAAGTGATGTAGTCTTGGCAATAAGACCTGGACTTGTCTGCCTGTGCACCAAGCCCATCACAAGCAGTTTAGTCATGGACTCTTTTACTGTGGTTTAAGTGGTTGGCCTCAGCACTACCGTACATGGCTGCACAACTTCGAGATTTACAACAGACGTGCATGTGTCTGGCAAAGAACAGAGTTTACATGGGCTTATGCAACATCCCCGTGTAATGTATTTACTGTCTCTGAACCTTTTTGGAATTTCTTTGGATGGGAGCCCTTTGAGCAGGAAAGAGACTTGAAAAAGATACTAATTAGAAACTTGCTAAACAACTTAACAGAAGACAAATGTCTCCAGCATTGAAAACTAGAGGTGAAAAGACCATTTGCATCTTGTTACCTCTTCCTACCTAAGATCAGCTGTGACACTATCATATATTACCATGTATTTTACTCTGATAGACTTTAAATTATTCAAGTGATAAGGTCTACAAAAGATGCAATATGCAGTATTTTTTTAATGTAGTTTTATATTCTAGGTAGACTGATAAGAAAACTATTTAGTGATGTAGCTGAGGGGGTAGAACACTATGCACTTTTTACCGAGCTGGGCTTTAGTGAGATGGAACTGTTATTCTCATTAGCAAAAGCAACATAATGCTCTATACCAAATACTTAAATACTACCATAAAAGCAAGCATCTGTCCAAATACTCCTAAAAAGTATAATAAAAGAATGGTTCTATCACCACAGTTAATTTCTATCAAAGACCAGTCCAAAGAAGTTCATTTCACCTTGAAAATATCTGCATAAAAAGTCAATCTTAACATAATTCAGGCTTCAAACCCTTTCTGCAAACTTGCTTTAATTATGGTGACCATGTACTGCAGGGAAATGCCACCCCTGAAGTAGGTAGTTATATCTGAGGGGCAATCAACCCCAAAATAACAAATCTGAGTTACCCTCTGTCTTCAGGCAAGCTGCATATCAACCCATACCAAAGTGCTCTTCCAACTTTCTAATTTCAGGTATTTGACACTTAGGTTGAACTCATGCCAGTGATTCTTTGCATCACTTTCCAACCTGCAGCAATCTGTGTCTGTTATCTGAGTTACTGTCATTACCTCTTTGAACAGCACCAAGACCCATATGGCTTGATTTACTGCTTCATGGCACTGAATAAACAGCACAACATCCACAAAACTGCTCTTTTTCAGAAAGATCCTAATGATTCTTGTGCACTCCATATCCAGCCCAACCGATGCAGACTTCCCTCCCTGTTAAGCGGTTTTCCCATAACTGAATGTATTCTGCATGTACTGAGCCTTTTTCCTCCTCAGATCTCTGAGCTGATCCCCATGCAGCCTAACCCTGAGAATATGTCCTGTGTGCTTAGTGAATTTTTCATGAATCCCACATTAAATCTGCAGGCTCTGAGATGCACTGAGGGAACTGACATATTTACCCTTCCAGACCTGCACCACGCTTATCTTTCCTAAAAAAGCACAGGAGCACCTTTGTTTTCCAAAATAGATGTCGGCAAAGGAAAGACCATGGTCCTTGCATGTCACTCAGCTGCCACATCGTCATTCTTTCCAAGTGCATTTCTTAGGCCATTTATTAGCATTGCTAATACCAAGCACCTAATTTTTATGCCGCTAGCAGCAATTGTGAAAGCCATACTGAACTTTCTAATCTATTTATCTATTA
Source organism: Pachyramphus minor (assembly GCA_013397135.1). NCBI lineage: Eukaryota > Metazoa > Chordata > Aves > Passeriformes > Tyrannidae > Pachyramphus > Pachyramphus minor. Next base: position 433,535 of record VYXB01006651.1, read on the forward strand.
ATTTATTATCTAATTAAGGCTCATAATGACAGAGCTATTTGTTTTAAAATCCCCTTAAACTAAACCAATACAAAACACACATGCATTCAAATCAATTAAAATGGTACTTACTAATGTTTTCCTTATTCAGTTGGTAACTGTTCCATTACCATTTAAAGAAAGGCAAAATTCATTTAACTTCATCGTAATCATGCGACCTACTTGCATGCTGCCAAACTGATACAAATGAATGTTACTGTCATGTCATAAGGGCATGGAATAGTACCAGCCATGAATTTTGCAAGAGCCATCCTAGGAATAAGGCTTTTTTACATAAAAGGACCCTAGAACATTAGTTTAAATGCAATCACTGAAAGGTAGACAGGCAAAAATGGAGATTTCTGAACAGTTTATTAAAGTTTACACCATACCTCATGCTACATCTTTGTGATTTTTTTCTACCGAAGGGTTGTGTCTTTTGCACAACAGCAGCAAAATCTAGTGCCAGATGCCTAACACTTCATGTTCATTACAGGAAAAAAAATGAACCCGTCTTCCTGTGCTGCTTAAACAAAGCCTGACCTCATTCCTTAGCTACTGAGCTGTGTCAGGGACCCTTTCCACTGTGTCATCCATGCACAGAGAAATCCCGCACAATACCTTAATGCCATTTGTTGTGGCCACTGACTTTGAAAGCAGTTGTCCCTCTTATTTGGATGTAAAAAGTGCAGGGACTGCACATCCAAACCACGTGAAGATGTTACACTGTCATCTACCTTCCTAATACTGTGAAAGATCAAACCTGATGTTAATTGCTTACTCTGGCAAAGGATTTCTGGGGCACAGCTGGAAGAGAGCTCTGCTCCCTTCCCTCTTTCCCTGCTGCCAGAGTTGCGGTAGTAACAGCACAGATTATCACGCTGGAAAGGGTTGCTCCATTTGGTTATTTAGAAACATTTTAAGAGCATCTTTCAAAGCCCACAGTAATGCATACTGACACCAAGGTCTGAAACACAAATCCCTGCGGACTCAGTCTATCCAGTTCAAGCCTGGAAATGCATAGAGGAACATTCATTCGTTCTCCAGATTTGTGTTTGAACATGATTAAGGACAACCAGTGCTGCTTTTCCCCTCCTGTGTGAAGCATCACTTTCCCTTCTGCTTATTATTTATAGTACCACATAAGATATTTTTAAGATGAGGAAAGGCAGAAAAAGCCAGATTGAAGATTCATATAGCTGTAGTTTCTTTTACTGGGAATGACTAAATACCATTTCTCAAGCTATTTGCTCTGGAAAGTTGTTTGGATTTTTTTCTTTCCTTTTTAATACCAAACAGGCAACCAAAGAACATGAAATGTAATAAACAGGATATTTGACTGCAAGTCAACACCAGTATTGGCAGAGTTTTAAAACTCCTGCTCTGCAGTGACTGAAATGATACAGCCATACCTGGCATGGAAATCACTCACTTTGCCTGAATTTTTTGCAACCCTTTTAAAAAGTGAAGAAATACACCTGAAGAGACTTCTTTTCTTTAGCAAGGAAAAAAAAGGGACTGGGAGAGAGCTCTCAGGATCTGATCTTGATCCCTCTGAAGTCCAGAGGATACTGTATCTGAGAGCTTCAAACCCTCACTGCCTTCCAGCACTACTGTCAGCCCATAGGCTTGCAAGCTGGTTTTCAAGTGACAGCTAAACCATCTGAAGAGTTTCTCTGCTTTATCAGTTCAGTGGGGACTTTTTGATCAGGTTTACTGGATGATGTCTTCTTGAGTGACAGCCATGGGTTGGAGTAGCAGATGTGTGTTCAATAAAGCACGTTCCACTCCCAGAGCTTATTTCTTCCTTTTTGTGCTTTATTTACCCTGGCTGACATTATGACACTTAATTAGTCTTAATATTGGAAATGTTTTCTGGATTAGAGATTTCTGTTTAATAAAGCCTGGGAGGAAGTGCTAGGTCTGATTAGTGATGCCTGACTCAAAGGAAAACAAACTCCCACAACAGCCTACTGACAGCTAATCTCCAATCCTGAATAATACTGGACTGGAAGAGGAAAAGAGCACTGCAAAGGATTGGGACCTATCCCTATCAAATACCCTTGGTGACCAGAATGAGCAGTGGCCATGTAAGAAACCTCTTACTCATGTGGTGACTGACAGTTCATATGAGCAGCCTGAAGGAGAAGCTGCACAGTTTTGGTAGCAAAAGAGGCTTTGCTAAACCATGGCTGAGCTCTCCCTGGGTCCTCTTTCTGCACCATAGAATCACAGAATGGTTTGGGTTGTAAGGGACTTTAAAGGGATGCATTCTACTACACCAAGTTGCTCAAAGCCACATGCTGGCTCATCAACCTGGCCTTGAACACTTCCAGGGATGGGGCATCCAGAGCTTCTCTGGGCAACCTATGCCAGTGCATCACCACCCTCATAGGAAAGAATTTCTGGTTCACTGCTCTCTGCTGGATGCAGCAGAGATGCTCTCGGTGGGACAGGGAAATTCCCTGCATTACCAAAATAGGTCAGCTCCAAGTCAGGGAAAGAAACCCATTTAGCTATTATCCTGTCGCTTAGGATCTTTTCTACTGAACTCATAAGCAGCATTTCTGCTATCAGAAGCTCTGCTAAAGCTCCTCACCAGAGGAAGAGGAGAAACTGCTGCTGGCCTGGTTGGTTGGGGCTGGCAGCACCACCAAGAGCAGAGGTGGCAGGACAACCTGCAAGGAGAACAGTTCATTAGGAGAATGGTGGCTGGAACCTTGACTGGGGGAGTGGCCAGAGAAATGCCTGGAGTAAATGATGACAGAGAGCTCATGCTAGAAAAGGGAAGGGTCTCTCATGTAAGGAAGAGAAGGTTTTCAGGTCAGACACCAGGATCTCATCTTTTTGGGGAACTCAAAAGTGGACCTTGTGGGTGTTGTTACAACTCAGTCATGGCGTAGTACAGCCAACAGCACTGGCCTTTCTGGCTATCAATCATAGTTTAACTGCACAAGGCAAGAGGATGCAGACAGCCACAAAGCTGTCTCTCTCCACCACAAAGTCATGACATTCCCTTGGATCATGCCACTCTGATCCCATCATTACACTCCATGGAGAGGGTCCTCACATGTACCCAAGTCAAAAGTATGTCTGTTCTGGATTTCAACACTGACAGATGAAAGTCAGCATTCAAGTCAGCATCCTGCACACCTGAAAGGAGGCTGTGGCTGGACCTGTGGCTGTGCTCGCAGGTTTGCTGCCAGTATAGCACACAGGTTTACCCTTGAGGGCAGCCTCAGGGATCAGAAGTGCTTCACGTCCAGCTCTGAATCCATTTTTGCAGAAACTTAGCAGTAATAGAATGAAAACTGACATGGAGCAGAGGAACATGGAGGGTCATGATCTGCTCTCCAATGTAGGAAATTAAAACAAGTTTACAATGGTGTTTCAATGTAATAATAATATATTAATACTTCAATAATTTAATAGTATGTTGGGGGATTGGTTGAAGATTTGTAAATAAATAATTGCAGTGACACATCCTGTCTATATTATGATCATTCTGAATATCTATTGATACACAGTTATCACAGCTATATCAATATCTTCCTGTATCAATATATGGAGTGAGGGGAGTATGAGAGAATCCTAATATTGCTGTGGGGTAGTTACTGACAAAGAAATCACTGCTATTGAAATGGAGTTTCTATACTGCAGATAATTCCAAGAATGTGCTAAAGATCAGTTGTTCGGTTCTCGATTTTCAATTAATTTTATAGTATAAATGATGCTCTAGAGAGGCTGACATAAAAACAGGTTGTTATGGAAAGCTCTTAAAAATGTTCAGCTAGTATTGTTAAATCTGTTTTAAAACAACTATCTCCCTATGCAATTATATTTCAATAAGCAAAAGGTTATCTCTGTTGTAAAGACAGATAATGGAGAAAACACTCAAACTGTTGCAATGTCATCACTGGAATTTATCCTCCAGCATAATTGTGTGCTCAAGTTATGCTTGAGCAGCAAGCATATGTGCTTTTACAGCAGAAGAAAATATATTAAATATCAGTCAGATAGGAACATCATCCAGTAGCTGTATATTTCTGAAAAGCTTTTAGATCCCAAGGAAAGAAGATTTTTTTTCACCTACATTATGCGTATTTTACGAAAATAAAACAGAAACCAACAGAGGAAACCAACAGAGAAAGAATAGGAGAAATCTCCATGCTATGGCCCAGAAGGGGAACATAGGATTTTTATTTATTAGAATTATTATTGGTATTGTTACATTGTCATCCACAGAGTGCCAAACCCCCTTTAGCATGAACTTGTGCAACTCACCCGTTACCCATGATTCACTGGCCTCATTTCTAAAGTGGAAATAAATGTCCTTCCCACAGCTGGGTCTTGTAAAGATGCATTTAGAGGATTGGAACACCAGTATAAACCGGTTTCTTATTCAGGGCTTTATAAACTGTAATGAAAAAAAGGCTGAGTAATCACTGACAATGTTGATGTCTTATCTGAGATTCCCCTCGAGATCCTTCTAGTCACAGGAAAGTGACAAATTATTTTTCTTGTGTTTCTAATAGAGTCAAAATGAGCATGGTTCTTTGTAATAGTCAGTTCCTTAACAAGCTCTTAAACTTTCATTATGTCTTGCTCTGCTGAAACATTTGTGCTGCAGAACCAGACATCAAAGATATAATGTAGCTCTGGACACCGGGACTACTTCACCAACTGCTGCTCATAGGTTATCCATAAGAGAGCAACATATTGTTTTGTTTTTATGAGATCCTGTAAAAGGAAAGCTGGTACTTAGAAGAAAAATGAAATGCTGCAAGCAATATATTGGCTGGATTAACTTCACCTCCAGTACTTATAATTTCAAGGAATCTCTACCCAGTTTCACTATAAACACATTGTGACTGTGCTTACGTGGAAAGTAAAAGAGGGTGCAAGCTCCAGTTCACATGAATTTCCTGTTTAATGTCACTGGGCTTACAGTGGTCATGGTTTGACCCCATTGTGTCAGCCTATTTCCCAAGACTGTGTCTGGGGCCAAATCCATCTTCCTTCATCCATGCAGCTTTCAAAGAGAAGTTTCCTTACTTATTCCTTGATGCCCACATGTTTAAAATTAAATTGGATCTGACCCATCATAACTGCTGATAGGCAACATTGTTCTGAAAGTTGGTAACCACTGCTTGGTCAACAAAAGGCAAGCATATACCATCCTTAAAGGAATTTTCACCAATCTGCTTAATTGCCCTTGTGCCAAGAATAGACACAGCACTCAGTTTTGAATCTGAGAAAAAGTTAAAACCTGCTTTCTATTGCCTTTAGTGAGGATGCATTCAGAAATGCTGTTCTGTCAAACAAGTGCCTCTCCCTGAGATGGAAGGAAAATGGATTAGTAAGTATCTTATTTCACACCCCACCAACACTACAGATGGTCACTGACCAGCAGCGCAAGGTGGGGAGTTGGAAGTGATAGAGACATGCATTACCTTGGAGCAGATAATCAGTAACAAGTGGATAAAAAAGAGAGGAAAGAAAAAGGAAAGAAAGAAAAGAAAGAAAGAAGGAAGGAAGGAAGGAAGGAAGAAAGAAAGAAAGGAAGGAAGGAAAGAAAGAAAAAGAAAGAAAAAGAAAGAAAGAAAGAAAAACAAAGAAAGAAAAAAGAAAGAAAGAAAGAAAGAAAGAAAGAAAGAAAGAAAGAAAGAAAGAAAGAAAGAAAGAAAGAAGAAAGAAAGAAAGAAAGAAAGGAAAATTTTGTTTTGAAGGAAAGAAAACCACAATTGATATAATTCTGTGAGGATAGGCTGATTTGAAAAGTTGTAAGAGATTAATTAACAGTAGGTCTGTACTTCAATAATTAATCTCCATTATCAAGTTTTAGTCCATGCATTCAGTATTTATTTTTTTGTTTTGATATATTTTGAAAGAGGGGAGGGAGGGAGAAGATCATGGGGTCTTCAACACGGAACGAGACAAAGTGTTGATGGGAAAGATTACTGCTGTATAATCCTTAGCAAATGGCATAAGAGCATTAGATACCTGCACTGCTACTGTGCCTGCCTGCAGAAACATGTCATTGCCAGGAATTTAGTTGCTCTTCTTATGGCCTCTGTAGTGGTAAGAAAAATTCAAACTGACGCTGTTGTTCTGTGAGGTTTCCTTGCAAATCCATTGGATTTTGCTCACAAGACCATAAAAATTGCCATGCTGGGTCAGACCAATGGTCCATATAATCCAGTACGCTTTCTCCGACAGTGACGAATACTACAGGTTTTGGTACATCACAAGAAAATGTAAGAAACCTTTCATGGCCAATTATGAAACAACCTTCCTCTAGAGGAAGGCTCCTTCTAACCTCTGGCAGAAAATTAAGCTTTTTTGCTTTAAGTCTGAAATATTTCTATCAGCTCTTGTCTAACCTAAGCCTGGTTATATTTGCTGTTCTTATAAATACCTGTTCCTTTTTCACATCTGATTAAGTTTTAGCTGAACAATACTGTTTTGCAGTGAATTTTACAGGTTAAATTTTCTTTAGAAGTATGCCTTTTATCACTTTGAAACTTACTGCCCTTCAGTTGCACTGGATCGTTCTTGTTTTGATTTTATGAGTGGGAGTAAATAAGGTTGCCAATTTACTTTCTTCTGTAGTACTCAAGATGTAATATACTTCCATGAAACACCTTTTTATTCACCTTTTCTTTAAACTGACTGTTCCTGTCTCTTTCACCTTTACATTCTTCCTAACATTTTCTGGCTGCGTGAGACTTTTTCTGCTCTGAAATATCTATTTCTTTAATAATAAAATGCATTGTTTGTTTAGATCTGTTTTATTCTCCTCTGTTATTATTCTCTATTTTATTTAAAAACTCCAGTGACTTTGGCACTGAAATCTAATTTCTGAAGGTCTGATTTGAAATGCCCTGAACCAGTAACTGCATTCCTACTCAGCTCCTGCCACTGTGGCCATGTGACATCAGGCTGTTTGTGATAGTATTCTTAAAATCCAGTTTAAATATTCTAGCAATTTTCATAAACACAGTTCTGCACTGAGTGCATGATTTCCCTGAACTGCTGTTCAGTGGGACCAACCAGTTCTCCCCTAAAACCCTCCAGAATCTATCAATGTGCTGGACCCTCCAATCTCTGTATTATCACTTCTCATTTTTGTCATCTGTGATTTCCAAGACAATGGTTAGGTTGTTCCTCTGCTTTGGGAGGTGGCTCTGGACTTCCTCCTTAGACTCTTCTAGCCCTGTCACTGCTTATATGTTATCTGCCAGTCTTGCCTCTTTGTTCTTCATTGCTTTTCCAAATCAGTAAGGGGTATATTAAACATAGTCCAATGATGCATCTTTCCCTTAATCTCTCATGTTAAAGACCTTTATTTGAAGTACAAATCTCTTATGTTGAAGACCTTTATTTTAAATACAATCAACTGTCTATTTATCCACTGTTGTATGATGTTCAAAGTAGCCTGGATCAGAAGAGCAGAGAGGACAAGTATGTTTACATCTGCTCCCTCGTGTACATATGGTTTCCTTGTAATCTCATACTGTTATAACATTAGTTTCCATTTAAGCAAACTATATAAGGTTCATTGGCCCATCATTCAAAGACCCCAGTTTCTTTTTTAAAGAAGCAAGCAGAAGATGCTCAGCCCTCTAGTCCCCTAAGCCTGTTAGTACCCTCCCTTTCTGTGATGAACATCAGCTCCATTTCCAATAGCAGTCAGAGAATGAGCCCCTCTGTGCTAAGAGAGGCATCCAGTGCTCTTGATTTTAGCAATCTTGTGTCAGCAGCAAGGCACTGTCTGTAATGAGAATAGAAATACTCTAGCATCTCTGAAGTGCTAGTGTTCCCTGAGGCACTTGTTTTGGTGGGGTTCCTCACCCTGTAGAAATACTGGTCTCTTTCTGCTGGATACTGGGACTGCCTAGAGGACCAGCTTGGAACTAATGGCTTTGTTCTGCCTGACTAAAGCAGCCGGAGGTGAATCCTTCTTTAAGTGACCTGAGCATCTTTAACATAATACTTTTTTTTACGGTCTTCTCTGGCATTCAAATTCAACTATGTTGCTGTTTTTAAATGCATGAGGAGCTGCAGGGCTCAGAAGACTGACAATAGGCTGTGGAAGATGCTAGGAAAGAAAATTTTTTTTTACTGGGAGGCTGACCAAGTGCTGGCAACCGCTGATACCTAAAGAGTTTGTGGAATCTCCATCCTTGGAGATTTCAAAAGTCATCTGTTTAGAGTCCTGGGCAACTGGCTCTAGGTGGTCCAGCTTGAGCAGGGGACTTGCACCAGATGACCTGCAAAGGTCCCTTCCAACCTCAACCACTCTGTTATTCTATGATTTTGAATTAAACTCGGTTTGGCATGGCCTAACGATATTGCATCGGTTTGTGGACAAGTTTGTCAATTCTACAATAGGAAGACAGAAATTAAGAAGCTGCCAGCTCAACTCCAGATCCCAGAGCCTCTTTGGAAAAGTGCATTTGAGACCTGAGGTCTGCACTCATCCTCTCAGAAATGCTGTCCAGCTTGCTATGAAAGGACAAAGGTTTTGAAAGTAATATGCTCTACTGCACTCAATATATAGTCAGTCAGAGAACTTCACTTTGGGAATCTCTGTTGGATGCTTTTCAGGAGAACATTTAGGACCCACTTTCTTTAAAGAATAATAATTGAAAAATGCTGATATTTTAATTATCAATATACATATATATATATGCATACATATATATATGTGGTGACTAGACATCCTCATACCAGCTGTATCTATATCTATATAAATATTTTAAAAATATTTGTTTTCACTACTCTTTAAATCTTTTCTTTTAAACTTAGTAAGGTGTTTCATTGACTGTGATTATTGAGTCCCAGCAGTTAGAAATGTAGCAAGGAAATTGTGTTACGTGATGGGATGACAAAAACCCTAAGCTGTATCTCTCAGGAGAAATCAATGCACTGTGTCTTTTAATGTCATAAAAAAACCTTCCCAACAAGATGTACTCACAGTAGTATTAGCAGAAAAGCGAGCTTCTAATGGCCTTTATTGATTAAGTCAGAAACAGCAGACAACTCTGAGGGTACTGCTGTTGTACAAAACAATTGGAACTACCACTACCTTAGTGTACTCTTACGTAGATTTAGTGAGGATGCCCCAAACTCAGTATCTATGGAACTGCCATTGGAATAACTGCAACCCTTTTCTCCTTTATTTGCTGAGCTTGAAAGAAGCTTTGCGATTGCCTTCTCTGAGATACTCCTCCACTTCCCTGCCCCCCCCGCCAAATTTTGCTTTTTGGTAAGTGCAAACCCAAACCCTCCTCTTTCCTTCTCAGAGACTCCCTCTAACCATCCTGTTCCCCTTCTTAAGCATCCATCAGAAGTTTGCAAGAGGGAATGAGGACAAAAATCCCTCTGAGAGAAAGCAGCCCTAATGACATAAAATATTACTGCTTTGGGGAATGAATCTGCAATGATTGTAGGACTCTCTAGGAAAGGACGCACCGACAACTGAAGCTGAATTATGGAGGCCTAATAGCCTGCTATCAGCTGTGCCATTGTCCCTCAAAAGGGTGGGTGTAGGTCCCACTCATTTGAAGGGGACAATGTCATACGGTGCAGAAGTGCATTACACACTGGCTGACACTGAGAGGCACAGAAATGCACTCGTGATACCCGAATCCCCGGTAAATCTGCTCCTGTCCTGAGGCACATTCCTAGCTGAGAGATGGAAAATACTGCTTTGCTATTCTTTCCGTATGCTAAATTCCTCTGTTTTGCAGACAGTGAGCTAAGTACACGCTGCCCCAGCTGCACAGCCGTAACTCATCAAAGTATACCAATTCAGTGAGGTTTGACTGTGCGCCCACATCCTCCAAAAAACCTCATGATAGGCACAAACCGTGTCGGTGGCCTCTTGACTCGCTGCTCTGCTGCATTATTGAGATGAGAGCTGCTGAGAGCCATGGCCAACAGCATTAAGGGCCCTGCAGAGCATCTGATTGCCAGCCACACAATGCTGTAAATGGGCCAGGACGGATGTTTTGGATAGGGGCCAATTCACCATAAATGCCAGCCAAGGAAGCTGGTTTGTGACTCACCCCTTGGTGAATGCACCTTTATTCAGTGGACAATTAATATACCTAAAGTAAACAGAGAGAAAAACTGACAGGTTCTGGAGTGGTGTGAAGAGGTGACAATACATATTAACAATAGGGATGATAAAGAGAAGGAAAAAATTCTGCAGTCAGCCATAAAAATTCCCTCTTCCCACTGGCTATTTTACAGAGAATTGTTTTCCTCTTGCTAACAGTAAATAATGAAGGCAGGTTTTGTAGCTGGGTGAAGGGCACTGAAGCAGTGTCAGGGTCTGATCAGAAAGAGTAAGGTGCTAAGCATCACATGGAAGCCAGGAGCATCACTGCTCTTCTGCTGTTAAAAACACTGGAATCACCCCAAGCGATTGAGCCCTTGCCAAGTAATTCACCGCTCCTTGGACAGACTCTGTTTCTTGTTCGTGTTTGCTGATCTGATGCAATTCCTAGTGCTTAGTGGTTTAACAGAACGTCTTGTGAGACATTCGATTTATCACTGATAAATCACTGATGAAATCTAAAGTTCAGTTATAAAGAGAGGGCTCATCCACAGGCGTATAAAAGGCTTTCCCCTGGCTTAGAAAAACACCAGTGAAGCTACCTAATACAATAAACTCCTGCACAACCCCTGCACCGCTCAGGCTTTGTTTCAGGCTTTTGCTACAATTATTGTTCCTGTTAATAACAGAAAAGATTTGTGATTCATTCCTAGCATTCCCAATCAGTCTCATCCTATCCTCCAGCAGCTATCAGCTCCTTTATGCACACAGCAAAGAAGTTAAATTCAGCAAAGAACTTCTCCATTGTAATAGGAACATTTTCTGTGTTCAATGCTGCTGGTGCCATTGCCTTCTTTGCATAAAATGGATCAGTGGATGGATGCTGTATAGCTGCTCTCTTAGGATGTTTCAGGGGTCCTTTATATTTGTTCTTCAGCAATACCCCAAAGGCAGTGAATTTTCACCCTTTTCTGTTAAAAACCTTGGCAAATCTCCTTGTCTCACTGAACAGTATGGTGATGACTAGTCATAGGAGAAGGGTGAATGACTTTAAACTGAATTACTGTAAGATTATATCACAAATTAGGGAGAAATTCTTTACTATGAGGGTGATGAGGCACTAGAACAGGTTGCTCAGAGAAGCTCTGGATGCCCCATTCCTGGAGGTGTTCAAGGCCAGGTTCTATGGGGCTTTGAGAAACTTGGTGTAGTGGATGGTGTTTCTGCCCATGGCAGGGGATTGGAACCAGATGATCTTGAAGGTTCCTTCCAACCCAAACTACTTTGTGATCCTATGATTCTATGACTTCCTTTCCTTGCAGGTGTGGGCTGAGGACAAACCCTATGAAAAATTTTTAAGCATTCAAAATGATTATGGATCTGTGTTTGAGGCAGGATCTCCACCTATTTGCCTTTCAGCTAAGTAACAGCTTTTCAGGTAAGTAACAGATGATGGAAACAACAACTCTGCAAGCAATATTTTGATCTGCACTAGAATGTGTGGGACTACAGTACAAATCTTTTTATTCCCCATGCCTGCAGTGCTCATCATATAGGCTTTTGAAATCTGTCTTAGACATCTCAGTGCACATCAGTCCCAAATCTCTAACCCAATGCATTTCCCAGCACACCACTTGAAAAGAAGGTTTTGCCCTTTGATCCCAATATGCACAAAACCTAGTAAGAAATCTGTGTGGCAAAGCACTACCTGATTATTCTTTTGTATGTGTCTGTTATTTCTCAGTAATAGATACAGTACTGCTTCTCTGGATCCTGACCCCCATTATACTGATACAATGCAGCAGCTCCACCGGCTTTCTCATTTGTGCCATCCCAAAAAGTTGCTGCAGTACGAACTGTGGCCCTGCTATGCATTCCATCTTTCATTTCCATGCATTTCTTGCCTAATACCAGAGTGAGAGTAACACCAGCACAGTTCAGCCTTCACGTCTTCTTGGCATGATTTATGTGCATCATGCAACAGCTCTAGGAGAGATTGCTCTCATTTATACTGTGATCCAGCAAATTTTCTTCTCAAATTAATTCCATACCTTTAAATAGAAGTAATACCTGAGCAGAGAAATGAAGAGTCAAAACAGTGAGAAGCAAAGTGCCTGGGCACCACAGCATTAAAAGTAAATCTCACTGTAACACCATTTTCACTGTGATCTTTGTAAAAGATACAAACACTACTCCTGTGGGATCTCATTGTTCTGACATTGTTATACATGGGTTTTGATTAAAAAATGGAAGTGTGTGGATGTTGTTTTGTGGCTTGTATAATGGTGCTGGGAATCTGGTTGAATTGAAGGTTGGTTTGAAATAGGACATAAACCTCAGCATAACCTTTAGTCACCTTTGTGCTAAAAATTGAAGAGATGTGCTGGTTTGTCTTTCTCCCAAACTCATTTTTAACACTTAATAGGCTGCCTGTTGTTATACAAAAGTGGTGTTCTAATTGCAATTAGTAGTTTAGGGGGATTTTAATTGCAATGTAGTGGGGAGCACTACCTCTAGATAACACTTTTATCAGTGTGGCATTACTTGAATGACAAGCAGTGATGAGTGCCTTCTTCTGATTGAGGTAAATTTGCCCCTAAAGAAATAAAATTAAACTACAATAGAGCACTCTTAAACAAACAAACAAACAAGCAAACAAAGGAAGAGAACTACCTGTTAAGGTGACTTGTGTTGCCTACTATAGGAAAACAAATGCAGACAGGAACATACAAAATATAATATTTCAGGCAGGTAAACACGAGTAAGAGAGAAAAGCAACTGAACTAGTGTGAAATGGTATAAATAATTTGAGACTGAAAATGAGATGAACATTTCTAGGCATCTGAAGAATGAAGCAACTGTTTCCAGTAAAAGAGATGAGAGCAAGGCACCAATCTGGCTTCAAGACAAAAAGTTTATCCCTGTCTGTAGGGAGAGTCGGGATTTGGTGAGGCAGTAGGATTTTGGGAACAACAAGGCATGGTTCTCAAAGATTTGGACAATTCATTTCTGTAGTGTTAGCATCAAGATAATTTTCAGTGTAAACAAAAAGAACAGAATAATGAAAGGGAGAAAAGAAGAGAGGGAAAAGGAAGGAAGGAAGGGAGAAAGGAAGGGAGGGAGGGAGGGAGAAGCGGGGGTGGGGAAGAAAAAGTAAAAGGAAACAAGAAATTAAAAGACAACAAAAAACAAGCAAGAGAAAAATGAAAGAAAGAAAGAAAGAAAGAAAGAAAGAAAGAAAGAAAGAAAGAAAGAAAGAAAGAAAGAAAGAAAGAAAGAAAGAAAGAAAGAAAGAAAGAAAGAAAGAAAGAAAGAAAGAAAGAAAGAGTAATAACCTTTTAAACCAAAACCAGCTACACCTAAAGCCCAGATGACTTCAGAGAAGCTGATTTACTAAGGCTTTCTAACGTTTCACATAATCAATTGCATCTCACCATTGCTTGACTATTGTTTAACATACAAGAGCAATATAGTTCCAGACCTTGCTTGGGGCAGGTAATGATGGTGTGTTTGTGTGGGATGGAGTAGTAATTCATTTCAGACACGGAGGTAATTCATTGCAGACACTCTTTAAGAGAGTTGGGGGAGAAAATAAAATGACAGATGACTTTACAATAGTTCAGGATTATTTTTTTTTGCTGGTGACCCTGGAACTGGTAATAGCAGGAAATGGAAAGATTAGCATAAAGAATGGTCATTGATACTTGGGGTCTGATAGCCATTTTTGCTGAGCTCTATACTTATTTTGAAAGGAATGAAGCATTAAGAACAGCCAAGGTTTTCTTTCTTGCACATAAACCATCTTACAGATCTTATGGAAAGTGTAAAATGGGTGAACAGGAATTATACCAAAGGGTTTCACAGGAATAACTCTGAACTCACATAAAGCATGACAGAGAATTAGGTATTTTTCTGTTCTAAATTGAGTAAGATTTCTCAGAAACCTATAGAGAAACCATCTTTTTCCATTAAATTCTTTATTTTTCCATATGAGAAGAAAGGGTTGATTTTGTTTGCTGTCTGTTTAGTAATAAAATTGGTTCTGCACATAAATGAAAAGAGTGGATATTCATACCCAAATAGTCTAAATAATAAGAATATAGAAAAGAAATTGTTCTAGGGAAGTCAGAGATGGACTTTATGGAAGGATAAAAGGAATCCACCTAAAAAATGGTAAGAATCAAGATGACGCTTTAAAATGTGCCCTCAGATTTTGTTTACTGAATGGACAAGTGACCATTAAAGGATATTGTGGGAATCATGATTTATTAAGTTAGGTTCAGCTCTGCAGTGCAAAACACTCTGTCCAGGCAACACTAAGTCCACCAGAATTACTCTGCATTGAAGAAGAACAGAAGTGGTTTAGGGTCATTCTCACCTGACCTGCTCGATTCAGCCAGCAGGTTTATGTCCCACTTCAAAAGACATTCCTGCAGCTTAATCTTGTGTCTAACAATTTAGATGCTCCTTTTCCCTATCACTGTTTTGAACTTACTGGGCAACTTCAGTGATGCCACAGGTAGTCTACTGCCTTTTTACATAGCTCTGCAGGTGATGTGAATGTAAATATGTACATATATAACCTTGTATTCATCCCCTCTTTCTAACCACAGGAGCCTGGTATGAAAATCACTCAAAGAAGGATTAATGCACCTTAATTTGGAGGGAATATCATCAATGGATGACGCAAGCTGAATAAGTGTTAACAGTTGCACTGAACCAAGCAGTTAACAAAATTGATGTGATTAATAATACTAGACAATTACTTACATGACTTTGAGACTTTAGAGCTCTGAGTTCCTAAAGGAGTCAAGGTGAGGAGATACTGGATAAGGAAATGGGTTGGATGACCTGAAAATGGTCATCCTGCAGCATTCTCACCATAATGTGAAAAATAAAGTGGTCAGATGTTATATGGCTGTCTTAATTATGGTAATTGTACATTTTTTTCCAGGCACAAAGAAGAAGGGTGCTGCTACCTCTACATTAAAGGGAGAGTGAGTTTTATGAGTCATTAAAGAGAAGCAAACACTGGAACATTATCCCACCCTCTGTAAAAAAAAAAAAAAATAGAAAAGTAAAAAGGAAAAAAAAAAAATGAGGACTTTCAGGGCTTAGCCTGAAAGATATGGAAGGAAGCTGGAGGTGTTCAGTAGCTCTCTGGACCAGGCTTTTTGCCAGGGAGTAGCACTGATGACAAAACACTTTGAGCGGAGGATTCATCCCAGCATCGCTAGAAGTGAGGAACAGAGGTGTTACTGCACCAGAGCTAACTAGGACATCACTTAGGAAGGGACAGTCCCCTTTGCAGCAGCCAAGGCATAACACATCTCCCAAGAAATGTACAAGAACATGTATTCCCAGGAAATTTCTTCCCTTTCTCATACGCTGTTCACTTTAAAGCCTGTTTCTACAAACACTTGCTGCTTGACTTCCTTCCGACACCACAAGGAGTCCCATTTAATTAACCTGGCAGCCTACGGTGGTGAAAATAGATTGCAGCTTGTAAGTGTGGAGATTGACATTCTCTGCAAGCTGCCTTGGTTTGCTTAGTTACAGAAGTTATTGTTTCTCAATTATTTTGATAGTATGATTCCAGTCTGTACATCCAGTGGCCTGGCTGCAGCCGCAAGAGTAGTTGAGGACAGGGAGGGAGGGGGCTGTGTGTGACACAGAGCATCAGCAGTTCACTTCCCCACGTCTGTGTTATATTGGGTAGTGAATTGCCTCTGGCTAATGACAAGCCTTCTTAACATTTTCCCCTGAGAAAACAGATGATCAAATGCAAGAAAGCCTACTTATTAAAACAAGTGCTGGGAAGGTTTTGTTCTTTTCAGACCCATCCCTGTGTTTGAGTACCTAGAGAATCAAGTGCTATTGACTGAATATAGCATCTGTTTACCATCAGCTTTGTCTGAAACTACTCTTTTTTTTTTTTTCCAAGTTAATAAAAATGGAGTTCAAAAACTGGTTCTGATTAGGCAGGTCAAATAGTGAAAATGCTCTCTAAGGCCAGAACATCCCTCAGGATCCCATTGCAGAGCAAAACCATACATAGAAATCACCAGAAGAGCAGCAGATCGAAGCGGATGGGAGTAGCCTACTGGGTGCTACTGGGTTTGGAGGTGCTGCCACGCTGTTGCAAAAGGAGGTGCAAAATTTGTGGACGAGATTCAGCCATGTGAATTTCTGTATTCAATGGCCAGGCAGTAGCATTACACCCTGGGCAAATATAAAGGAAGATAAAAAAGCCTTCCCTTTTAATTTTTAAGGAAATATTGTATGGTGCACAAGAGTGATGGTGGCCCCAGCAAAGGTTTCTTTTCCACATTTCTTTCTGCCTACTTCACAGTCAATTGCTACACACCATTTCCACTAGAGTATTTTCTTTCCCACTGCTATGAAGATAAATTGCCTATTACCAAAGTAGCTATAAGGAAGGGGAAAAAAAGTGTCTTTTCCATTACAATGCAGTCAAGTTCTGTTGTAATTGGCAGCACAGCACGGTGGGTATGCCACTCCCACCAGGTCCCTTGCTCAGCTGATTGAGTATGTTCTTTGTGTAAGATGCTGCTATTTGTGTTGGTTCATGTGACTTTCTTTTTAAGTCTCTTTTTAGAGGCTGCCTTTTCTTTCCCTCACAGGAGATGGACAGCCAAGGGGGAGGAAAGGCAATTGTCATCTCCATTTGCTGGAGTTAGTACTGCTGCAGTGAACGTGATTCCTTCTTATTTGTTTGTGCACTTTTGTGGGTGCTGCAGGGTGAAACTGTAAATTCTAGTTATAAAAATAAAATGATGCACAGGATAAGCAGGCGAGATAGAGATGTAAAACACTGGTATTTCAGTGGCTGGATGGGTGCCTATGTTACATGAGCTTGGCAGAGATGTAGACAATATGCAGCCCCTACTTTGGAGCACAGGGGCAGCATCCAGAATTTGTGATGTCCGGACTTCTGAGCAAATCTATGTCAAGAAAATCGAAGCCTGTAACAAGTAAGCCAGAAGTGGACTTTTAGCAAGGGTATGTAGTGATTGGACAAGAGGAAATGGCTTTAAACTGACAGAAGTTAGGGTTAGATTAGATATTCAGAACAAATTCTTTACTGTGAGGCTGGTGAGGCACTGAAAGAGGTTACCCAGAGAAGCTGTGGCTGCACCATCCCTGAAAATGTTCAAGACCAGGTGGGACGCAACCTGGTCTAGTGGAAGGTGTCATGGCAGGGAAGTTGCAACTGGATGATCTTTGAGGTCCCTTCCGACACAAACCATTCTATGATTCTATGATCTATTCCTGCTGATAGCCCACTGTTACTGGCCTATCTCTCTGTTACACTCCAAGGGGGTACCTGTATCCTAGTCTATACTGATGTCGACTGGCCCACAGCTGGGCTTCTCATGCTCATCTGGCACAGTCAGCTTGGCTACCCCAGAGAAGACCTGAAGCCATGCATGGCTCACTGAGAACCAACCCACACCTTTGTACCTCCTTGTTATTCCTGCTACATTACCAGATGAGTCTTGTCATGATTTTGTCTTTCTCCTGTTAGCAGCTCATAAAGGCTGAGCAGCACTGCTAGGGACTTTGTTTGAATCCCTCACATAGGTGACCAGAAATATGAATGTCTCCCTGCTCCACACATCTGAGGTACAAGGTGGTCAAGCCCTGGAACAGGCCATGGAAGTGGGTAGAATCACTATCCCTGGATGTGTTTAAAAGACCTGCAGATGTGGCAGTTAGGGACATGGTTTAGTGGTGGGCTTGGTAGTGCTGGGTTAGTGGTTTGACTTAATGATCTTAGAGGTCTTTTCCAAGATTTTCTGATTCTAAAAATGTTTTGTTCTCTATCTCCCACAGTCACATCAGATCCACAGACCATCTCTTTTGCATTACTCAGCCTGGAATTGTTTTTCCCTCCAGCATGCAGAAAGTTGATTTACAAGAAATATTTGAAAGAAAAGCTCCTTTCTCAGCATCTACCATAGTGCATGTTTCTCCATAGAGTTTGTCTGTGAGGAGCCAAGGGTCCCGATTGTATCTGACTAGAGCCAGAGTTTGGAAATGCCATGACTAGACCAAAACATGGTTTTGAGAAGTCATAAGATGTCTGTGCCAAGTTTTACAGAGAAAGCTAATCCTCAGATTTAATATAAAAACTGGGTTTAATCATTATTGGCATTGACTTAAAAACTGTGTAACACTTTCTGTATTGCTGCACCTCCAACACAGACACACACAGATTATTCCACTTTATATGTGCAGAATATCTGAGACTTATGGGAAGCTACAGAAAAATGTGAGGTTTATCTGACACAAAAATGCAGCCAGCATGTACACACATCTTTGGGGATCTAAATGCATTTCTTTTTAACTAGTTTTCATTTGCATCCATAGAGAAATTGAGACTCACCAGGAAGGATTAGCGTGTTGTAATACACCAGGTGAGATGTAGGGTGGCTGTGAGACTGGATAATGCAATTTAAATTTTGTAGTGTAAGTGCAAACATGAGATGGGGATATATATGGAAAATCAAGTCCAATAAAATTGTATAATAGTACCAGAGAAGAGAACTGCAGGACTCACGAAATGTAAGGGCTTTCTTTGAAAATAATAATGTTAGTCAGTTCATTAAGTAAACAGAAGTGAATGGAGTGTTTGATGTAATATATTAAATAGTATTGGAAAGAGTAAAACAACCACAAGCTAAGAGCAAGGGTAGTTCAGTATATTGCATGAACAGATTTGTTTATCTATTTCTTGCTTGTGTCCAACACAAAGAAGGTTAAAAAAAATTAACCCTTATTGCAAAGAATTATTTCTATATGCAGAGGTGTAGAATCTGGTGGCATTGTTCTGATCCATATCTATAGGCATGTCTAGGTGATCAGATGTATGTATGTCCTTCATTGTAACAGAGAAATATGATTTTTTTTAAAATAAAAACTCTCATTCACCAGAGTAAAGAGCCAAATTCCCAAGGGAAAAAGAATAATTTTTGTAACATGTTACAAAACAGGAAAATGCATTTATTTCCACTCCAGAGAAGTGTCATGACCCTATAGAAAAATTAAAGGGCTAATTTCAAGGCCTATAGAAATCCATGGGAGAAAATGAGCCTTCACTGCAATAAGTATGAAATCTTACAGGGCCACAAACAATACAAACTCCCCATTCTCCAACCACTTCAAATCTATTTATCATCTTTTTCTAATGTACTAACAAAAGTAATAAGCTTATCTCACTTGGAAAAATAAAAGGCATAAACACTGTTATATCCTTGAGTAAAAGTGCTCTCTCAATCTGCTGTGGTCAATTGCCAGCCCCTGCACCCCATGCTGGCAAAAAAAGAGCTACAGGAGAGGAATGCCTTATGCACGGAGGGAGGCTGTGCTGAAGGGTCTCCATCTCCCTCTCTGCAAAGTGAAATTCGTTGCAGGAGGCTCTAATTATCCTGTGGCAAATTAAATGGCAAAAGCAGCATGAGCCTCTAAGACTCTGCTGTAGAGTGGAGTTTCTAGTGGGGTTTTTGTTGTTTTGTTTTTATGTTCTGGCTTAATGCACAGCTCATCATTACCAGGCACTCGGGTTATGCCTGTGCACTGCAGCCAGTGTGAAGAATCACATGGATGTGATCGATATTTCAGTACCTGAAGGGGTCCTACAAGAAAGATGGAGAGGGACTTCTTTTAAAGGAATATAGTGGCAGAACAAGGGGAATGGCTTTAATGTGACAGAGGGTAGGTTTAGATTAGATATTAGGAAGAAATCTTTTACTGCAAGGATGGTGAGGCACTGGCACAGGTTGCCCAGATAAGCTCTGGATTCCCCATCCCTGGAATTGTTTAAGGTCAGGTTGGATGGGGCTTTGAGCAACCTGGTCTAGTGAGTGACATCCCTGCCCATATCAGGGGGGCTGGAAGTAGATGATTTTGAAGGTGCCTTCCAAACCCCAAAATTCTGTGAGTCTATGATTCTTTGCTATATTTCACCTTGAAAGCATGGGAAAAGTAGTGTCTTTTCCTAGGCAAAAACCCACAAACAAACAAGTAATAGAGAGAAAAGTTCCTCAAAACTATAAGAATTAAGGTGAATTAAGCTCTATCCTCTCTCCACATCCTTGGGTTGATATTGGCCAAGGAATAAAATGTCATGCAACAAACAGAAAGACTAGTAATGATGAAGCTGAGAATGTACCAAATCAGCTAGCCCACACATACAATTTGCTTCTCTTCATTGTTCACAAAATCCTCACAAAGTCAGAGTCAAATAGAAAAGTAAGTTATCTGATCACAACAAACAAAGCATCAGCAGTTTGGATTTGTGTTTGGCAGCTGGGTTGTCTGCTCTTCAAGGTTTTGCAATCCCTTCAGCTACGAGCCACCTGCGGTGCCTGAAGCACTAATGCAAACTGTCAAGGATAGAGTAAATACCTTGTCTTCAAGATTTAACTTTTTGTAATAATAGAACATGATCCAAACAGCGAGCTTCAAAAAGAACAGAAACAGAAACATTTGCATGTATATGTCACGGAACAATTGCATATCTGCCTTTAGCTGTAAATATAAATATCGTGTGAGGCCCTGGCAGCATAAACTGCACAGCAGAAGCACAGCATCCCCAAGCAAGGTCCTGCTCTGAGTCTCCTGGCATCAGTAAAAAGTAGGACTGGACCCTGGTATGTAAGAACAAGATAATGATACTTGTCAGTTTGGCTTCAGTAATGCCGGGAAACTGGCAATTTCAAATATGAAATACCATTGAAAAGACCAATTGGGATTCAGAGGATCTGACATGGACATGTGTGATCTTAGCCATGGAACCAAACCTCCATCTGATGTAAATCAGCATATACCTTTTCCAGTAAGACACTTTTAAAAAAAGCACATGCTTTCATGTGTACACACAAATATGTTTTTTTTCCTACTGAGGGAATTAGAGCTTTTTGAACTTATTCAGTACTTTATATCCAACATTGGCTTTAGCTCATTCATTTAGACTAGACAGACAAACTTTCTCCCTTCCTCTCCTATAATTTTCCTAACGGTGCAGTGTTACAGGAATCATTTTTCTGCTTCTGCTGAATACCTTAGAACTAGCACCATGTTGATATTTACCAGCTGTAACACAGAAGAGTCATTTTTGGCAGCTAATGCATCTCTCCTATATGTCCCTGTCACTCTCTTCCTGCTCCAGGACAGCTCCCTGTGCATGAGATGAGACAGCCCTGTAAACTTCACAGTCGTGCTGAAAATCTTGGTCTAGGCCAAGATTTCTTAACACTTTGGCATTTCCCTCAGCTGCCTGACTTTTTAGGGGTTTTTTATTGGTTTACAGAAGAAAGCCAGAAAATACATGCTTGGCAAGCCCAAAAAATAAAATGTAAAGAGAAAGAAGAAATCTTATTCTCATTATGTTCAAGTCTCATTATTACAAAGAAAATTTAATGATTTTTTAGAGGCTATTCAAGATCTCTGAATTGTGGTCTTCGGCAATGCAGACAACAGACATTTTAAATGCTTGTTTGTGAAATGAAAGCAAGATTCTCACCAGAATTTTCAACCTGTGGGTGGTAAAATTTCCTCTCTTTGAGGAGTTATGAGCTTCTAAGTTATTTCCAATCTATACAATAGGCAACAAAGTAAATTCAATAATGCCTACTGCTGCCTTAAGTGTTCTGATCCTCTTCCTTTGCAGTGCATAATTTAACATAAAGTTTCATCTACTACACAACGTAATCTGGCCTGCCAGGAAAGTGCATTGTAGGATGCCAGTTACATCACATAGTGAAGACTGAGAGAAGTATATATGTTTTTCCTGCGTGCTTTATGTGACTATTTTTATCTATTTTTCTGTAATGCTTCAAGAAGTTTTCCTCTGTAGAATGAGCCTGCAGTTTTTCCTCCCCAGAGCCAACAGCTGAGCTCCTTAAGATGCCACACATGCTGTCTGTGGAGGAGGGAGACAAATGACCCCCATAGTTCTTGTCACCTCCCTCTGGTCAGCTGGCAATGACTCTGGGAAACAAAGCATGGAACAAAAGTGATGCCATGTGCCTTTTCTTTAGAGTGGCCAAATTGTTTTGCAAAGACATAAAACCAGATTTTCCATAAACTGTTCTTATAGCCACACAGACCAGGCATCACAGAAGGATGTGACCACGTGTCCTACCGTGCTTAGTATTCCCCCTGTACTGGGCACTGGTGAGATTGTACCTCAAATCCTATGTTCAGATTTGGACTCCTCACTACAAGAAGAAGATTGAAGTGCTGGGACATTTTTAGAGAAGGGCAACAGAGTTGGGAAAGGATCTGGAGCACAAGTCTAAATGGCTGAGAAAGCTCAGGGAGGACCTTCTCACTTCTCACTCTCTACAACCACCTGAAAGGAGGTTGTAGCCAGGTGGGGGTATGTACCTTCTCACAAGTAAGACGTGATAGGACAAGAAGAATTGTCGCCAAGTTGTGGCAGGGGAGATTTAGATTGTAGATTAGCAGAAATTTCTTCATGGAAAGTGTTGTAAAGCATCGGAACAGGCTGTCCATAGTGACTGCTCAGAGTACATTGTTCACAGAATTTGGAAAGTACTACCCCTAAGAGAGGGTTCAGCTGCAGGCTGGGTTGTTGGGTTAGGATAAAGTTATTAAATGCCTAGCTACTAAGTGATGATTTCTGACTTTTCACTCGCTTTTCCCTTGGGCTGTTTCAACAATCAAGCCTGAATGACAAACATCCATTTAAAGCCTAATTTTGATGTTGACAGAGGAGATTTCCATTTAAATGGAAACATCCTCTAGATCAGGAATCTGTAGAAACAAAGACAAAGCCATGGGCTCAAAGTGCTGGTATCCATCTCTGCACTCCTGAGTGCTTGATTCTTTGTTCAGTGCACAGGTGGTGAACTCTGAAATTTGCCTGGTAAGGATGCAAAGGCCAATAGGATGGGAGAGAGGAGGCGAAAAGACAGCGAGGAACCCTCCACAAGAAGGTGGCTCAAAATACTAGCACAGAACAGAAATTGGTGGAAAATGCTCCTTGTTTTGTTTTTTTTCTGGTATAAAAAGGAGGTGGATGTAGTTTATGTCACTGTCTGTTTATATACTTTCCACCCTCCCCTGCAACCTGCTGCAACATTTTAACTGTCAGATATTCTCAATTCTATCTACCTATCTATCTATCTATCTGTATTCATGTGTATGTATGTATATACATATACATGAGCATTGGTCTATAAATTCTGAGGTAATTTAGGAACTGCAATAAACATTCCTAAGTGGAACATAAATTAATTCCAACTTAGAAAAGATAGCAACATATGGTTTGTAAAAGACTGCACACTGTTAAGAAAAGTAAGTTCTCTGTGCCAAACCTCCCCCATATTTTGCATGTGGAAATAGGGAAAAGATGTAGCGACCCAAAGACCCTACACCGGTTCTCTGAGGTAGATTAAAAAACTTTTAATGTTCATCCAAAACTTCAAGATTTAGTATATTTATGTATTAAATCTATACATAATGTATTATACATTCATATATCATCTATATACACATTAATAAATACATTAAACAGATAATAAATATTTATATATTTAATATATATTTAAGCCAATACCTATTTTTTATTTGTTTCTGCACTTGTTGGCATCAGCAGGATTGCCTGGGCTCAGCTGGTCTGATGTTGGCACCTATTGAAATGCATCTTTTAAAGAAAGGTGTTTGAATAGCTTTATAAATAAAATGCTCAGCTGGTATCATTGAAATATGATATGTGAACAAAAAAAGTACACAAAGCCCCAGAGTAGGTAGGATCAAATCACACACAGCATATTGTCTCTGTTTTCAAGTGTTTTCAAAGGGGCAAACCAACCAGGATGCTGGGATAAGACTTTGATCCTCTCTTTGTAACGATGCTATGCTTTTAAGTCTTTTTTTTTTTGAGTGGCAAACCACTCATGAGTTAAGAAAACACCACAGTGCAGTCCAGCATGAAAAAAACCCTACACCCCACAACAAGGTATAAATAATTCACTGATGTAGAGAAAGGCTGTGGTGTTACAGGGTAAAGTTGACAAGAAAATGACATAGACAAATATAAAAACATATATATTATACAAATATAAACTAAAGATTTTATTCAGTAGTAACAATGGTGCTAACAAGGGAGAGTGCTTCTGTGTGTGCTTCACAAGGCTAGAAAAGGCTGTAAAATGTTCTGCGGAGACCTGCATGTTTTAGTTAGAAATCCCAGAATACAGCCCAGGAAATCCGGCCTCTTGGAATAAAGACGAATTAGATGAGAAGAGCTCCTGAGCCACACACACACACCAGACAAAGGAGAGCACATTCCAGCAGTGTTTTTCAAAGACCTTGAAAGGCTGATGAGTAAACAAAGAAAATACAGGGAAGGACAGCAGTGGCTCTTTCACCTTCATGTTAGACTTGACTGAAAGGGAAGAAAAAGCTCTAGCATAGGAGGATCTCTAAGAACTCATCCTTATGGTATCTGATGAATTTTGTCAGGATGATTGTGCTTGTGCAGCATCTCCTGCATCAGGCAAGTGACCTCACACTGACCTTGCAAAGCAGACAGGGAACCAAGGTGCAGTGCTGCTGAAAGGCTTCAGCAAGGGACAACCATGGAGTTAATGGCAGAAAAACAGAATGGTTTGGGTCGAAGGGACCTTCTAAAACCACCTAGTTCCAAGCCTACTGCCATGGACAGGGACACATTGCACTAGGCGAGGTTGCTCCAAGCCCAATCCATCCTGGCCTTGAACACTGCCAGGGATGGGGCTTCTGCAACTTCTCTGGGAAACCTGTGCCAGTGCTTCGCTGCCCACTGAGTAAAGAACTTCCTAATAACATATATTCTAAATCTCTCCTCTTTTAGTTTAAAACCATTCCCCCTTTTCCTATATCTATCTGCCTGTATAAAAAGGCAGGAATTATTGGAAGTACTGGAAGGCTTTCCAAGGTCTCTCTGGAGCTTTCTCTTCTCCAGCCTCGACAATCTCATCTCTTTCCAATAGAACAAGGAAAAAAATTCACTTGTCCTGGGTTTTCATTTTAAGACTGTGTGTTCTTTCCTCTTGCAGAGGTAAGTATAGATACTACATTTTTACAAGATGCTCAATCACATCAATGGCTAAAGACAAACTAAAATGCCCACCCTAAAACCAGCAGCTAGGCTGAGATGAACTTCATGGATCTTTAACACTGTATGACCCAGACTGATCTTTCCTGTTCTCAGAAATACTGTGAGCTGGAGCATCAGGAAAGGCATCATCCTTGTTTACCACAACATTTTTAATGACATGAGAATTTTTGGAATTTACCTTTGTGGTGCAAGACATTAAGCATTTCTCTGTTAGCCCAGTAACGTACAGAATGCAAGTCTTTTAAGCAACAGAAGTGGATCATGGCTAATTGATGTGATGAACAGGAATAAAAGAATCTCGCTACTTTTTTGTTTGTTTAATGACACTTTCTCGGAAGCCTGGATTGTGCAACTAGAAAACAAACTCTCTGGGCTGTGGATTGCCCTTTCTAACTGAGTGTATCAGACTCAGCACAGCAGGATCTTGGTAATTGCTTGGGGGCTTGAGGTGTTACTGAAGGAAAAGCAATCACTGAAGTGCCAAACACGAATATTAACATTTGAATTATTTACAGACTACAGGTGGACTATCCATATGCATCCATCCATCCACTTATAATCTGCTTAGTATAACATTCTGAAACAAAGTTTTTTGTAAGTGAAAATGATGCATCCATGGTAAAGCTTCACATGTGAGCTGAAATGGGGATTCAAGTTTGAAATGGAATTAATGTGCAAGGAAATTAACGACTGGTATTTAGGGTTGCATCACCACAGCTAGGGCAGAAAATGATACACCCTTTCCCTGTAATGAGAGAGGAGAGGACCCCTCTATCCCAAAGGCTGAAAACCTTGATCTAGCATCTTTGCATCCAGCCTCTGATTTCTAACAAGAAAACAGAACCACAAACAAAAGAACAAAGGCAAGAATGTATGGAAGGTCCAAAAAATTTGTAATCAAAGCAGTATGTTGCCATTTCTGAACCCCTAACAAACAAAAAGTAGACTGAAAAAAACCCCAATAGTGGTTCAGGTTAACTGTGCAATGAAAAACATTCAGCTATTTACATTTCAAGGGCTGTTAATCTCGGGAAGCAGCACAAGAGGTAATTTCACCCTAATTGATATTGAATCACCCTAAATGATTCAATCTTTTGAATATTAAAAGTATAGAGAGAAGAGAGGTCTATTTGTCTGTGTTTGCAACACACGTCCATCATCCATCTGTGGTTTTATCGGGCACCAATCACCATAGTAACCCCACAAATCATCTGACACTCCCTTGGAACCAACCAGATCTGAAAAAAACCCTAAAAGCATAACCATAACTTCCCAGCCCAGCTCACAGAGCTCTGCATCATTAACCATCAGGTAATGACCAAGACCTAACTACTTCATCCCCCTTAAGTATATGAAGGTTGTTTCAAACAGCTAAATAATAATAATAATAATATAATGGCCAGACTTCGCGAACGAAGATCTGAGGAAGGTCTTTGTACGCCTTCCAGCCTGCGCATTGGATTTATTTTAGGTGGGACACAGTGCGCGCAGAACTGAGCCCACCCTTTAATCCTGAGGTTCATCTGCCGGGGCCAAGCGAGCTTGGACAGTGGCAGCGAGGTCCTCAGGACGTAGGTGGATTGCCTTACAGGGCTAACGGGCTCCACCTACCCGGGGAGTTTCCCCGACTGGGAATCGAACCCGGGCCTCGGCAGTTACAGTGCCGTGTCCTTAACCACTAGACCACCAGGGGCTCCCACAAACAGCTAAATACAGTGCTTGCAAATAACAGCCCCACTGAAATGGCCTGTTAATGAATGATTTATTAGAGTGGCAGCAGCGGCTTTCGCTGGGATCATTTCTTAATGAACAACCACTAACTAGCTGATGTCTGTGTAAAAAAGAAAAAGGAAAAAAGACCTAATATGTTGACTTTTTTTTTTGTGAGATTTTAGAAGTCTGTTGTACCAGTTCTCCTTAGTGGAGCCATTCCAACACTGACTGGCCTGAATAACGTGAGAGTGGCCTGAACTGTGTTGCTCTCTCTGCCCACATTTTCATGGAGGCACGGTGATGTTAAAAGGCTGCAGTGAGGGACAACTGTGGAGTAAATGGCAGAATGCTTTGGGTTGTAAGGGACCTTAGAGATCATCCAGTTCCAACCCACTTCCATGGGCAGGGACACCTTCCACTAGACCAGGTTGTTCCAAGCCCCATCCAACCTGGCCTCGAACACTTCCAGGGATGGGACTTTCACAGCTTCTCTGGGCAACCTGTGCCGGTGCCTCACATATCTCTCAGGGAAGAATTTCTTCCTAATATCTAATCTAAACCTCCCCTCTATCAGTTCAAAGCCATTCCCCCTTGTTCCATCACTGCATGCCCTCCCCAGAAGTTCCTCTCCAGCTCTCTTTTACCCCCTTTAGGTACTGAAAGGGGCTCTAAGGTCTTCTCCAGGATGAGCAACCCCAACGCTCTCATCCTTTCCTCACAGGAAAGGTGCTCCAGCCCCATGATCAGCTCTGGGGCCTCCTTTGGACTCGCTCCAACAGGTCCATGTCTTTCCCATGCTGAGGACCCCAGAACTGCATGTGCTACTCCTGGTGAAGTCTCACAAGAGCAGAGTACAGGGGAAGAATCCCCTCCCCATGCTGCTTTTGATGCAGCACACTGTCTTTCTAGGCTGCAAGCACTCATTGACAGCTTCCCTGTGCGTTTGCAGAAAGGCAGGGGTGTCCTCTTTGGCACATCATGGACCAACAGACTTCATTATGGGCATAAAAAGTCCATAATTTTGCATGATGTCTGCTTATTCACGCATCTACTTATCCATCCCATTAATACTGACTTACTGTCTTCACCTGCTCTTCATCCCCCTCATAAATCCCATTTAGGAAAATGGTAGAGGTGGAATGTTGAATAGGCAAAGGTATAGGCAAAGACTCCAGGCTGAAAAGACTTATCATGAATAAATGGGAGGAAATATGAAGCAAACCTGTAGGGGACAACAGTTTGTCCATGTTATTCTTATGAGAACTCTGTGCATCGATGCAGGTCCAGAGATAATATTTTGTATTTGCCACACATTGAAAAGTAGTTCATGTTAATATTACAATCATTGATTTTCTGGTGTTTCCTTGCCTTTTAGTCAATTCCTCAGTCAAAAGCAACTGGCATTCCCCTATTGCCAACCAGGAGGTGGACACCACCAAATACCTCAAAGCCTTTTGAGTACAAGCTGCCCAAATGAAGCAGTTTGCTGCATGTGTACACGTGGGGTCTCATGTCATTCTCCCATCCGCTGCTGTCTTTAGGCTGACCAGGAAAGCTTTTCTCTACCCAAGTTACCTTCTCCTGCCTTAATCAAACCAGCCCTGCCAAAAAACCTCAACTACTGGTTTGCAACACAACAACAACAAAAAATGATATCTAGTGTAGGGGGAGAATGGAGAAATCTGGCAAGTCTGAAAGAGAGGCAAGTGGAATGTGAACCCAGTCTGCACTCAGAGGGACAGGGGAGAAAAATCTGTTTGTCACCCTCATCTACAAATGAACGCTTGGTAGGATGAAATGGGAAAACAAACTGATGGGAAAGGGAGCTGTTGTATGGTTGCTGATACAGTGACATGTTTACCTCTAAGACGTGGTAATTACCACTAACTGTGCTTTGGGTTGGTTGTCAGACAAAACACCAAAGCCCATATTCAGTCCCTCCACTGTCCTCCCTTAATCCCTCTGCCACAGTTTGCCATGAGGACCTGTCTTGCACACCCATCACCCAGCCATCTGCCTCTTTGTGTGTGGGCACAGAGAAAGCTGTTTATTTCCTTTCCTCTGGATTGCATTTTGCCCCTTTTTTCCTCTAACTCTAAAAGTTATTGATCAAAGAGTCAGACAGGGAAAACTCCCTGTGCAGGGGCCACTAACAGCCACACTTTGCATGGGAAAACATATTTTAAAGCATTTTGCTGTTGTTCAGATGTGGTATCTTGTACCAATCCTGGAGAGATGCACAGGGAGAGATTGGCTGCAAAAGGAGAAGTTTAAGAGTTGCTTTTGTTTTATTCCTCTCCTTTTTCTATTTCCACATTGGTCATGTCAGGTGGGAGCAGCTCTACAGCCTCCCATCCACAGTGTGCAGCTTTAGCGCATCTAGATCTGGAGGCAAGTGATTTTTACAGGGTCATGCTGTAACTCAGGAGGAAAGCAAGGAAACAACTGAGAATTCCTGATATGTCTTTCATGACCTTGCTAGAAATAAATCCCCTTACTGCCTGGGAAAGGGCAAAAAGGAAGCTAAATTCCTCCTGGTACCTAGGGAAAAGGAAAGATATTGCTCAAGAAGATATTGTTCAAGATATAGAACAATGGACTAATGAGGAATAATGGGGACAAAACTAGCACCTTGCAGTCTTCTGGAAGGACATGAAAGGATTTTGGAGTTGGGAAGCAATGTAGAATTTCCCTATCTAAAGGGCAGGAAGGTTTAATGTAGGTTGAGGAAACTAGAAATGGGAGGTGGAGCAAAGTGTATCTTGAGGCAACCAGGGAGGTTCAGATATGTGTGAGCATGGGTTTTCAGAGGTAACTCAGCTCTGCAACATCAGCAGAGGTCTGGGAATGGTGTGCTTCTGCTCTTCTTCACACACAACCTAAATTTGCTCAGCTGAAAACACTGTTCATGCTGTAACTAACATTTTTTACTTAAAATACTACTTCTTTTCCTTTTTTGTCTTGGGGCATGAAGACAGCTTCAGTTCTTGCCTGGATCTTGCCTCAGCACCGCTGAAAAACGTCTAGCAAACTTATCAGTTTACATATGCTAATATGATGAATTCTCAATATGCTCTGGATGAGGCAAGATTTGTAATACAAAAAAAAGAAATCCCTTTTCAATGACATAGGAAAATCACTTTCACCTGTAATAATGAAAAAAAGCCATAAATAAATTCTACTTCATTGTTCTTATCTGTCATGTTGCATAGAGTTATGGAAATGCCAGGACATTCGATGCACAGCATTTCCTAACTCTGTGAAACCAGTACAGACCTGAAGCTATTTTTTTCTCTCTATTGCTTCATCATCCTCACAATGGCATTTGGATGAGGGTATGAGTTTCTTGACCATGTCAAATAACTTAGAAAATGTAATTCTTAATAGTTTTGGAAGTGCCTTAAACTTTCCAGAGCCTCAGATGGGTCCAGTTCTGGGCCCCTCAGCTTAGGAAATATATTGAGGTGCTGGAGCAGGTCCAGAGAAGAGCGACCAGGCTGGTGAAGGGACTCAAGTACAAGGACTCCTGAGGGAGTTGGGATTGTTTAGCCTGGGGAAGAGAAGGCTCTGGGGAGACCTCATCACTCTCTACAACTACCTGAAAGGACATCGTAGCCAGGTGGAGGTTGGTCTCTTCTCCCAGGCAACCAGCAGTAGGACAAGAGGGCACAATCTCAAGCTCTGCCAGGGGAGGTTTAGGTTGGATATTAGTAAGAAATTTTTTACAGAGAGGATAATCAGGCATTGGAATGGGCTGCCCAGGGAAGTGGTGGATTCACTGTCCCTGGAGGTTTTTAAGATGAGACTGGATGTAGCACTTAGTACCATGGCCTAGTAACCACAGTGGTGTTGGACCAAGGGTTGGACCTGATAATCTCAGAGGTCTCTTCCAACCCGGCTGATTCTATGATTCTATAGTTCTGTGTTAGACAACTTCATAGCAAGTGCTTTCAACAAGCTTCAACTTACTCTGGCAATGAGATAATAAATAATTTAAACAAAATGAATGAGAAAATTAAAATTTACATTCCAGAAAACTCTAAATGATGAGGGAAGAGCCTCATATGAGTTAGAAATATTTAAGTTTTTTGAAGAATTTTGAATATTTGCCCAAGAATATGTGTGTGCATAAAAATTCATAACCTTGTCCATAATAACCATTATTGCTCTATAATCTTGAGAGTAGACAGACCCTATGCCACATACTGGCAATAATCTCTCTTCTGCTTATGGTTGCTCACTGGAATAACATTCATGCAGACACAGGAAAATTATTTACATTAACTGCATAAATCCAACAATCTTTTACATCTTTTGCAGAAGTAAATTTTTTCACTCCTTGTAACTTAATGACTTATGTTGGAATCTGAGCAGGTTGAAGACAGGGTCATTAAATCCCTTCACATATGATTGAATGCTCTGAAAGAGCCTCTTTCAAGTGACACAGGAGTGTCACATCATTACCTATGCAGCTACTTCTGGAATTGGACAAAGTATCTAGAGCAATAATTACTCAAGATTAGAAGAAAAAGTCAAGAACAATATATGCTTAGTGGAAAAGAAATAGAGAAACACTGAAACAATATAGGGAAATGTCATGTACATTTTCACTTAACTTATTTGAACTGTTGTCATCTGGACTTTACTGGCAAACACAAGAAATATCCAGCATTTTTTGTTCTCAAGTTGTCTCTAGGAATGTCCGATGCAGAGGATCGCAGAATGTGGATATAACAAGCCTAGTTTACAGCTCCCCTATCAACTTAATAACATTATGAACCGGGATGGTGTCCAAGACTCAAATTCTCCTTGCAATTAAACAGTGAGAGATACCAGCTCCTATAGACAGTGCCATGGCTTGAATCCTATTGTACTGAAGCTTTTAAAATAGATTTCTGACTCTAAAAACCTCATGCACACCAAAAACCCCAAGAAAACGTGATTATCAGGCCGACCTAGCAGATGTTTGTGAAAACGTTTCGTTGCAATCCCAGCACTCAGACAGGGCTTGCCAGCAATTGCTCAGAGGTTTAAGAATGCAGACAGAATCTGGAGTAAGTCACAGTGTCTATGACTATGGAGGCAAATAATTCAAATAGG
Source organism: Pachyramphus minor (assembly GCA_013397135.1). Lineage (NCBI taxonomy): Eukaryota > Metazoa > Chordata > Aves > Passeriformes > Tyrannidae > Pachyramphus > Pachyramphus minor. The sequence continues at coordinate 465,586 of VYXB01006651.1, forward strand.
ATGTTTTCATCTTATTTCAAAAAAAGGTATTTTAACCTCATGGGAGCTGAATGACTGGAAATCTAATACATGATTTTTGATTCCACACCCCTCTAGGTCTGCAAAACAAGTCAGAGTTTACGAATCCTTCCTTTTCTCTCCCTTAATCAGTGTTCCGGGCCCAGCTAAAGTGGCAGAGCACAAGGTATCACAAGAGCTGTTGAGTTAAAATAAAGAAGGTTCAGACTTGATTCTCTGCTTCTTTGCGACAAGAGAAATCATTTATTCATGCAAAGCGAGTTAAAATTGTACAAGAATGCTCCTATATAAACCAGAATTTTTTATACCAACTCTGAACATTTTTACTAATATACAGCTAGTTAAAGTACAAGGTAATGAAAAGTTTGTTCCTATATGGTTTTCTTGGTTTTCAGCTAGTAGCACAAGAAGTATCCTTCAGAAACTAGACTGCGTCCTATTCAATATTAACTTTACACATGGGAAGCCTCATCATGTGCTATTAAAGTCAATAGGATTTTTATCATTGACTATGATGAGCAAACCATCAGACTATATGCTTTCTTCTTTCCCCTCCAATCTGCTCCTCAATTTCTCATAGTCTTTATTCAAATTACTTTTTCCTGATTTTCTGTACTTCCTTCCCTTCATGTTTTCTGTCATCAATGCCCCACATGCAAAACCAGTGCTTCAATAGGAACCGCTGTGATTCTGTCCTTTAAAAATGAAGCTGAAATACTATTTTTCCACATTTCCAGGCAGAACTGGGTAGGTTATGGAGGTCTCAGCAGAGTCCCTTTACAGGCTTGGTTTTCATTCAAATCAAATTGAACGGGGCATGAACATGAGCAAACTAAAAGCAATCAAAACCAATATAACACAGCTGGAAAGGCCAGCTTGGCAAAATGCTGAATATCCTACGCTCTTGATGATTAAATGAACCATAAAGGTTTTTGGCATGTTTTAGAGTTATGCTTTGAGGTAGTGATCTTGCTGAGGGCTTCAGCTATGCCTAATTTTAAGCTCTTGCCTATATCCCAATGAGATCAACAGGGTTTAGTTCCAGATTCATGCCATCTAACTACAGGCACTTAACCGAAGCAGAGAAGAGGTGAGCAGTGGTCCTTGGCTTCACTGGGGAAGGAGGGGCAGCTTCAGGATGTTTTCTGTGTTTTGCATAAAAACTGTTGAAGTGCTTTACGTGGTTTGAATACTTATAAAAAATGATGACAGTAACAGGACAAACCCAGATGATCTCAAACAACATCTCAGGGTCCTCAAACAGATCTTTCTCCCCTCTACTGTTGTACAAGTATTAGATCCCAAAGTATATACACCACCAAGAGTTACATACAAAGAAATCATATAATTCTGGCACAAACCTGGTCAAAATTCTTTGTGATTAAAGAAAATAAACGTTTTGGCACAAAAGTAGAACAACCAGAAACTCAAGTATTCATGTAATCTCATTTTCTGGCAGGTTGTTCATATCAGTGGAAGGAAATGATCTAATTAGCTTATGGACAGTGTTTGTCCCTGAAGACCACAGCCTGGAACTTGGGGGAAAAAAGTCTATCTGAAGCAGCTCATGTTTTTCATGTGCTGAGTTCTGGTATCAGCGAAATGAGTTATGCAAAGTAAGAATAATGCTTACGAAGGCTGATATGCACCCAAAATCAGGTTATGGTAGATGAAATGAGGACAATCACTTCCAAAGACTCTAAAAATAGCTTTGTTTCCAGGTTTTCACAGGGACTTGTATGGATGAAAAAGTAGCCAGCGCCTTAGAGCCCTTTTTTTTGTTTGTTTCCAGGGAATGATAAGACATACCTCATTTTGGATATGTATTCTGTGTGGGACTCAGCAACTCAGTTCTGCACTTTTAAACAGCCTCCATGTGCTCAAAAAGGGCAGCCAGAGGCCACATTTTTCTAGTTGTGTTGGCAAAAGCCAACTCGAATTTTGACAAGAATATGAGAACCCAGCATAAGGAGTGGACTTGTCTCTGGCTGCTTTTACCTCTTGCAAATTTCTCAATAGATTTATCTTTATCACTCAATTAACATGTCTAAATGCTCATTTTCTTATTTTTCTCATCAGGGTTTCCAACAGTTCTAGGAACTGAGGTGACTGATGGAGTAACAACCGCTGTGTCGCATTGTCTCTTAGCCTTGAAGGATAAAGTAAACAGAATAATTTTCAAAAGAATGGAAAAACATCAGAATTTTTTTTTCTTTCATAAGTTTTTCTTTTCGATTGTTCTAACTGGATCCTGAAAACCATTGTGGTGCAATTTCTCAACTGTCATGAATCATGAGTAGTTTTTCATTCTGATTTCAGCTTTTTAGGATGCTTTGCAAGGGTGCACTGTCTTAGGAACTTGTGCACATCCCTCTTTTGTGCTTTCTGCTCTCTAGTTCTGCATGCACACTGACTGATCATTTTAGTAGAGAAGAAATTGGTATTTGTAGGGTATGGAGGGCATTGGATTGCATTAAACAGATTTAGGTTGTAGGGTCAAAGCTGGCACCATGGAAATCACTGAAAATGAGATGAGACTTCATTAAATTCTCCAGGAATTGAAATTAGATATCTTTGCTTTCCCTGATAAAAATAAGCAACTGATCTCTCACCTATCCATGACAGAAGCTTCCTTTAGTCCATATTCACTTGTGCTAGCATTTACAGAGTCAGACTTCAACAAAATACATTCTTTGTTTTTCAGCCACTCATATTCTGCATTTATAATTTCATCCTAACTTTCCAAGCCTTGACAAACACTTGTATATCTAGCTTCACATTGATTCTTTGGATATTGTTAGACCAAATTTAACACTGAATAAAATGATATGTTGAACTCCAGAGTATTTAGTAAGTCGACTTCACAGCTTGGATGAGATGGCAGGAGTTCTGACTGCTTGGCTATTATTCTAACCACTAAACCACATTCCCTTCTTTTGCCTTATGTCTTTTGGGAATCATCCATCAAATAACTCTCCTGCATTTCCTTTTATTGCTTCCCAGGTAATGTTTATTGCTTTGAAAGTAACTAATCATTGGTTGGGCTATGCTTAGATGCAATTAAAAGAACATTCCACACCCACCTCTTAAAATGCAGAGCATCTCTGAGATTCCTAATCATCTGAGTTTTATAACTCTGTTTTATTACTTTCCGAATATACAATGCTCATAAAAAAGGTAATTGGGTCTTTACAATAATGCCATTTCCTAATCTTCACCAATGAAGGAAAATTATCATCATGTAGCAGAATATTATGTTTCAATTGTTTTGCTCTTTTATCCCATGTCAAAAGTTCTGAGGGCAAATGCAAGACACAAATACTAAGCCGTCACTGCTCAGCAAAATGGTTGTCAGGAGTGATGATAATTCTGTTAAGCAGGGAGCATCAAGGAAGAAGGGATAAGGCAAAAATATAGAGACTGAAGAGCTAGAAATATTAGAGAAAAAACAGGGAATAGTAAGTGTTCAGATTAAAGGTTTATTATATAGGAAAACGGAGAGCCATGGTTTTGCCTCAGTTCTTAAAGTACATAGAATCACAGAATCATGGAGGTTGGAGAAGATCTCTAAGATCATTTAGTCTAACCATTAACCCAGTGCTGCCAAGCCCACCACTAAACCATGTCTCTAAGTGCCATGTCTATATGTCTTTTAAACACTTTCAGGAACAGTGACTCCACCACTTCCCTGGGCATCCTGTTTCAATGCTTAACAATACTTTTGGGGAAGAATTTTTTCCTGATATCCAATCTAAACCTCCCGTGGCACAAGTTGATGCCATTTCCTCTTGTCCTATTGTTTGCTACCTGGGAGAAGAGACCAACTCCCACCTGGCTAAGCCTCTTTTCAGATAGTTCACAGAATCACAGAATATCCTGAGTTGGAAGGGACCCACAAGGATCATTGAGTCCAACTCTTAAGCAAATGGCCCATATGGGGATCAAACCCATACACTTGGTGTTATTAGCACCATGTTCTAACCAACAACTGGCCAGGCAGCTCTGCTTCATGGAGGCACGTTGGAATCCTTTACTTGCCTCAGTCACAGAGTAGGTTGAAAGTAGCCTTGACAACCACCAAACACAAGAAGAAACACACCACATCAGTGGTGGTAGTTTGGGTCCAAGAGTCAAAAGGTGTAAGAAGCAGAACAGCGATGTGTTTACTAGAAAAAAAAGAAATAGCATTTTTTGTGTCAGGCTAGATACTCGATTCCTCTTATTTTCAAAGGAGGTGAAAGTAAGATCAAGCCTTTAAGGGCCCAAGCTGAGGCCATTTGTAGAAATCGAAAGCCCTAATGAAGCCCCTGTTGTATTTCCCTATGTGCGAGGTGGGGACAATAACCTCTTTCTCTGGCAAGCCTTGCAATTCCTTTAGGACAAGGATTGTTCCTTAACATGAAATGAGCAGTGCTTTGCCCAGCAGGGCTCTGACTTCTCACTGAATGGCTTGAATTTGCAGAGAGGCAAAAATACACAAACCAAAAGGATAACAGTACTTGGGTAGATTAATTTCAAGCTACTTTCAAATTTCCTTTATTCCTGTCTTTCTGTGCTGAATGCAGGTATAGTTTGGTCTAGTATAGTTTGAAATTTAAAAAGCCCTCTACTCTCCTGCATGGGAAGCAAACTTTCAAATATGGTTTGTCTTTGATCCTCTACCACTGCTGTGGCTCTCAGCCTTGTGAACTGGCAGTATATTAAAACAGGGGCTGCTGGTGTGAAAAAATGACCTGTCTGACACAACTCTCCCTGGCATGTTATTCAGGACACTGCAGGCATTGGATGACACAGAAATGAAAGAGGAACATGGGATTAAGAGGGATGTTTAAGGTCACCAAATCTATCCCTCAAATATAAGAGGTATTATCCCATGAAAGCATTCTTACCACTGCCTAAAAACTAGTTTTTTCTTATCTATTCTGAAAGGGAAGGAATTCCAGAACTCATCCTCTAAACAGTTAGAAAATTTCTAGTTTCCTATCTAAATTTATTTTTGGCATATTTGTAGTCATCTGTTCTTGTGCCAACATCATGTATTAGCTCAAAGACCTCTGCTGCCTCCTTGGTGTTTACCTGGCTGATATATTTAGTCTGCAATCATATCCTTTCCCTGCCCTCCTCCTCCAACCCTCTCTGTAAGAGATAAAACTCAGATAGTAACTTCGTAGTAACCTCATGGTTCCCTGTGCTGTAGCCATCCAAACTGCCAGTTTTCTTGCAATAGTTTCAGTTTAAATACTTCTTTCTTGAACAAGTTCATCAGAATATGGGTGGGGGAAGAGGAGGGAGAAAAATAGTGTCAGAGTCAGTATTGCTGTGAAGAAAATGAAAATCTGGAGAGAAGAAGAGATTTGAATAATTTGGAATAAGAAATGACTGAAGCAAGAGGAGAATTTGAATCTCCTGATGCAAAGTTCACTACACTTTGATTCATGGCATACTTCCATCATAGTAAAGGGTTATTAAGGTGTGAGACACTTGGCTCTCAAAACCAGCATTTCACCCTGTGATCTTCTGAGTCTCATGCAATTTGTTCATGAAATGAAAATCTATCAGGAAGCGTTTGCTGTCTATGCATATTAATATGAGTTAAAACAAGACCTTTCATTATAATTTTCAATGCTTGCTTTTCCTTTTCGCCATGGAGGCAGTGTGAAGGTTACACTTAAGGTCAGCCACTATCCATGTTTATTGGTTTATTCACAGATTTTGAGTTATTGATATTGAGTTTGTCCAGGAAATCAGTGCATTGCAACGTAAGGCTCATTGATAGCCTGCTGCTCTCTGTGCATTTTAAAAAGATAACTTTACAGAGTAAAATAAATTTTAAAAGAGAACTTCAATGTATTTCATTACCAAGTCAAAGCTTTGCAAACCCTTGGGAAGCTGTTTTAATTTATTTGTACACTGTATTTCACCTAAAGCTGTCTTTAATGGTCAAAGTAGGTTTTGTTCTTTCCTTCTTTTTTTTTTTCCCCATTTCTCCTGTAGATGAAACAAATGCTCACTGCACAGATATTCACATAGTTCATCCACTTGGATTTGCTCCATGCATCTTGCTAGACTGTCTTTTAGCTCGCTGGGTCCCAAGAATGAAAACACCATGGTGGGCTCATGGTATCAGCAGGGCTGTGACCTCTACCTGAATGCTGCTTGCCCCAGCCATCTCACTGGTGGTCTCTGTTTCTTGTCCTTTGGGTAAAATTAACCTCAGAAGCACAAGTCTGTCCCTGTACTTTGTTTTTTCAGAACCCACACAAATTCCCCAAGACTTTGCTTTTTATGCTCCTGTTGTTTGGTTGCTGTGCAGCTTTCCTCCTTCTCCTGTCCTAATGTTGTTATAGGATATTGCTGTTTGCTAAGAAATGAAAGATGATATTTAAAAGGATGCTAGTACTAGGTTGACTGCTGTTGAATTTCAGAGTCGCTGGTACAAATACTGAATTGTATTACTTTCATGGTAATGGTCTCCCCAAAGGATTCTCCTCTTGCCTCATATGCTCAGTCCCCGGTCAGTTCAGATCTGATTGCTCATCTGTTAGATGTAATAATAGTATCGTGCTGTAGCTCTACGGTGCCTTTCCTCTGATGTGTTTTGCAGAGTCTGGGCAGCTGTCATAGAGAAACAGGTGGGAAGCTGAGTGCTGAGGCTCTTTCTAAAGCAATTTCAGCTGACACATATTTAGTGAAGCCATCCTGCTGATAAAGAGGTACAGTGTGTATTATACAAGTGTATATATACACACAGCTAATTAAAATGACAGCGCTGGCACCAGTGGCCAGCTGGGACACATCTTTCTGCACAGCACCTTTCTTCATCAGCCCCCACTCACCAAAGATGGTCACCAGTCCCCAGGGTGCACCCACCATTGCTGCTGTTTCAGACTGTGATTTTTTTAGTCTTGCAATGACTGGTTAAGGATACGGCACTGTAACTGCCGAGGCCCGGGTTCGATTCCCGGTCAGGGAAACTGCCCGGGCAGGTGGAGCCCATTAGCCCTGTAAGGCAATCCACCTACGTCCTGAGGACCTCGCTGCCACTGTCCAAGCTCGCTTGGCCCCGGCAGATGAACCTTAGGATTAAAGGGTGGGCTCAGTTCTGCGTGCACTGTGTCCCACCTAAAATAAATCCAATGCGCAGGCTGGAAGGCGTACAAAGACCTTCCTCAGATCTTCGTTCGCGAAGTCTGGCCTTTTATTTAATGACTGAGGACATCTGCCTGGACAGAAATTGGGAATTCGGCTGTGTTTTATGAAGTTGACATTTCTCTGATTGCTCTGATGTACTGTCAGCAAAGCAAGCCCAAGCCATGAGGGGAAGAACCCTGTTTGCCCAGAAATAAGTCGCAAATATGACAGCTCCCACAGCCATGTTACTGAAAGTGTAAAAGAAGTCGATAACTGGAGCAAAGAGGGGTGATCTAATTTATCCGCAAAAGAGCTGCGGCTTTGGAGGGTAAAATGTTGTCTCAGAGAAGTATCCAGAAACTCTGGATGTATATGCTGTACTTAGTACAGCTGAACTTCAGACACCTCTGTGTACTGGGCCAAAACACACACACACACACACACTGTGGTGCACTCTCATCTGCTCTGGTGACAACAGAGTCATTTCATGGGCATGGGGTGCAACAGATCACCCCTCAAGCAGATCTTTGGTTTTCGCAAACCCAAAAAACCAAGTTGTTTTGCTAGGAGACAAACCCTGAAGCCTGATGAGCAAGAAAGGGAATTCAGGTGAAACTATGACAGTGGTGAGTAACTACACAAGGAAGAAGGTTGGCTTTTTTTCAATGCTGAGATTGTGCCAGCACAGTCCCCAGTATAGACACAGTGGTCTCCATGGACTGTGATTTCCTATTCCTGTAGAAGAATTGGCTATATTGGACTGGTTTGTGATCCATTACTAGGAACTGCATCTTGGAGCGCCGTTGCCTGTTATGATTCTGCACTGATGCGAGTGCGAGTGTTTGAGATGTGCAGGCCAAAGGGAAAGAGCAGGAGAAAGTGAGAACGGTGCTGACCTTGTCACAGGCTAAATGGTAAATCCACATATTCTAAAGATAGTAACTTGTCATTCCCACGACACCAACCTGCACTGCAGCTTCCGAGTTGCTTGTAAATCTCCTCTCGGTCACATACCAAAACGCTTGATTCAAACATGGCAATGCAATAAATTTAAAGTGACCTGCTCAGAAGTATATATAGGATGAAACTCAGAGCAGCATTACAGACCAGCTGCTGACATTCACCATTTTCTGCCTCTCAAGTAATGCCTGTCATCTGACACCTTCCCACAGTTCCCTCTGTATACCCGGAAAGGAGAGACATTTCTTTTATAATTTCTTCAAGACTTCAGGGTGAAGATCAGTTCTATGGAAATACTAAGACCCAAAAGACTTCCCCCCAGTATTCCAAAAGCCATACACATACAATGACCATGGCAGCATGGACACCAGGATTTGAGTTATAGTGCTGCTCTTACTCTTGCTTGACTACTTCCAGTTGAAATACAGTTCTTCAGTGAAGACAGATGCTGGAAGTGAAAGTCCCTTCTGTTGTGTGTGGGGGGTGACCAGCATGACTATACATTCATGGAAACAGATGGAACAGTTTATACTACAGTACTCATGCATACTTAGTTTGTATTTGAATGAATACTAACAGATGCAATGTGCTATTTTATTTTTTAGGAAATATATGATTAGATATGGTGAATTTGCAGAGGGTAATGAGCTACATGCCCTTATTAAAAAGTCATATATTTATGTACATTTCTACCAGAAACATCTTTCTCTTGAAAAAGGCAGTTCTCTGTTAAAAATGGAAAAATTGATCTCTTTGGGTTGGTACCTCAGTTGTGTACCTGCTCCTTCTTTACAACTTCTTACAGATGTTCATTAAGAAATTGTAACAGGAGGATACTAAAGACTGAATCACAGTCCTCCAGAAATTTGTTCTCTGCAGCTGGTTAGATTTTTTTTTCATATGTATGTACATCACATACCACTTTCTTCAGCTACCTGAAAGGAGGTTGCAGAAAGGTGGGAGTCAGTCTCTTCTCCAAGGTAACAAGAAAAAGGATAAGAGGAAACAGCCTCAAGGGTCACCAAGGGAGTTTTAGTTTGGATATCAGGAAAAGTTTCTTGACCAACAGGTTTGTCAGACATTGGAACAGGCTGCGCAGAGAAGTGGTGGAGTCACAGTCCCTGGAGTGATTTAAAAGACATGTAGATGTGGCACTTGGGGCACATGGTTTAGTGGTGAGCTTGGCAGTCCTGGCTTAATAGTTGGAGCTGATGGTTTTAGAGAGCTTTTTCCAACCTAAAGTATTCTATGACCCTAAATCATTTTATTGTTTTTGAGCACATCTCCAGGAAAATTGCATTTCATACTCACTGTGTTGACAAGGTCTTCCGCATCTTAAACTTGACTGATCTTGATACTTAAATCATCATATAATGAGACATTAGGTGAAATATTACGAGGTGGACACCTGATTTAAGGCTGTCATTTACTTGGGCCTTAAGTGATTAATAGCCACTTTGGAATATAATTTCTTTTTGTCTTTTTGAAAAAAACAACTGATATACAGATACTTTCCCCCTGAATTTAACAAATAATGCCATCTATTAAAGCCAGAAACCTTTTTTTAGTCTCATAAACTCAGTGGACTGACCATGCTAGAGGTGTATACCATCATATCTTGAGTGTTTCAGAGGGTTGGAGTCAGTAGCACCAGATCAATTCCTATTCCCTGATAATCTCAGTAGCACTTTGAGCAGAACCTCAAAATGGGCCATAGACTGTGACTGGGTGTTAGCATCAAGGGGTCTTGTCCCAGCCCTTCCAATGACACAGCATGCAATATCCAGCAGATATAATTAACAGGGATAAAAATTCATCCCAAGGAACCACCTGGCCTTGCAGCTTCCCATGTGCACACACACTTTGCAGACTTGCATGTCATCACCTTGCAGACTTGTACATTGCCATTTTACAGCAGTTTCATGATGTTTATGTCTCTTAACTTTTAGCAACAGGGAGTTATTACTCTAGAATGTGGATGCCTGTAGTGTTGAGAATGGTAGTGAGTTGGTTCAGTGCTAACTATACATTGCTCATGAGAAAGACACCTCAGCACAAAAACCTAGGTCACCCTTTCCATTAAAGCACTGTGAGATTTTTAATATCCATGCAGAGCAGATGAAATGAAATTCTCCTTCAAAGCAGCGACTCACAGTGCCACATATCTGTGTTTTCCTGTCCTGGTGTGATGAAAAGCCAAGCAGACTCTGCTGACGAGTTCAGTCCAGTGGGAGTGTGAGTCCCCCAGCATCTGGCCCAAGCATAACTGATGTTTCTCTGCCACAGGAATAGCCCTCATGCCAATTTATTAAGCGGAAGCAATGTGGTGTTTTCCATGTTGTGTATTATCAGACCAGGCCTATCTCAAATAAATCACATCAACCTACACTGTCATCTCCTTCCACCCACTTTTTCTGTAAAACTTCCATCAGCCAAGCTTACATTCACTGAATTTGCACAATGGGTAGTTTGCCAGGAAAAAAAAGGCACAAGACTTGGCCTTTATATGAGAGATAGCTTCTTTTGAAGTATTGGGAAAGGAGGAAGGATTGTGATAAACATCATTACTAGCAAGTAATTTTTCCCTTTCTGATGCAGCTCTGCAGTGAGTTTGTTATCTGCCTGCATGAAAGATCTTTTCAAGATGTTTCTAGTCCCCAAGGAAGGGAGAGACTAACAGAGACTTCCAATAATAATAAAAGGGGGATGTCAGGGGGGAGAAGATGTCTCTCTTGTTCCTCTAACACTTGACAAAGCACTTTGCTCCCCTTCCCAGCACTACTTTCCTAAGTTGTTTGGAAGGGAAATGAGTTTGCTTGTAGATATTTTTGTTCTCTAGCTAAAGAAACAAATGCATTCACTGAATATAGCTCTGCCAAGAAAATAAGAACATGGGCAGGACTTTGAATGGAGTCACTGATGGGAATGAAGGAGAGGAACAGTTTGCTGTTTGAATTGCTCATCAGGAAGAAATAAAGGTGAAGAAAGGGAGGGAGGAAATGGAGTTGTTTGAGTGAGGTTGCTGAATGTAAAATCTGAGTGGAAGAAACAGCAAATGCTGCGAAGTAAGTGCTGGATGAGTCTGAGTCATGTAACAGATTTTTTTCCCCCTGAGGCTGTGTAAAACAGACACTGCAATAACCCACCTTGCAAACCTTTCATACAATCGTTGTAGGAAAAATTACCCCAGGGTAAGGTCATGCCTTTAACAGATGGACAAAGCCATGCTCTTCTGTTCTTCTCTCTCTTGCCCAAGTGGGTTGGGATCTCAATGGTTTTGAGTGGCATTTCACAGATTTCGTGGCATGTCATGATAAAGGGAATTACTGACTGCTTCCTAATTCCCTTCAGGGCTACACAGAATCTCAAAAAATCCTAATTCTTGGTCTTAACCACATCAACTTTCTTAGCACAGTGATATCTTCAAAATACTCCTTGCTAGTGATCTTCTGAATTCCCTGTAATTTCTAACACTCTTACTAAAAAATATTAGAAACCAGAATCACTAACCAGTTTTCAGATAGTATTTTTGCAAGTGAAGATATGGCTGCATATTTCCAAAAACATGCAAGTAAAGAATCTCATATTTATATTTTTTTTCCATCCTAGTCTGGAATCCTATTCATAGGCTTGTCTAGACTTGAAAATGTACCAATATAATTATTCCTAGAAAATTACTTGAAATTATTCATTTCAAAGTAACTGTCTACGTGGAATCAGAAAGATCAGACAGATACTTCAGCCAAAAGAAGCAATGCTGAAATAATTATTTCATAACAGCCATATTAGCACATTTCCAGTTGGAGAAGAGCTGGTATAAACAGGAAGGAAGCAAACCTTATTGTATCCCTCCTTCCTTACAGCCTTGTTTTACAGCCGAATAAGCAATAATGAGGCTGTGTATCTATGTCTTCTTCTTAGAATCCGAAGGCTTTACAGAATCTGTTGGATGAATTTCAACACCCTCTTTAAGTCCAAGGAGGAAATAAGCTCTTCCAGAGATTCACCAATCTTCCTTTTTCTTCTTTGAGTCTGGCTGTAGCTCAAAGGAACCTTATGGACCATCTGTCTCTCCTATCCTCTCAACCCCCACATGCCACCATTGATAAGACATCAATCTGGGAAGCAGTTCTGGTAGAGATTTTTTAGTAGTTTCTCCAGGAAAGCATCTGAGTGATTCCTCTGCAGAATCTATCTGCTCTCTGTGTCTGCTGGGGAAAAGGGTATTGACCTCTTCCCATCTCTAACCTGGTCTGGACATTCTTCTCTTGAAGGATGCAAATGTATTGGCAAGAACTTTTAGACAAAGCCAAGAATTAATTAACCAAATCCAATTCAGGGAGGACATTGATAAACATTACATGGCTCATGAGAGCGTTAAAGGTTTGGAAAACATTACTTACAGTGAGAAACTCCAGAAGAAAAGAACCTAAAGAAGGTTAAGGACTCAGTTCATCATTGTCTGTGGAGGCATGAATCTATGAGATTACTGCTCAGGGGTGGTAGGGTCTAGGGTATCTTTGGGAACTCTTCCTGAATATCTTCACTTGCTTTTTGTGCTTATGTGAGACCAATCGTCATCTGATACAGAGAATGCAAAAATCAATGGCACTCTGGTGCCAATGACTGAGATAAAAATGATTGGGTACTGCATTTGCTTTAGAGTGGCTCTTTCTAAAAGTCTTCAAAAAAACCTTCTGCTCTAAGGTGGTAAAATATCTCCCTAGGAAAAAGCACTAATCCCTTCCAAAGTATTTCTTTGGGAACTATCTTTCCCATAGTCATGAAGCTTACAGAGAGAAGTTAGTCTGATCTCTTCTATTCTGTCTATTCCACTAGATAGCCACTGAAATGTTGAGAAGCATTGTACCGAGTTCCAGCACTTACAACCTCAATATCTACCCTTTTAACCCCAGAAATTCAGTATCTAACAATCCAACAATTAACACAGTAGTTTTAATATTCACCCTTAAGACCCATGGACCTTTGTGAATTGATTTCTGCTTTCTGCTTTCTCCATTCACAGGTCCATTCACATAAGTAAAATGACCAAAGAAAACAAATTGAGCCCTAGTTTGAGAGCAGTCAGCATACCAATAGAAGCGGTCCTATGCAGACAGAACGGAATCAGTCAACAGCCAAAAATATTCAGATGAGCTTGAGGGACCCTGTGGCTTGCGAGGGGACCAGGAGAGGACATTTCCCTTGGTACTGTGTGTCACAACAAGCCTGGTTTAGGCATATAATTTACAAATACATGCATTTTTATTCTGTTTGCATAAATGTTTAAGTCAATCTTTACCAAACAAGTTCTCTTTATCAATCAAACTTCTATTATGCTTCTCTACATATCTCCATCAGAGGGCCTCTGATGGAGACCGTTCCCTATTCTTCTTTGTAGACTGATCCCATGCCAAGTTTTCTACTCTCTGGACACTATGAGCAAGCATCTAGAATACCCAAGGTCACTATGTTCCTTTTCCTGAGAAGTGGCCCAGGATTAACACTCCTTCAAACTTCTACAAGCACAGCCCTCATTTGGTAGCAGTATCCCAACATATGATGGGTCAAATCACCAGTCTGAGAATCAGGCTTCTTTAAGGACAGCTGAAGAATGCATCCAGCAAATTGCATGTTTCAGAGGGAACACCTTGTACTAAATGCCAGGGAGGAGTAGAACCAGTGACAGGTAAAGTTTGCTTTGTTGAGCACTAATAAAACTAATGGGGTATGTTTATGTAGCACCTTTCATTCCAAACGATCAAGTGCCTTGTGAGCCTTAATCATTTCACCCATCACTGAACTGCAGACACCTCTGGGGTGGAACATTAACAGCTGCTTGGTAGAGCACAGCAGCAAACCAGAGCAATTTAATGGAGGAGAAACACCCTGTCCAACTATAGGAGCAAAGGGAATTTTGTTAAGTGGAATGTAATTATTCAAAGAAGAGAGAGGGAGACATTTCCCTTCAGACCCTAATTTTGGGCTATGTCTGCTTTTCCAGCCCCTGTGTTACTGGGGAATGAGCATCCAAGCCTGGCTCTGAGTTTGCAGTTGAATCTCATCATAATTTCCATCCTAATAAAAAAGCAAGCTCCTAAAAGAAAAAAGCATCTTGAATTTTTTTGTTGGCTTCCAGATTCCCATTCCTTCAGATGAGGATTACCATTTGCCTCCTTCAAGCATGTGAACCAAACCAGAACCAAACTAAGAACATGGCTGGAGGTGAAGACTCAGTGCATGCACGTTCCTTACAAGCAACATGATGTTCTCTCAGCTATAAAATCTGCACATTACATAAGTGAGAGAAATCATTGTCCCTAAACTATTTGTGGCAGGGTGGCTTGATTTAAATTGTAATCATAGCTTAAACCAGGAAACAGAGAATTTAGATTTAAATAATCAGTTTTAATCTTGTTTTGCATGTGTGCTTTTCAGTTATTCTTTTTTAAAACTGGTTGATTCTTACTGATTGGTATAATTTGCTGCTTCTTTATGCAAAATCAAAAAGTATCCTATATCTATACATATTTATTTCAGCAATTATATAGTTTAGCATGCATTTATTCAGATTCCTACTTTTTTACATTTTTTATGAAGAGAAAATGGTGAACAACAGATTTCTTATTCAGTAGATGATTAGTAGCTTTTTCTGATTTTTTTTTTTTTGTTGTTTTGCATTTATTTGAAATACACATCAAAACTACATTTAAATGGAAACTGGAACTCGGTCGTAATTTCACCCCCCTCCTCCCCAAGTAAGCATAATAAAAGTACTTGAACATGCTGGAGATTGGAGAAGAAAATAAGTCCTCAACAGAAAATGAGTTGGTGTCAACAAAGACAGCGCTCATTGTCGCTGGGAAGCTGGAACAGGGGTTCATTTCCAAGAGAGCTTGGCAATGCTTCTTCCTTGCTGGCAAAGCTGGCTTAAATAGCTCCCAGGTGTTTTTGTTACACCACCCTCAGTCACTGGCCCTTATTTGACCCAGATCAGGGAGATTTTCTGTTGAGTGGGATTTCTGCTGCTGTACCTTGGGTTGAACTGGTCTCTCTGTGGGACAGGAGCAGAGAGTGGCAGCTCTGAAATCAGAGCTCTCTGTGCTGGTACCCTTCCGTATTAAAGGCACACCTTTAAATCATATGCTTTTGGGGGATAAATCAGAGCTGGACTACATGAACAGTTGAATTATGATGACCATGGGGATGGAGAACCCCTGCAAGGGCATGGGAGTGGGTACTCAGGGTGCCAACCTCTTAAACCAGTTGTCCCTCCAGATGTAATCATAGTATCACAGAATTATTTGGGTTGAAAGGGGCCTTCAAGATCATCTAATTCCAGCCCCACTTCCATGGGCAGGGATGTTTTCCACTAGACCAGGTTGCTCAGAACCTCATCCAGCCTGGCCTTGAACAGTTCCAGGGATAAGGCAGCTACAACTCCTCTAGGCAACATGCTTCATCACCCTCACTGTAAAGAATTTCTTCCTTAACATCTAATCTAAATCTTCTGTCTGTTAGTTTAAAACTGTTCCCCATTGTCCTGTCATTATTAGCCTTTTTAAAAAATTAGGAATTATTGTTTTCTTTCTATATACATGGTTCAATATGATCTGTGCTGGGATGGAAAAAAGAAAACAACAACCTTCCCTAGAGCATATAATTAAAGTTTTTAGGGGCAGTCCAAAGAAACACTAAAAACTTTGTAGAATTAGGGCAGTAATGCATTTTCAATCACTGCCCTTGATTGAATAAAGTTGCTAAAAGTTAATCAAAATCCTCTGAGAAATAAAGCAATGAGATTTTAATGAACAAATTCTCATGGCAGAAGCTATGCTTTCCTTTATTTGGAGCTCAGTGTGTACCTCTGGGCACGGGTAAAACAAAAATAACGTGCTCCTTCCTCTAACTTTGTTCTGCTTACGGATAAAGACACATCTTCACTGAAAGAAGCAAAGCCAGATACCTCAAGGGACATGGGAAGAGACTGAACCAGATGTGGAGTAATACTCTGTGTGATGGACTCAGAAGAAGATCCAGTTGTCCAAAGGGGAATTCAGAAATACAGACATGAGAATATGGAAGGCACAGATTTGCTTCCAGCATACTTGTCAGCTTGTCTGCAATATTAATAAATGCAATTATTTTCCTTAAAAAAGATCTCCATGACAAAACAGTTTAAAGTGATGAAGGAAAGGACAAAAATTAATGAACAGTAAATTCTTACCTGTTAGTGCTGTTTCTACATGCCATCTTCACTGATATATCCAGGCCATTAATGAGTTTCTAGAGTTTGTGCCTTTTTTCACCATCATCACAATAATAATAATGTGAAACCTACACACTAACCTATATTGAACTGCAGTTCATTACAGCAGACTAACGCTGAGAAAGGCTTTAATGTCAGCATCCTTTCAGATGCAGATTACAGTAATACAGAAAATACATCCTCTATGGGACATACCGTATGGGAATAAAAATAATAAAAGAAGAAAATGGAAAGACTTCTTTTCCTCTAGTGACAAAGAGCCCAGCGATGAGATAAATTAGCCCTGGAAATCAGTTGGAATTCTTTTCCTGTAGAACAAAATCAAGACACTGATCACTAATGCAGCAAAACTCAGATTACTACCAGGTGCCTTTGCTTCTTAAATGGGGAGCAAAGATTCCACTGGCTCCCTCTGTGGTGTGACCAAAGGGACAATCTGATCTTGAGTGGGTTGAATCCTTCCTGAGAGACAGTGACATCCTCATTTGAAAGGCTGTTTTATACCCAGTGGACAGGGAGTTTGTTGAATGTGGAGAGAGATTAAGGGTCTGTTGTTCTAAACACCATCAATTTACTGCCCCATTGAGCTAAAACTTTTTCTGAGACTCTTCTGAAGAAGTGAGGTGGTGATTCACCTATTCACTTTCAAGAAGCATCTCAGGGCTAAGATCTAAAAAAGGACAAAAAAAGACAAGAGGACAGAAAATACGAGGAATCCATCATCAAGAATGTCAGTGGTTAGAAAGTTGGATCACAACTAAGGAAGATGTAACAGCCTTCAAGGGAGACATTTTTCAGTGGAGAATGTAGCATTTGATGGTGATGCAGTTAAAGGTCTCCTTTTTAGGACCAATATTCTTCATAGGAATATTAGTATCTTTATGGTTTGAGAGCCTGAAGGCACATTCCTTCCCCTGGCCTTCACATTTCAAGTGATTGCCAAGTCTCTGAATATCTCTGTAAGGTGGCTTCAGTAAATTGCAATATCTAAGCAATTCCCATGTACCATTAAAATGGGGAATTTTTAGCAAATCCTACCTAGAATGGAGCAGTGTAAGAGTTTTGAGAAGCTGAAACAAGGAAGAGTATTAGTGAAAATTACCTTCTGAATGTGCTACTCCTTTTTGTAGTTCTTCACTAACTTCTGTAATAGATGATGGATCAGTGGTCAGGGTTCTGGCAAATTTTTATTTCAGGTTGAGACATCTTGCTAATATTAAGGTTACAACTGATAGGAGGCAAGTGAAAGATGACAGTCAGCAGATGCCTGATCTTAACTGGTAATTCTAATTTATTCTTGTCTTCCCCTACTAAAAGCCATAAGGGAAACTTAATAAAGTATAGCTCATAGCACATTTTTTATCATTATTTATTGTAAAAAAATTTGGGTTGTGGTTTTTTTTGTTTTGTTTTGTTTGTTTGTTTGCTTGTTTTGTTTGTAAATCTCCTTTCCAAATACTCCAGAGTCTGAGTATCACATTTTTGCCTACACAGTTTGCAGAAGAAGCATGTCTGAAGCACACACTCATTTACTGGAACTACTTTATAATGCACTGCTTAATTCAAAGGAGAAAAAAAAGAGATGATGTTGCAACCACGGCAACAATATTAACAATAGAGTGTATGAAGCCTGAAAGGAAATTACTCAGCAAAACATGGTAATAAAAAGAAAAGTCACCATGGATTATCAACTGGGTTATTAACAAATAATTTATAATGCTGAGATTATACAATAATTCTGGCACTGCTAATTGTGCTGATATAATGAACTGTACTTTGGGCAAATGATTTGGGTCAACATGATTTGGGAAATAGGAAGGTGAATGTTAAGAAGACTAAGTAAAAATCCTTCCTCTGCAGAGGGTCAGAGCTATTTAGAACCTTGCAAGGCCTCTGGTAGCAAATATAGACAATATTAGGAGATGAGCTCTCAACAACCAAAGGAAACAAGGAAAACACACAGAAATAATTACTGTTTGCCCAAAGCTCTTAGCTGTTGCAAAACAGCTCTGAAGACAAAATATTTGGAAAAAGCTGATGAAATTCTGGAGCATGTGGCTTGATCATGGGGACAGCTTTTTGGTTTACTAAGAAGCCAGAATGGATATCAGAAACCTAGAAGCAAACAGCACGTTGTGGCATATTTAACCAAGGATTTGTATGACTTGGGCACGCTGTTTTGCAAAAGCAGACAGTTACTGCCATACACCTAAGACCTGATATACCTGTGCTGAATGGGAACAGGAGCCTTCAAAGGCTGTGGTGAGCTCTGTATCAGTCACCACTGAACAAATTAAAGCATTGGTTAGATTTCTTATCTACCCAGGAAAAATAAAATCATATAATTTCTTTGGTGTTCCCTGTTCAAAACACTTGTCTTTAATTATTTCCTACTTTAATATACCCCTGTGTTTCTACACATGTTCTATAAACATTCAGTTCTATTGAGTCCTCATACACTACGGAGTTTCTTAAGCACTCTTTCTAGCAGTAGTAATGGCTTAAGCAGTGGAGAAGCAGAGTATGTGGTGGTTACTGCAAGAAACGCTCTGTAAATCTGGTACTGTGACAATTAAAATGGCTAAGAGTTGAGCCTGTGATAGCAGAGCAGGCAGAGCTATCACATGAGCTTTAAAGCTCCTGATTGCTGCTATGCTACAGTTTTACAAAGGCTTATGAGAATTTTCCAGAAAGGCAATATATTTGATAAGAAACCAAAGGTTAACTGTAACATATCTTCTACCCTTTCTGGCCAAGTTGGTAAGGCTTGGAGAGCAGGTTTGGGTATTGGGCTGTTTATTTGCTTGACAGTTTTGAAGTTCATTCAAATACAACCCAGAATATTAGCGACCAAATGAAACATGCATAGAATGTTTTGGGTTGGAAGGAAATGTAAAGATCATCAACTTCCAATTCCCCTGCCCTGGTCAGGGACACATTCCACTAGACCACATTGCTCAGAGCCCCATCTAGTTTGGCCACAAACAATTACAGGGATGCGACAGAAGGGAAAATTATTCCTCTTTGTAGGATGAAGGTCCAAAATGAATTGGTGCTCTTAATCCTGTCACCAGTAAGTGTCTGTATTACTATAGTCACCATATCACTTTTGTCACTGACTGGTGCTTTTGGATGTGGAGCCAAAGATAAATGAACCCTGAGCTTAAACTTCTCTTCCTAAACAGAGGTGATCAGTAGCTGTGTGGTGGAAATGTTGGGGTAATCAAACCTGCATCCAGTTAATTGTTAAATGAGTGATTTGAGGTCAGTAATGCCATTTTCTACCCTTTGGCAAACATGGAAGGCAGGCAAAAGTTTTTGCAGGATGATGTTTCCTACATGGTTTTGAGTTGTGAAGATGGAGAAGTCCCACAGTGCAATTTGACAGCAAAGGTCCTGCATCCTGAATTTTGTCTCCAAGGATGCTTAGATGTGGAATTTTAGTTCATGTCTACTAATCTCTCAGTCCACTGAAGTCACACTTTAGCAACACTTCTGCTGCAAGAATTTCTTTACATGATAGATCGCAGTTGAGCATCTTGATCAGTTAAACTGTCTTGAGCCACCTGATGTTGATCATCCTGCCTGTGAGATCCTTATGGCTGGCTGATACTGCCCACATTCTTCCCAAGAGGAGATGACGACAGACAGAAACATCAGCTCCACTCTGCACGGCATTAATCACTGCTGATTTGTCCTGCTAATGAAGAAAACTGCTTCCCCTCTCTTCTATTCCTTCTCATATTTAACCAAATACTTTGGTGGATATTAACACTGGCCCTAGAACACAACTAAAGTGAATCTTTGACACAGCTTCTTTAGAACAGTTGAAAGTTAAGTTGTACTTTTTTTTTTTTTAATTTAAAAACAATGGGCTGCAACTCCACTTTCAGAAAGACAAATTTTAAAATTGCAGTTGACCCAGGTCTAAAGTAGCCTTTCAGTTACTGTGCCGAGTAAAACAGTAAGCTCATTATCACACTGAAGACAGATGAAAAAGTGATTTTGATTTTTAGTTGGTTTTTTTTGGTGTTTTTGTTTGTTTGTTTGTTTGTGAGGGTTTTTTGATTTTTTTTTTGTTTGTTGGTTTGGTTTGCCTTTTTCTTTCTTGTGGGGAAGGGATTTTATATTGAATTATTTACATTTTCTCCCCATCTCTCAGGTGCAAATCTCTCCAGGGATGACCAGCATTATTCCTAACACTTTGGGTGGACCTGGGTTAAGATCTCCTATATAGACCCAGAGGAAATATTCACAGCCCATTTCATGGGTGCTTACACAAAAACTAGTGTCCTCAGACAGTAGTCCTCCTGACTGTCTCCTCCAGTGCCTAAGAAGGATCCAGGTGGGTTTGTTCAGCTAGTAGAAGACATTGTTAAAAGGCAGCAGCTAGGTCTCCCTTTAGCGATTTTAGGTATGGATAATGTTCAGAAGATGAAGTCAGACTGTTCTTGTAGATACTTAGTGGGAGCAACCGACATGAGTTGTGGCAATGGAAATCTCTACTAACTCAAAGGAGAAGAGTTGTTCACAACAAGCGTGGTCAGCACCAGAACCAGGATATAAAGGTTGTGGCATCTCCATCCTGGTGGACACTCAAAGTGTAACTGAACAAGGCCCTGAGTGACCCAATCTGACCTCAAAGTTAGCCCTGCTTTAAAGCCAGAGACAGACCAGAGGCCTTCAGCAATGCCTTGCAATGTAATGTATTCTGTGGTACTCTATTTTTATGATTAAATTCTTATGATTAGAATTTTTTTTTCTTAGTATGTGACTAAATTTCTGCAAAACAAGTCAATGTCTGGAAAAATATTACTTTGCTCTTCTTCATTGTGCTCTGCTCTATAGTAAATAATTTCTGGCACAGTACAAAGCCTATTCAGGGTTATCTAAGGTAGCACCAGTAAAGTTCAGGTTTCAATCCAAATGGCCACTTCAGGAACTTCTTTTCCTTGAATCGGTCTTGCTGAGAAATAGTGCAAAATAGTATAGGAAAGAGGTTCTCCTAACATCATTGCTAGACTTCCAGAAACCAAATTGCCCTCCGTGCTTGTGCCTGAACTGTTAAGGGGAGTTCACAGTTACAGCTCAGCCTAGATGGTTGTGCTGCAGAAAAACCCTTGAGCTATATAAAGTGCCTGCTACATCAGCAGCACAGAATTATTGCATTATCCCCAGACAAGGTACAGCAATTTGAGCTGTCCCCTCCGTTCCCTCACTCTGCAAAGTGGCTATCCAGGTCGAGTGAAATGCACTGCCCACTGCAGGGGAAGCTGTTGTGGCTGATTAGGTGTGAAGGATCTGAGCTCAGGGTGATGCCAGAGTTATAACTCAACTCTTCATTGAAAACAAACTCTTAATCTAAAAAAAGCATTCAGACTGCTGGCAACATTCAGTCTTCTAGTGGAAGGTGTCCCTGCTCACAGCAAGGGGTTGGAACTAGACGATCTTTAAGGCTGCTTCCAAACCAAACTGTTCTGGGATTCTATGAAAGCCTGGGAACAACTTAGATAAAGCTGCACATGACTTTCTATGCCAGCGGCTTGTGCAAAGGATTTATGGACTGCAATACACCATGGAACCAGAGCACCTCATAGGTTTCTTTAAGACAGAGGGGTGGATTGTGACTGCACTTTTTGAGCAGCGTATCTGTTCCTTCAAGACATCATCATTTCTGAAATTAAAACAAACCAGCTCTTCAAGGGAGGCAGATCTCCCCTCTTCTAAGAACACAACGAATGTCTTGGTAGAGTTGTGCTTTGACAGCTTTGGATTTACAAACATCAGATATAAATTCTGATTATTTATTTTGGATAAATAATGAACAGGATAAAAATTGCTGATGTTGACCTTCATTGGGAAAGTTTGTTTAATGGGCCCCATAAAATCTTCTATTGATGGCATGTTCATAAAGCCCATATTGACTTCAGCTAAAGGCTATAACTTCTATCAATACTGTCAACAATTAATATTGACTCATAAAGGTATCCTGTAAACTGAGTCACAGCATTATGTTATTATTTTACATTGCCATTAGCAAAATTTCATGTCTTCTTGCAAACATTTCTCCTATAAATCTCGGTTTTCTCAAAATAGCTTGTGTGATAGCTAGCAGCCCTGAGTAACACTGCTTATGTGCAGAGGAAGGAAACAGAGAAACCTTTGTGTTTGCCAGACAAAGCTTCTGAGGGGATCTCAGGCTTCATTTGCTCCAACAGCAGGTCTCAGGCTGTGAAGGTTTTGTGCACAAAGGGTTCTCACACCTTTATCAGTGCTAAGTAATTATACAAAGAAAACACATTTTGTGTACAGTTAAGACTTTTTCTTAATCCTTCGGGTTTTCCTCCGTTGCAACCTTTGTTTGGATATGTTTTATACTACCTATTCTACTGCAATCCCTATATTGAAATAATATGTTCTGGACAAGTTTTTCTGACCTGAACCTAGCTCATGTCCGTGACATATTCCCAGGGAACTCTAAGCATCAGATGAAGCTCATCACCAGCACAGTTTGGATTGTAATATTTTCCCTCAAGTCCCATCATCTCTTTTTTGCCAATATTAACAATACAATTACATACTGGATACTGTAGTGATCTAGATTTTATTTGTGCTACCCAGATTTTGTATTTTTGAGTATGATATAGCCTTTCTCATACAAAACACCCAACATCTAAGACTGCAAATGCCTAGGGCCCAAATAAACTACTTCTACATTTGTACAGCACTGTATGTTCTCCACCTTCCTTATTTTCCTTTTTCTAATTGCTATGAAATGATGGTTCAATGACTGATTAGTATGTCACTAAATTTAAGGGAAGAGGAGTTCAAGGTTATCTCTTTCCTGACATGAGTATTACCGCTTCTGCGACTGCTTTCAGAAAAGCCTTTCAAAGCCATGTGAAGTTGCTAATGTGTTATTGCTAATAGAATTTAATTTGTAAGTGATCTGTATGTACAAAGTTGCATTTGCAACTGTAGAGATAGCATTACAGAAACCAGTGAAAAAGACTCCAGCAGATAATGCAATTCTTCTCTCTTAAGACCAAAAAAACCCCAAACCTCAAAACTAAAAATTCTGTATTTTGGTTTTCTGAGTAGGCATAGAAAGAAAAATGTATGGGACATAGCTGCTCACACACCACCATGGAAAGCACAAGGGAAGGCTTTGGATAGAGAAGAATGGGATGGAAGCTCAAGCTTTTGGCTGTTTTCTAGTGAGTAAAACTCAATAGATTAGAGCAAAACTCTAATTGACCCTGATGATCCCTCTGATTTTTCATCAAAACACAAGGATCAGAAGGAAGACAATATAACCTAGCACTGCGTGTCTGCCTGTAAGAAACTTATGCCTCTAAGAAACTTAAAATTATGGTAAAGATAATTTAAAAAGATTCATCTGTACATTCTTTAAACAGAAGGCCATTTATCTTTGAACTCTGCCTAATACATCATTATCTCTGAGCAGAAACTTAATAAGCTTCTACTGTAATTTTGTTGGAGTTAAACATAAAATCATGTGGGTGGTATATGTCTCACTATGTCATGGCTTCCAGAGGAAAACTTATCATCATTTGTCACTATAATAGTGTGGCAAAAAGCATGAAAAGAACAAGTGATACAGTCATTTCACATCAGCTTTCTGTGCTGAGCTCAAGCGCCTGATGACTTCTATGCAGCAGCTATATTAAGAAGCAGACTGTACTATAATCGAATTAAAGGTGCAAAGGCATATAGGGCTGGATGAACTCCTGGGTCGAGCTACAATTGAATCAAAATCCTCTCTCCTTTCTACACTGCTTGGCAGAAGTGCTGACCAAAATGTTCACAGACCTACAAAATGCATTCAGGAATCCCCGCAGCTGGGGACACAAAGTTACAGAGATAAAAAAATCAGTGACCTTCAGCTTTTATTTTGCAAAAAGGCTTCTAAAAATATTTTGCCATTGTTTTCCTTCAGAGAGCAGTTAGCCCATTTACATAAATGAAATGGCTCCTGTCAAGGAACCAGCAAGGAAAAGAAGGAAATTATCTGCCCCGAAAATCTGTAGCAAAGATAAGAGTAGCATTAGCCAGGGGAGGGGAGATTTAAATGCTTTTTGGTTGCTGCAAAAAGCAGGAAGAGTGTTGCAGCTACTTAATGATCTCTGTCGCTGTGATAAATAAGTAGGAGCTTCTCCAGCAGTTCATTAACAAACACTCTGTAGGACAGTACAAAAGGCCATGACATGGGGTTGTTAAAAGAGTGTTTTTATCGAGTCTGATAAAAAAAAAAACCAACACAAAACCTAAGGAGGATTAAGGTGGAGTGGTAAAAAGAGTCATTCCCGGTAGAGCTCAAGGCTGACGCCGCATTTGCTGTCACCACTTACCAGTCTCAGTATTCTCATGCTCTGTGTCAGTGAGGGTGAGGTTGGAGTTGGCCCGGCTTGACAAGCAGGAACTGCGTCCGGACTTGGTGTTGCGCCCCCAGATCCTCACTGGGTGCTCGGGCGACATGACCACGTCTGCCTCTGTGTCAGCATCTGATCCAGCGCTGATGGAGTAGCCACAGTGAGGCAGCCCGATATCGGTCCGGTACAAAGTTCCATGTGTGGGTGTCACATCTTCAAGACCCAGTTCTCGCAAAGAGAAGTTGGCTCCTGTGAGAAAACACAAAGACTTGGTTATTCTTTATTAGGATACAGTTCTATCTAGCACAAGTCCATGGCAGAAATGTTCATCCTCTGTCTTCATGTGGGACACAGCAGCTCGAAAGTCCTGACATCACACCAAAGAGTCCCCGCTTCTGTGGTCTAGCTTAGGTTGAGACCAAGTGACCATAGAATCACACAGTCCTTAAGATGTTTTAAGATCATCAAGTCCAACCATTATAAGTCCATCACTAGACCAGTCTCTAAACACCACATGTACACTTTTATTTAACATTTCCAGAGACAATGATTCTACCACTTCTGTAGGTAGCCTGTTGCAATTCTTGACTACCCTCTCAGAGAAGAAATTTTTCCTAATATCCAATCTCAATCTCTCCTGGTGTCACTTGAAGCCATTTCCTGTTGTCCTATTGTCTGTTACTTGGGAGAAGAGACTGGCCCCCACCTCACAACAACCTCCTTTCTCATATGTCAGGACCAAAAAGCAGCTAGATTTCTGCTTCCAGAACCTGACAAAAACTCGGGGTATGTTAAATGAAATCATCAAATTTGAAAGCAAAGACGGATGTAGAAATGGCGGAGCTCTTTAGGAGAGGCAAAAAGTAATCTTCTTGGGAGAAAAGCAAAATGAGGCGTGCAATGATCAAAAGTCCTACCATACACCTGGCAACTTCACTACAATAGGCAATTTGAGTGAGTTCTGCTCATTGAAACCCCTGAAATTACATACTGGGGATTTAAATTTCCTCTGGCGATTTCACTTTCCCCTTGCTGACCACTTACACCTTGACTCAGTTTAGCTATTCATTCTGATACAGTCACAGCAGAGGTTATTTGGCTGCAAATAGATGCAATTGTTTAGCTGACTAAAAATACAACCTAAAAAGTGACTCTTGACTTCATGACTAGTTACCTGCAGAGCTTCAAAATCAGACTGAATTGATGTGAATAAGGCTTCAAATATTAGCACACTTTGTTTGGAAAGTTGCACAGGGAGGCTGCGGAGAGCAATTTTAATCCACATTTATTTATTAATGCAGGCATTTATTTTTCAACCCTGAATGTCTTGAAAAGGTTTTGGCCTCCCATGAGTGCCTTTAACCTCACAGTGCATTTATACAGCTCAATGCACCCCTGCTTCTGTTACTCTGTGCTTTGGATGGATGAAGGAACTGCGCAGTGTTTGCAGCTCAGACATATTTCAAAAAGATAGATCTGAATGAACCATCCCCAGGAAAGTTCAGGTACAAACCTACCTGTGAACACCCAAAGTTCATATCCAGTCAATATTGAAATTAGTTCATCTGCATCTCAATGTTGTATCCAAAACTGAATTATCATTTTGTCCTTTCTCAAGACCCCACAATCATGGGGTTCTCCTCACATTTCCACTTGTTGATGTTAAATAACATATAGTGGAAAATGCGTATCCAACAGAAATAATCAGATTTCTACTTTTCCAGAGTACGGTTGTGCACATGTAGAAAAAACCTAGGCTTGTCCTTGAACCCTGATGCCTAGTGAAAGTCTCTTGTATTAGAGCACACGTGTCAGAAGACAGCTGGTCTAAACTAGATGCTATTTTACTACATTTTTTTCATTCAGTTGACTTTGGAGCTCTCAGTGAACAAAGAGCAGATACTTGAACGTAAGGTAAATAATGAGACTGGACAATATTTTCATGTAAAGCTCAGAGAAGGAATTGTTTGATAGCAGGAGGAAGCAACTCTGGTTCAGCTGGTCACTGTCTGCAGCCGACAACACTTCAAGTTCATAAAGCATTTGTGAACCTCACACCTTTTTAATTGACCAAACAAGATTAAAGCTTTCAGACAGAGTGGACAGAGAAGGTGGTTTAGGGCTCACGCTTCTGTCCAACTCTTGGACTTTGCTTGGGAAGCACCATGCAAGCTTGTGGCAAGGTAATCCATTTAACTTGATTGAACAGTGGTTTGTGAGAGTGTCCTCTATGACTTCATGGCATGAGGTAGCAAATAACTTGACCTAAGTTGTAAACACAAGGAAGTAATATCTCCACAGAGACCTTGCTCTTCTCTTCCAGTTTTGACGTATGTGCAAGGCTGGGATAATTTTTAAACAATCCTTTTTAGAGGACTAGAAAACATCTTTTGGTTTTGCTTGTGTGTTTGAGTCACTGACGGTGAGTTCTACCTTCCCCTGAAACAAGCCACACTCAGCATCATCAGGCACATCAACGTGCAGCATGACTGATGCTATCCAGTAACAGCAGCTCATAAATTATGAAAAATGACTGCTACAATTAACTGAAAATCAAATTTATTTGCAATAAACAGCAGCAGATGCATTGATTTTCATATTCTATGCTCACTGTTGCCTTTTAAGCTGGAAGAACTCAAGTCAATAAAGGGAAGATAATAAATATCTGAGACTTTTTAATTCAGATCTGGTCTATTTTCTCCTGTGCTGACTTGCACATTTGGTGGCACTCACTCTAGCTAAAACCATTTAAATGCTGACTTGTTTATTTACTGAATTTATTTGGTCTATTTGAAATGTTTCCCTCCTCTGCCTTCCAAACCAATGCATGAGAGAAATTCACTTTGCCTTGTTGATGTCGAGCAGGCTAATAAGGCTTGGTTTCAGTTGGCAGGAGGCCAAGCAGCATCACAAAGTGAGGTCCATTCATGGCTTACTGCCAGGAAAATGTAGCACAGAAAGTCTGGGGTAAATGTTAAGCATCGGGCCAGTTTAGCGATTCTCAGGATAAACTAGGAAAAAGCTTGAAACTGAAAAATCTGTGAGCGTTATATCAGAAATAGAACTGATGCCCAGACGTGGCTAATCTTAACTTCTCAATTAATTTCAGCCACTTCCAACAGTCATTGTTACTATTTCTCAGTACACTCCAAAATTTTCCTATGAACTTGTACGTATTTGTGTCTAGCAAATTTATACCCCCTTTTCAAGAAAAGTAACCTTTTGTGGGCTTCTTAGGAGAAGTTTGTGGACCTGCATGGCCTCAAAGACCCTCAAGTTGAAAACTGCTGACCTGGACTAATTCACATCTATTCTGCATGGTGAATATATTGTATGAAGTGAGCAAACTCAATGACCTAAAGTTTCCTTTTCTTTATAACATCACAGATTCCTGAGAGAGGATGAAGTACTTCAGTGTTGCTAAGAGGGGAAGTGCTTTTATGATGTCACAGTGCTATTTACAACACCTATTGGTCCTTTTGTTGATTATTGCATGTTGCAGCTATCCTGAAATACAAACACCAAAGCCACGTACACGAAGATACTTCTGCAAATCATTTTGCTTGTGCATGCCTTAAAGATGTGTCTTCCACCAAAACCACAAGTGCATGATGTTTAAGGAGTGAAACTAAGCAGCCCCCAAGTTAAAAGAGTGCAATTATATGCATTCCCTTTGGGGAATCAGCTCCTCCAAATTGCAGAGGATGTGTTCAGAGTACTCTGGGTTGGACAGTTTATGTTAATTTTTTGGAATGCTGCCTACTCTATTTGACTCACTTTGCCATTTTGTGCTTTTCTTGATAGACTTCTAAAAATAATTTATGTGAAGCCCTGCTTGGCTTCTGAACTACAACACTTGTGCCTCTACAGAAAAATGAAAACAAGGCATAGCAGGGGCCCGAAATCTAACTCACATAGGCAACAGCAGCAGTGAAACTGTAGCAATAAAAAAGAGAGTATCTGGAATCTCTATTAGGACTGTAGTGCCCCTGGTGACTCCTGAAACTCCACATCTTCACAGAGACTGTGACCCAGATGCACTTAATTGGCTCCTGTAAGTCATAAAAGTGGTTCCTTACTCCTCTAATAATGAAGCATGTCCCCAGGTCTGCAGGCCATGTACAATGCAAAGGGTGGTTCATCCCATCTGGAGCTCAGTTACCTTCCTTCTTCCAGGCTTCTTGGGTTTTGCTGTAGACCAGATGGACATTGTAGACAGTGGCACTCTCCTCTCACTATCTTCTACCTCAGCTTCCTTACTGACTTCCTTCATACAAAGCTGGCACACCACATAGTGAAAGATCTCCTGAGCAAGCAAGAGCTTTCTACACCATGTCAGTGCTGTACAGCATATGCACAGGGGGTCTAGTCTCGTGGTAGGAAGTGGCAAAGGGCAAAGTTGGAGGCAGAGACTAAGACACAGAAAATGTGTCTTAGTAAGTGCTAATGAACATGGGGCATGGGCATGCCCCTTAAGGACACTGGCCTGCACGCAATGTCTGTGCAATACAATGAAGATGATCCTTGCTGCTCTTTTTGAATTTCTCTCTTATATCTTGCTTTCAGCCTCAGACTCCTTCAAAGGTGGTCTCCCACTCAGCCCCAGCTCTCAGTTGACTCACTCATGCTGCTTACAACTCCATCTGCTGAAAAGTACCCACCTGCTCGGCAGAATTCATCAGCCTCCTGGTGCACCATGTCTTTGACCCGATTGCTGTAGGTCAACCTAGAATCTTGGTCATAAGCCTTTAGGGTCTCACTGGAGCTGTAGGACTTCTGGGGTACCTTGCTGTCCTCACTCTCAGCTGAAGAGCTCGTGTAGCGACGCTCAGTGTCGCGGCGCCGAGTCAGAG
Organism: Pachyramphus minor; assembly: GCA_013397135.1. Lineage (NCBI taxonomy): Eukaryota > Metazoa > Chordata > Aves > Passeriformes > Tyrannidae > Pachyramphus > Pachyramphus minor. The sequence continues at coordinate 495,210 of VYXB01006651.1, forward strand.
ACCGATAAGGTTTCCTCTCTTTTACATCCATGGCACCCTTATCTGAGTATTCAACATTAAAATAATGACGTCTGTGTAGTGGTCAGATTGGAATAACCTGAAAGAGAGAATAAAAGAAATTCATGCCTTTGGGCACTCGATAGCTAATTTGCCTTCTTTATACATTCTTGCACTGAAGAAAAGAGATGTTACTCAATGGATCACAGGAAAACCCTCTTAGAACAATCACCAATAAAAGGAAAGTCTCAATTATGTGTGACTCATTTAATAATTGCCACCACTAACAGGGCACATACTCGCAGCAACCTGCATCTCTCTGAATGGGAACGCACTTGGGAATTTGAAACTGATTGTGAAATTCCGTGTCTTTTTTTCCATGGGAAGTGATTCAGACACCTCCAGGAGGCATGTATTCATCAGTCACCTAATCTCTTGGAAATCAGGTAATGTTGAAATGTCTCTATTTGGACATCCAGAGGACTTTGGAAAAATGCTGTCCTGTGGTTTTAAAAGTGTTTTGTTAGATTGTGAGGTTAGAAGGGATGAACAAAGAATGAGACAGTATAAGAAGGCAAGTGGGAAGGGGGAGGGAGAAAAGAAGAATGAAGGGCTGAGATACGGATGGAAATTGGACAAAAATGTCTTCCTATTCAGAGGGCTCATCTTTACTCAGCAGGAAATATATTAGAACTTAAGCAGAGCTGAGAAAGTGTAAATAAATGATAGTGCCCTTCTTCATGTAACAACATGGCCTGGAATTTATGCCTTCTGGAAAACTAATATATATATGCAACGCTATGCAAGCATACATGTCTGCACACAGAGAAAACAGATAAGAGAAATAAAACGTGTTAAAAGTACGTTAGTCAAAATAATTAATAAATGGTATTTTCACTTCGAGTTTATTAAATGTAACAGAAAAAAAAGGTCAATGGCTGGCATTAAGATAGTAAAATACATTTTTTAATATCTAAACCAGTTTGTGAGGAAAAAACAAATTATAAAACCCACTAACCAAACATTGAAAATCTGTAATTATGGGCTGAGCTTCTCAGGAACAGAGTCCTCCTGACTGCTAAGAAACAGAAGTAGAATCTCTAAATGCCACCCCAGGATATTGTTCTTTACCAGCAGCATTTAAAAACATAAAGGAAGAGGTTCAGAAAGCACCTCTCAGTTCTTAGTCTTTTTCATAGGAAATACATATGGAAATGTATGGCAAGGACTGAATCACATTCTTGTGTCATTTTCTAAGCTCTGAATGTACTGATGAAATCTTACTCCTCCATGACTCAGACCCCAGTCTTGTTTCAGATGTTGTGCCCCAGATTTCAGAGAATCACAGAATCCTAGAAGGGTTTGGGTTGGAAGGGCCTGTCAAGATCATCTAGCTCCAGTCCCCCTGACACAGGAAGCGATACCTTCTACAGATTGCCCTAAGACCTGTTCAACCTGGCCTTGAACACTTCCAGGGATGGGGCAGCCAATGCTTCACTGAAAAACCTGTGCCAGTGCCTCACCATCCTCACATTAAAGAATTTCTTTCTAATATATAACCTGCCCTCATACAGCTATGGTGCAGTAGCTGAGGATGTATGTGCTGTGAGCTTTGCAAATTGGTTTAAGAGATGTGGTGTAATGTGGTATTTGTGGCTTTCAAAACTATGAGTGTGTGAAGGATGGAAGACTCTTAGCACAGGTTCTGAAAACCTACAAATCATAATACTAAGACTGAAGCCTGAAGACAACATTATATTAGTAATTCCTTACTTGCCAATGTGTCTGACACAAGCACAGCTAAAAAAGTACTGGACTTGAATAGACATACACCTGCAGCTGGGCAAAGCAAAGGAGGATTAGACTCTTGGAACTCTCATGGGGATAAACCATGACACACTCCTATTTCTGCAATTCTGATTTTGCTAAAACTGCTGACTGGGTTTTAGTCCCTTTAACCTCCAAAACGACCTTTTCAATGGCAGACCCCAATTCCAACACCTAGTACAGTTCCTATGGGATTCTTTCCTGGAAACTGAGACACTACTATATATTAAAAAAAAAAATCCACTTCATTGTCTTCTAGTTTATTCCACTGATGATGGCAGACCAAGTTCACACTTTCCATTTGTCAGTAAAATGCATAAAAACTATCAAACACTGATGGAGGATGAGGGGAAAAGGAGTGTGTTATAACTGAACTTTACTTAAATCATTCCCAGAGATTTGAGCACCACTTTGATTATGTTTTATTATATTTTTATAAGTTTTTTATTTGATATGTTTTTAAATACACTGGACTCACTGACTTAAATTCAGTCATGTAAATTCAACCCAGTGAATGCAAATGGGTTTAATCATCTGCCAAAACTGACACATGGTAAATGTTTTGCAGACCAAACATGCAAAAAGTAAGGCCTGAATGCAGAAGCTATAGTGAAGGAAATTGTGTAATGCTAAGGACAAGTAGTAGCACGCAAGAGATCTACAAAATACTGGTAGATATTCTTTTGCATTGAATCAGACATATTGGTGCTTTCACACTGGAGAGATCTAAAAGAAATAGAGCATCTGATTGCTTTTCCGTGCAATATCTTCTTCCCGCAAAAATAAAAATACCCCTCTTTTTGGCTTGAAAATTGTGACATTTTTTGCACTTGTTATTGAATCAATTTGTCTGCTTTATAGCATCTTTTTTTGTGTATGAAATCCTTAGAAAGACCAGGTTTGTTATACTTTTGAATAAAACACCTTAAAACAGGCTCCTTCACAACAGCGCTATAGTAAGAGCTGTTATAATGAACACTGAAATTGTGTTTTTTTGTCATGGGGGATGGAGATAGTAAAATGTGAGCGAGAAGCAGTTACTCTATAAGAAAGAAATGAGGAAAGGTGGCTTCTATCTGCTTCTGAGCATTGTAGCAATTCCTACTGAGGGCTAGTCATTTAAAACCCTTCTACTGGGAGAGGTACGTGTGCCAAGATCACCTTTCTGCACAGTTAGAGGCACAAGGTACAAACAGGGTCTGTAATTACCATTAGTAACCTTGCAACTTAGGAAATGACAAAAAACTATGAGGAAATTGACTGAATTCCCACCAGATGAAGGATTTTCTTTTTGTAAAGAAAGGTGCTGAAAAACTGAAATTCCTCCTACAGTTCATCAAAAATAACCCCGTAAATTTGCACCATCCACATGCACATTCCTCTGTAACAGTGTTTTTATTCCCAGTTCATTCATATCTTTGTAAATTTAGCTCTTCTCAACTTTTTATTTCTCTCTCCCTCACCACTTGGCTTGACTTTCCAACTAGAAAGGTCACCTCCCAAAAACATAATGAAGTGGGGGTTTTTTTGTAATTTTTTTGAAAGAAGGGGCTGTTGCATTTAACTGACTTAAGTGAGTTTCCAGCACCTCTCCATGGACATGAAGTTCTTGTCACCTGAGTTTTATGGCCCAATTCCCAGATGGTTTAGATACCTTACTTTCAACAGAGTTGTGTTGTCAGGAAATTTGCCTCAAAATGTTTCTGTGATAGATTATTATTTTTTATCTGCTACTTCTTGTGTCTAGATTTCACTTCTGCTACAATTTCATCTGTGCCATCAACACCTCACAGTTTTCCTGACTTCTCTGGCCCACGATGAATACAAAGAATCACACTCGTCTCAGTTACATGCTCAAACACCAGTTTCTTTCCGTCTTTCACTTATGCTTGCTCCTCATAATTTTAAAAGCTTCCATGAACTTGCTGGACCCAATGTAAAAAAGCAAGGCTTCTAATAATGTTATTTTCAATCCCTGTGCTTCTTTTCCCTCCATAGAAGCACAAAACCCTCCTGCTCTGAACTATTTCTATTTGGAAAGGGCTTTCTCATCCTGTAACACAGTGTTTCTGGCTCTTTTTGATTCTTTCATCATTTCTGCTGCCTGCAAATTTCACCTTTTTTCCACTTCTTCTTTTTTTCTTTTTCTTTTTTTTTTTTAAGGTCAGTTAATTGCAATAGCCATTCTTATTTTTGTCAGCCCTCTGTGTATGCAATCCTGGCTGGACCACAAGCTGATCTAGGGTACAGTTCACAACAGAAACATCCTTCAAGCTTTATTTATTCCACTCAGAAAAATCCCACTGACCCCGGAAAGCACTCTACACATGTAGAGTGCTATAAAATCAGGCTACGTGAAAAAGTTCTATTTTTCAGAGGTGTGGGACTCTTCTCACATCCTTGCATATATGTGAAGGAGTGGAACAAAAAAATCAGCTTTCTGGTTCTGGTGTAGTAGTGCAGCAAACACAATGCTTATTTGCAGCTCTTTGTGTTCTGCTTTTGCTTTGGTTGGCTCCCAAATAATCCTTTTTATGATGTTTTATCCTTTATATCTATCCTCCTTATTCTCAATTCTGTTGCTTTTTGTTGCTCTTTGGAGCTTTGATTAACCACACCGGCTTTGTGGTGCAGAATCGCACTCAATGAATGGTGAGGGGGATGATTTATTTTCTGAGTCACTGCTCAAAAGGCAAACTTGCATCAATCAAAAACCAGACAAGAGAGTGTGACACCACAAAGCGATATGCTAGGAGGCGCTTACAGCAAAAAGGACAGGTGGTCTTTGATAGCTGACTTACATTGCAGGTCACTAATCACAGAGATTAGCAGCAAGGTGATAGACAGCGCCTGTTCTGGAAGGTAGCATGTTATATCATCCAATTTTCTGTCAAAATGTGAGGGTTTATATACTAGAGATAGCTTTGTGTGTTTCTCATATAGTTACAGTAACAGGGTGATGAGAAAAGTGGAAGAATGAAATATCTCGACTCCATGAAAACGTGAGCATGGATCCTGGTGGGTTGATTCCACCTTCACCTTTATTCTGGAAGAAGCAAAATGACTTCCCATAGGCATCTGTTTTCCTCTGCAAGACTGCCTATGCAAAAATAGCTTCATCTTACTTGGTAGGACCTGCTTTTTGTCTTCTTAAACTAGATTTTCTCATTTCATTGCTTAGGGCAATGTTTTTCTGTATTTTTTTTATTGCTGGTGCCCTTTGTAGAATGAGCAAAGCCATAGAATACTGAGAGGCAGGTGAGTTTTATTTTCTCTTCTTCAAGCTCCACAAAACAAAAAATTATCTAAGACCTAATGCTGGTAAGTAGTAAGCAAGTGTTGTTTCCTTCACTTTATGGAGGAAGAGATGAGCCATGGGAAGTCAAAGTGAATTGCTTAAGGTGGTACAAGAAGAAAGCAACACAACTGAGAGCAGACTCTTGATCTCCCAGGCTCAGCCTAATACTGAGCCCTGGGTTTTTCGAGAACCAAGTCACATAAGCACAGTAGAATACTTAATTAAAAAAATCTTGGCCAATGCGCATCTGAAATCTTTGTCAGAGAAGAGCAGCATGAACCTCAGGTATTATTAACAAGATTCTCTTTCATGTATGGATAGTGTCCTTCAGTCAGAAGGACTGTGGAGCATGCACAACTGCAGTTGTGTCTGACCAGTGAAATCCCATGGTGAATGATGAAAACCCCACTCAGAGTCAAAAGAGAAACAGAATTTCACCTTGCTGTATAATAATCTTGAAGGTACCCACAGATATTGGAGCCAGGCCAGCAATGTTATTCGGGAAATTAAACTCAGGATTCTAAGCTGCAACCAAAGATGTTGCGAGTTCAGATGATAAAAGGACTTTGTGGTTATTCATATCCTACACCAAGTTAGGTCACCACCTGGTGTTTTACATCCTATTTGAAAGAGTGCAGTCCACTGGGACAGTCCCACCACACTTCCATGAGGATGCAAGTGCCTGGTTGGAGGCTCCATATTCTAATTTCACAGAATCATAGAAAGTCTTGTGTTGGAAGGGACCTTAAAGATCATCTGGTTCCATGCCCTCTGCCATAGGCAGGGACACCTCCCACTAATTCATGTTGCTCAGAGTCCCATCCAGCCTGACCTTGACAAAACCTGGCCTTCTTTACACAAAATGTTGAACCTGGGAAGTTTTTTTGGATCATTTTCATTTGTCCAGAATTATCTGTGATATTGCCTCCCATTCCACACCTGGTCTAAAGCACAAAGCTGGCATAAATGTAGTGGTGAATGTCATGATGCATTCAGCAAATGCTTAGGCATGTACTCAAGGGTGATTCAAATCAAGTTTGTACTGCCAGTGATGAGGGTCAGCAATGATCTGATTTTAATAAACACAAAACCGTGACTTAAACAGTGTGGTGCCATTTACCATGTTTCTGGGAAGTTCTTCTATAACATAAAGGACTCCTGTGTATTTTATTAAACTTTTAAGCTTCAGATTTATAACAGAGGTTCAAATCCCACAAGATCTTCGTAGGAAATAAATTAAGCTATAGGTACAACACATTTTTGGCAAAGGCTTTGGAAAGAAGCAGGCACAAGAGAGGAGAAGGAGCAGTTGAATTAATACTGCTTGGCTTCAACCCAGTGCTCAAAGAAAGTAACCAAACCTCCCTTTTCTGGTCTTAACCACTAAGCCTTTCTTCTATTTGCTAGGCACTTGGTAATGTCGTGTCCAAAAGATGTGTTTTGTGACCTTTTTGTGAATAAATCTAAAACTGCAAGGAACTGGACGCCCAGGAGAACTTGAGAAACAGTAGTGGAGATTTGAACTGTGGTGGGAAAGCATGAAGGAGGCTGGAATGCAATTGTCTCAATTGTTTCTGGTTTGCGAACCCCTAAGTCTTCTCTCATGGGCTGCAGCATTTAATCTGTGCTAGGGGAAAATTTTGGAGCCAGAAATTAACAAAGCTTTGGAATACTTTTTGACTAGTATAAGAAGCTTGCATCTGCAATCATCAGAACCCTAACCTATCTTTCCCTAAAATGGAAATTACTTTTGAAACAATATTAGTTTTGTATTAAAACTCTCATTATGAGTCTTTTAGCCACTCTTGGGTGAAGTCGGTTTTCTTCAGAACCTCAGTTTAATAGATAATGCATAAAGGTATTTAAATATTAAATGCCAAAGAGACAGCCCTGACCATGTAGACTGTTTCAGGTTCAGCCTGGAAATTTTTCCTGATTCACTATGTCGTACTCAAGGTTTGTGTGTCTGGTGTGCCAAACATCCAAAACCTGTGTGAAATCAGCCTGTTTATCAGCAAATCTCAGAATGAGAAAGAACTGGTGACATAGAATGCAGGAAGTCACTAAAAGTCTTCCTCTATCATACATTATTTGCTTATTTGGGCTCTTACTTGGGATACAGAAGGCTGAAATTTAAGTCCTTAATCTGAATCAGACAGGTTGTAGTTTTGAATGTGTCTCAAGCATCTTAGGTGAAAGCCCTCAGCACAGTTTTCCGTTTCCTCAATCTGCTTGAGAGAATCTTTCCTTTTTCTTCCAGAAGAGAAAACCAAAGTCTAGGATTTTGCTTTTTTATCTCTAGTTATAGAACTACAGAATAGATACTATGACAAAAAAACAGGTGTCTTTGTGTTGGAAGGGACATTAAAGATCCTCTTGTTTCAACCCCCTGCAACGAGCAGGGACACCTTCCACTAGACCACGTTGCTCAAAACCTATTCCAACCTGTCCTTGAACACTTCCACGGGTGGAGCACCTACAGTTCCCCTTGGCAACTTGTGCCAGTGTCTCATCTCCTAGACAGTAAAAACAGGTTGGTAAAGGGCTTGTTCAGAGTGCTAAGCTTTGTACCCACTCTTGGGTAAGCTTTGCTTAGTGTTCTCAGTGTTCTGTTGTGACCTATAGGAAACCTTTGTAATAAAATGGTGACCCATATGAAAATGTGGCAAGAATTCCAAGACAATTGCCATACACACCTTGTGCCATTCAACCTCTTTATTCCACAGCTAGGTAAGTGAACTGCCACGCGTAGATACAACACCTCTGTATCCTTGTTTTTCTTGTAATAAACTGAACAAGGAAACTATCCATCTTTATTACCCCTGTATGGACTGGATGCAGTGAATTTGGAAGAGAAGGAGAAAGCGGTTGTGAGTGGTGATTAAATGATTAAGGTTGGCCCTTCCCCTCCACACACTTCAAGAAATTTCTTTGCAGGACCACCGGGTTTGGCAGTCCTTCATGAACCTGTCCTCTGAGAGTTTGCCTAATCCCATTTGACTCTTAAATACTTCTGGCCTTTGCAACATCCTGCAAATAGCCCCCAATGTGATTATGTGTTGTGTGAAGTACTTGTCTCCTTTAAAGTTGCTGTTTAGAGTCTTGTCTTTCATGGGGATAATGATGAGCCCTCAGCCTTTTCCATAAGAAAAAAGCCTTTGAACTCAAACCAACTCTCAGATGTAACTTATTTTTTATTATTACACACTACTTCTGGTCCCACAGAAGAGAGAGAAGTGAATGGAGGTTCTTTTAGGAAAGAAAATATGTCTGCCTTTTCTCCCTGTGCCTGCTACCACAGGCTCTAATTCTGCCTCTAAAAACATTGACACAATCAGCTGCAGGAAAACTAAGAGAAAACTGTTGGTAGATAAAGTTTAAAGAGTAAAACTTGCCATGTATCTGTATCCCTCAGTAAAAGTATCGCGTTGGTGTGCACCACTTGCGTGAAACAGAATTCAGAGCATCTCCTGTTCTACAGCCTTTGGATGCAGCCTGGGGTCTGAGCAGCTCACAGGGTGACTGCTTGAATTGAAGGAGACCTGTAATGTAAAACTTGCAAGATCTGAATTCTTCTTCCTTCTTCTCCCCCCCATCCCCCCACCTTTTCACTGCCTTGGCTGTGCAAACAATAGAATAATAGTTTATGCTTGCATTGGCTTTCACTACTGCTATCGAATGGCAGAGGATGTCATAGGATCAACTGAATTTGGAGGAATATACTCAGCTATGCTCAAAAAGCATTTCTAGGGACAGATTTATTTTGTATCTGCCTATTTATTAACACTATTTATAGAGACACTCTGCAGGACAGTATGATGGAAAACTTCCTGCAGCAGAGGAAGCTCTCACCTAACCAGGCAGGACACACACCATAGGGAAAAAAAGTATTACCATCCTTCTTCTGCAGGCAAAGTCAACTATCTTATTCAGTTCCTTGGATTCAAGTAACTAACATACAAAACTCCTGCAGGATTAGTCACAAGGCCAACCTGTTCTTGTCGTACTACAGTATCATGTTAAAAATTATCCCTGCTCTTGTCACAGATGTTGTAGTACTGGGTAATCTGTCCTTGCTTTCATTCAGCAGGGAGAGAAACCAACCCGTTTTCTCGTGCTGATAAAATCCCCCAAAGGGTCAAACTTCAAACTAAGGTTATTAAAATAGGACTTATCTGAAAAAAGACTGCAAAGGCCCATGAATTGATTTATTTTAGGACTTCTATGTAAGATAATCAGAGTGCATTGAGAGATGCTAAGAATTGATTAATCAGTGTAACCCCTACTGTGTCCAGAGCTTAACTTTCAATGACACATCAAGCTTATGCAGCAGGAAGGGTATTTTTCTTAGGTAAAATGCCAATGGAGGAAAAATCAAGAGATAAAAATAGTAAATGAGAAATAGAAAATGTTGGATTTTTTTCTGAAAAAAAAGGGAGAGACCTTAGAACACCTTCCAGTACCTAAAGGGGCTACAAGAGAGCTGGGGAGAGGTTTTTGACCAGGATAAGTAGTGACAAAACAAGAGGGAAAGACTTCAGACTTCAGGGTTAGGTTAGATATTAGAAAGAAATTCTTCACCCTGAGAATGGTGAAGCACTGGCACATGTTGCCCAGAGAAGCTGTGGATGTGGATCTGTGGAAATGTTCAAGGCCAGGTTGGATGGGGCTTTGAGCAACCTGGTTTAGCAGAAAGTGCCCCTGCCCACTAGATGATCTTGAATGTCCCTTCCAACCCAAACCCTTCAATGATGCTCTAATTCTATGACCTTCCAAAACAGACATTAATATGCTCTTACAGATGCACAGATGCTGCTCAACTGCAAGGTGCATTAAGGAGGGAGCATACTGTTGCTCAGAGGAAAATATATAACATTACCTTTATTCTACTGTTGCAAAATGTTGCTTTTCTACCTGCCCAAAGGTATCAGAAAAATAGCAGGGTTTATTTTTATTTACTTTTGATTTTTAGCACATGGTAAGAACTCAGAAGGTGAAATTTAGATTCTGTTTTTATGCTTTGTGCATCTACATGGCAGGGGATCAGGCAGGGTGATAAGTCAAATTTGTCTCACCTAACTGTGGGTATCAGTCCTTCAAACATCTACAACCAAACTACTCACAACTGATTCCTTCTACAATCAATGAAGAAAAAGGAGTAATTTCTAGGGCGTATTTCATATAAAAATTAATTTAGACAGTTATTACAGTCATGGATAAATTATTTTTATCTGGAAATGACTCCTTCTCCTTATGGACTCCAAGGGGACCCCTAGGCTGACTCATTCAGGACTAGGAGTCTAAATCTGGTTGCATTTCACCACACAGTGAAGTTATTACTTTGTGTTGCTACATTTTTGTGATTTCTTACTGATTTAGCCATTCAAAAAGGTACATTTGCATCTCCCCAATGTTACAGGTAGAACTGGGAAGTGACCTGACCAAATAATGCAAGAAGTCAGTGGCAGAGGCTACACAAACCCCAGCTCCTGTTTGCACATCAGAAGCCTGTTTACTAGAGTTCTTGGATTTTGTGCCAGTATTTATGAAAGCCAAATATTTTTCACATCTTTCAATAGATAAAATGCCAGGTAAGAGATTTAGTGGTTTATCCAAGTCCAAACTGGAAAATAAATTCTGCACTGTTGGTATTAAGATCATTAACTTAGTGACTAAGTGATAAATCTTTTGGTTTGCCGTAGGAAAACATCTTGTACATGACTTTCTATGGCAAAACAGAATGCCTTATTAAATCATTCCTATAAGAGCAAATTTCTATATCATTTAACAAAATGAGTGGAAAGGCTCACTGTTTTGCTGTAGAAAAGCTTTGTTACCATGCTAAGGAATCCAGCTTTAAGAATATTCAGCAAAAAGATATTGGGAAGAAAAGGAAAAAGCAAATGAAGGAACTGGGGAAGGGAGAAGGCGAATGAAGATGTAAATGGTTCTTCTTAGTCATACCTTTAATAACTATCTAGACCAAAGATTAGAAATAATTGAACTAGCTCTCAGTCAACAAAAGATGCAAATAGATTGTAAAGCAGAGTGGGATTACATTAGTTTACTCTAAACCAAGAGTAATTAGTATTTGTGCAGTGCTTAAAAAGCAGAAAGTGCTGTATAAATGTTAATTACTACTATTTGTTTCAAATAGATGCAACAAACACAATCTTTCACATGCAAAACTCAGTAAGAGGTTCCATCATTTGACTGAGACTTATCAGAGCACATTTGGAAAAACAAAAGGAGTCTTATTCAGTGGGTATCTCTGAATTATGAATGTTTCATTTGAAGTCATAGATGACTGCCTATCTCTGGAAAGTGTGTTTTCTGGAAAATAAAAAAAACCACACCCAAGCCCAAAGCACCAAGTTCAGCATCTCCACCAAGGTCAAAAGAGAATTTAAGAGATGGAGGCCATGGGTTTCAGACTGCAAGTAAACCATCTTCATTTTGGACCATCCAATAAATACTGAGATGAAGAGATAGTTATGTCTACTTTTGAGGTGCAAGAGTCTGGGAAACAGCACTAGTTTCTGTTATGCCCTGCTGTACCACTAATTTATTGTGTGATCCTGGATAAGGCATTTAACCTTTTGGGCCTGTTTTATGAAAAACAGATATAACCATTCTTAGCTGTTTCACAGCCAAGTAAAAAGGTCTTTTTTGATGCTTTTAAGCATGTCATTTCAATAAATAATTTATGAGACATATCACTATTAAGAAGATGCCTGAGAGAGTCTAGGAGTCTAACAAGAAACTTATGAGGTGAGATCATACACTTTCAGGATGGATCCTGGGCCAAGACATGCTAATGATTTGCAAAGATTATTAGGCTCATTGGAATCATGGACATAAAAGAACCCTAAAGTAAAATGCTTATCTGCTTTTTTGCAATAAAGCCTTGACCCAATTTCCTTCCTACCTGGCAGCAAAGAATGATGAATAGCAGAAGTCCAACCACTTGTAAGTTTTAAAAATCACAAAGGATAATTCAATTACAAAAAGTAACTTGTATGAAAGAAATATTTTGCCAGGATATGAGCTAATAAAAACCTATATTTAAGGTTATGATTTTCAAAGCACTATACAAATGTTAATTTATTAACAATTATGTCTGTAAAGGAAGCAGTACAGATGGAGATAGAGGAGACAGCAACATCCTCTGTCATAAGCTTCTGAAGCCAAATGTCTCATTGTACTTATTGTTGCCCAAGTGAAGCTGGATCAATGCTTGCATCTGTTGGATGCAGAAATCTGCAGGAAATCCAATTGCCAAGAATCCTTTAAACATAAGTTTGTTTTCACCAAAGTTCAGGCTCCTGGGTTTGAAAATGTCAACCTCGGCAGAGGAACAGTTCCATGTTTCAATGTTTCTGATGACAAACCCTGCTTGAGATGTTCCCTCCTGCTAGGGCTCAGCCACCCTGCTGCTTCCTTTCTCCCTGGGGAAACTGATGCAGCTGTTCATAAAACAACACCATAAGCAGATCAGGGAAATTGTCTGTAAACCGAAAGAAAAAGAGCTCTTATCTGCAAAATTCTTATTTTTAATTTTTTTTAGTCTCCCCAACTTTATTTGAGCTAGATTAATATCAATCTGGTTTCACAATTAGATGCAAGGCTCAGGCAAGAGGGCAATACAATGCACTCTTCTATCATCTAAACTGGAAGAAAGAGATGTTTCAACTTAAGGTTGCAATAACTTGCCTGATGTAAAAAACTGTATTTCTAACCAGTTTTCGAGCAGTAGAACTGATGGTTTCTAATAGCCCTTCCACTACATCTTTGCCAGCTCTTGCCCCTACCACACATGGGCAGGTGTACATTTTTTGACTGTGAGAGATAGTATCACTCCACTTCTTGCCAAGAGAGCTGATGCTGCTTCATGGAAGCTGCCTTGCTGAAAGCCCCTGAACCATGTCCACACTTCCTCTATTTCTCCTTGATTACAGATGAAGTTTCCCTGCCTTTAATTGCAATTTCTGTTAAGACTTTATTCTGTCTGTCATGTCTTTACCACATTGCATTCAAGAAAAGTTGAAAACAGTTGTAAGCAAACCAGTCAAATGAAGTCAGCATCTTTTTTTTTCTTTTTCTTCCCTTCTCTTTTTTTTTTTCCTTTTTATTTCAGTAGCAATTATTGGCATCCCATGTAGGATAAATGAGTATTAAAACAAAAATTAAATCTTTCTTACTACTTTTTTGGTTTTTGCTTTGTAAATCATGCTGTCTATAAGTTACATTTTAAGATATTCCATGAATCACTACTTTTCTCCCTGTATTGCTGACCAGTTGTGTCATCTCCTGACTGGCTCTGGGTTTTACACCAGCATGGCCTCTGTGAACTGTGCACCTGATCCAAAGTCCTTTAAATTGCATGGAAGTATTTTCCATTCATTTCACTTGGGGAGTAAAATAGGGCTTTATAAGCTCAGTTCCCTGTACAAAACCTTTAAACATTCACATTTATGGTATGGGCTGCACTGCATCATATTTCAGCCTTCAAAAGTGTCAGTGCTGAGGATGAAAAGGAATGAAATTAAGAAATTGGAGTCTTTTGGAAATCTCCTTCCCAGAGTGAACCAAAATGAAACTACAAAGAAACATGTAAGAAAGCACATTGGTAATTTTTTCAGATGTAACCTGTGACCTTGGGAACCTCTGATTTGCCCCTGAGGACCCGTGAGGGGGCCTGGGTTTGATGGGGCAGGTTTTTCTCCAAAATTAGACTCCTTTCTGGCATTATAAGCATACCACCTTTTATAATTAAGGCATTTTTGAAATTTTCATTCTATAATTATATGTAGCTGAGGTATGGGGCAGTCCAGCTCTCAAGCTGTCACTAAACATGTTCAGTGCCACATTGAGTCATTAGACTTACTAATAGGTTAAACCTAAACACTGGGGTCTGTGCATTTAAGCTGATTTCTTGGGTAGGTAAAGAGATATTTATATTTTCATTTAGTTTGAGTGATACCAGCACCTGCCACTTGCTCTAAACAGAGCAGTTAACCCATAACTCCCTCTGTCAACCCTCATTGATGGAAAGCAAAGCAGATAAATTAATGGCTCCCCTGAGAGGAGAGAACCAAGAAGGCTCATGTAAACAAACATCTCACAAAATACAACTGTATTAATGGGAATGGTAATGAGAGAGAAAATGCCTCTCCCCATGCTTGATAGGCACCGCAGGCTGGAGGCAAACACCCACAATGATGCTAAAGGTGGGGAACACACACCAGGCTCTTGCAGTTCACTCAGTGGCCCTTAGTGCAGATGGGAATATTCCAGTCCTGCCGACACCAATGGCTGGGATGCCTTTGCAGTTTTCTCGAAGCATGTGGATATGTAAATGCGACTCTTGCCTTTCTGTGCAGGCATGGACACAAGGTCCTGCTGCTGGGAGATGCACCCTGCAAACAGTAATTAAAAGTGAAAGGAGGCGAAATATGTGATTCTTTTAACAATCTGGTTTGCTCTTTGTGAAATGCAGAGGATGATTCATGCTCCTTGGCTTTTACCCTCACCTGAGGGTGGGCTCAGTATGTTCACCTGCTCTGTCCCAAATGTACTGGGATGGTGTTGGGACATAAACTGAAGAGCATTCAATTATTTCCTCTGTCAAGCAATGATGTCAAAACACTTAGACATCACAGAATCATAGAATGGTTTGGGTTGGAAGGGACCTTAAAGATCATCTAGTTCCAACCCCCCTATCATGGGCAGGGACACTTTCAACTAGAAGGTGATGGTGCTGGCAATCATAAAAAAACAAATCTGCAGGTCAGTTGACTGGACTTTACTCAGGGGAGATATAATCAAGAGATTTTTTTCCTTCCACCTCTGTGACCTTCCTCTCTCAAACATGTTTTTCCCCTTTTCCCTGAGATGGAAAACTCTGGATTCTAGTTTCTTTTCCTGTTACTCCTTTGGAGTGGTCCTGGGCACCATAGGTTTTGTGTACCTCATACTCTTCCAAGGCAGAGAAATGTTTGCACAGAGAAAAAAAATTAAAGCAAACACTTCTTTCCTATCTCACTCTGGCTGGTCATTTTTACTCAGTATCTCCTTCCTTGAGATAATACAAGCATCTGTGGGGCTCTCATCTGGTATGAAATGATTGCAGAAATGAAAATTAATCAAAAGTGTCTTTTTGCAGGCTGGAGTCCAATCTGGTTCACTGCTGCATGGTGGGATGGGGTGTAGGGCAGCCAGAATCTGCTGCTGGCCAAAGCTATAGCCTGAGGGAGGATTTATGAAAGACAATAATGCTGTGTTTAGGGTAAAGGTAGGTCCCAAGTCTGTGCCATCCTGCTGTACCGTTCAGGATTGCGCCATAACTCCTGTCTGCTCTGCGTCCCCGGATGTTGCAACATCTGGATGGAGAGGGTGTAAAGATTTTAGCCAGACTGAAGGATCATAAGTGCCTTTTTACCTCCCTCAAACTTCTGCTTGTCCAGGAATGTGGAGGAGAAGCCCATAGCTGAGGTTTCTCACTAAGCTGAGCTTGTGTTAGGCTGCAAATTGCAATTCAAGGAAGAATGTGTGTAAGGGGGGATGAGTGCAGCATCAAAGCAAAGAGAAGTAAGTCGAACTCTTATGCACATGTGTTTTATCTCCTACCCTGACATGGTTTATTGTCTGTTCATTGGCTTGGACCACAGCCAATGAGTCAAACAACATTCTCTGTGTAATTATATGGAAACAAAAAGAGATCTCCATGGCCTAGATTTGGAGAGGATTTTTTCTTAAGTCATTGCCTCTGAGGAAGAGCTGGGGAGGAACATGCAGAAGTGATGTTGGAAAGGCACCAGTCATAGTGGGAGCCTGTGGTCTAGAGGCTATGCTCTGCTCCCCAGCCATCTCTAAAATCAATGTAAGCCTGCTTTAGCACTTCCTCAGAAGGTAAATCAGGAGCAAGAAGTTGTGCCAAGTGGTCATTTTGCCCTGCTGAGGACCTGCCAGCTGCAGCTCGCCCTTTCTTAATGGTCCTCTAAGGGCAGCAGCAATAAATAAATGTGCCTATCCTGGAGCTTCATTAGTGTAAAACCCAGCATTATAAATCAATTTATTAACCCTGCATAGGCTGGGTTGGCACAAAGATGAAAGCATGAGCCTCCTTCCACCTCCCATTCCACTGCCTGTGCTGTGACTAGGGCAGGGGAGCATATTTTAAGCCCCTGATGCTGCTGTGCGGAGCTGCTCTCAGCATGAGGGCTCGGCATAAATGTAGAGGGAAGGGGTGTTAGGATCACAGACAGACACCGTCAAGATCCTGGCCTAAGGCAAACATGCCTGTGGCTTTCTTACTTCATGCTTTTCAGCTCAAATTAGCTTATCTGAGTCAGAGAGGGCAGCTGCTTCATGGGGGAAGGAGGAGAGAAGGTACAGATCACATATCTGGCTCCAGAATTTTGGAAATAAAGTAAATGTGATGGGAAAGAGGCAGAGGCGGCAGCTGAGACCTGAACTCTGAGTCCGACACTTTCTCCAATGGGACTGCAGAAGGAGAAATACTCCAGGAGAATGCTTAGGCAGTGCATTAATTATGTCAAAATTATTAACATGTTTCTTTGTGTCCCTTCCTCAGCTGACACCTCCCACCCTTTTTCTGCCCTGTGTTTACTAAAAACTTGTATGAGAACTATAGCAGTTTTCCAGTTGGCCCAGGGATTTACACAGGCGAAGGCTCAGATTAAATCATTTCATTAAGGCATAAGAGATGGTCTCAGTAATTTGTAAATTTTGAAATGAATGTATTTAAGCTTTCTTTAAAAAAAAAAAAAACAAACCCTCAAGCAAACAAGTAAACAGCAACAAAAGCTGTAAATGGCTTTGATGGTTATATTTATTGCTAAAGAGGAATGATAATAATGTCTTGGTCCTTTCCCAGATTTTTCACCAATCTAATCTAGGAACTCAGTTCAGCTGAAATGCCAGATACAAAGGAGATATCTACACTAGGAAATTAAATATTTTACTACAGTAAATAACAGTCTGGGACTATTCCCTGGTACTGAGGCCAACTGGAACAGAGAAGCCTTCATCTCTATAAAAAACCTTCCTACTATCCAAAACTGGGTGGTGCAGTCTTCTGCATTTTGGGACTGGCTCCTGGCCTACGCTGATGGTTTAGCTGTGCTCAGAAATTGTTTGCACAGGTGAGAACCTTGCCAGGAACCTTAATTAATTGTTGTTTAGCTGCTGTTCAACAATATAAACAATAACTCCTTGTATTGTTTAATTTATTAGCATAAGCAGAGCCAAAACTGCAGCTGGCCAAACTGTAAGGAAACAGGTACCTCCATACTTACAGTAGTTTTCAGATTCTTTTGTAAAAGAAAATTTTCTTCTTATTTTGATTATAAGTTAATTATGCAAGCCCTGACATCAGTTCTCTAACCCACTCTAACTTTAACCTACTCTAACTTGCCTTACGTGTATTGCAGAGACCTTGGAAGAGCTGAGTGTTGGTAGTCTCAGAGCTGGCAGGCTTGAATGTAGCAATAAGTAGGACCTTGGGTTTGCTTTTATAAGGAAAACCTGCTCCTTCCCCTTTCTCACAAGATTGTTTGGCATTGTTACTTTTCTCAGCATTCAATTTCATTTTCTTTCTTCCTTCCTTTTTTTTTTTTATTTGAGAGAAAAGAGCAAATTAAATGAAACTGATCTTTCATTAGAAATCCATGGATGGAGCAGATATCATTTAAAACAGGTTGTCTAGAAGTGAAGGCAACACCAGCCAGAGAGGAAATGCTGCCAGCTTGCCCTCCCGACTCTAATCTCTGATTTCAAGCTATTACATGAAGCAAATCACCAAACAATGTGAACGATAATGAAGGGGTGTTTAAGAAAGAAAGATGTCATTTGGGGGGGTTACTGGACATGAATGGTATGTCTCCCAGCTCTTGGTAAAGAACGAATTGCAACTGCATTGTCATGAAATCAAATATTCCTAAAGCATCCCTAGGGATTGTTTTGCAATTTTGTTAATATTTTAAAAGCATTCCTTGATCTCTCCCATGCCTGCCTGCAGCTATGATTTCATTCCTCTCTGAAACAGATGTCTTCTCTCTCTCTCTCCCTTCTCCCCTCGCTCCCTGAAAGTGTTCACCTTAATAAGGTGCATTATGAACAATTCATTTTGAAGCCCATAAGCACATGGAATTCACCAGGAGACAGAACACTTTAATCCTGCCACATTTGGAGAACCAGCCTTTTTGCCAACACTGGTCAGACACAAGTATAAAAAACTTCTCAGAAGAAAAACAAGAAAAAACAAACAAACAAAAGCTTTCCCTCAGAGTCACAGGAGAGAAACACAGAGCATGATTGCTCAGAGCACTCTAATGGGCTGATTCTGAAAGCCTGTCTCCAAGATGAATTCCCAACATTGTCTTACAGTACTTACGAATTACATATTACACAAGGGACAAACTTCTTAGCAGGTCTTGTGGACCTAGGAGAAGGGTAATAGTTTTAAAATAAAAGACAGTCAATTCAGATTAACTATGTGTAAGAAGTCTTTTAAAATTAGCGTGGTGAGACACTGGCACGGATTGTCCAGGGAGGTGTTAGATGCCCTATCCCTGAAAACTTTCAAATCCAGGTTGGATGGGGCTCTGACCAGTCTGACTGAGTTGAAGATGTCCATAATCATGACAGGGGTGTTGTATTAGACAGTCTTTAAAAGATTCCTTCCAACTGAAATCATTCTGTGAGTCTATTATTTTTTGAATGCAAGCTGAATAAGCTAGTATTGGAAGGACATGCCAACAAATTAGTCAAAGCCTGGGCTCTTTGGGAAAAAACACTTAACAGAGACCTAACCAGACCAAGGGTACCTACCTCAGCAGCATTTATGCTGCTGTTTATCTTCAGGATGGTTGATGGTAGAGGTAGGGTCTCCCCAAAGACCAAGGCTGTGACCTTGCTTGGCATCCGTAAAGTGCTATACATCCAGTGAATTAATTGTGAATCACAAGATGATAGAAAGATTGGCCAAGGCAGGTCAAATGCTCTGGCCCTGGCCCAAGCACAGGCTTGTGGTACTGTTTGCAGCAATGACCCATGCTGCTGCCTATCCATCAGAATAAAAAGGATGAGTATGTTTTCTGGCTAAGCCCCTTCTACTTATGAGTTTCTGTTCGTTTTCCTTAATTTTGTGGTTCTCAGATGTGGATATCCCACTAAGGTAAACAGGAAGGTGGAATAATTAAAGGATTTTGCACTGATTAGTTATAGAGGTTTGCTTGCTGAGCTGTTCATGTGATAATAAGAGGGTCTTCTCAGTAAAAAAGTCTATGAAATGACCACACACGGTGTGCTGTAAAGCAGAGCTCCAGTTACAGCTGGGGAAGCAGAGGTAAAGAGGAAGAAAATTAAGGGACAAACACAGGTGGTGAAACACTGGATGTCTCAGCTGGCAGCAGAAGCAGGAACTGAACAGCGATGTTCTCTTTTCCAGTCTAGGCCTAGCCTAAGTCTCCAGTTAGGCTTGTTTCCACTTTGAGATGCTTATGATTTTCTGTCACTGAGGACTAGGCATTATCCACTGGAGAGCATGTTTTCATCCCAATATTGTAGGCTTAACAGCCTAACTGCCTCCTTTCCTTCCTTGCCTTTTATGTCTTGGCTTTTTTCCTTCCTAGTTAAGTATATTGAAATATGCAGATGCTTCATGGAACTCAAGAGTGGATGTTTCAGTGGTGACTTCACATGCTCCTTCTAAATTTGTCTATTAAGCCTTTTTCTTGAATTGTCTTTTAAATAAAACAGAGCTGTATTGTTGGACTTTCTAACTGTATTTTTTTTCAGGCCTAGTGTAAAATGTAGGCTCCAGACAGAAACTGTCAGACATATGTTTTACTTCTCTAGAAAGACATCTTGACAGCTGAGGATTGGGCAATTTCTGAAGTTGGAAGCAGACTGATTCACAGAGTGAGATAACTGTTGCTATTTCAGATCAGATTAGCTTGAAAGACCATCCAAAGACAAACCTTTCTTCAGGGAGACACCTGCACATGGTGACTGGGTTGTGAATATCTTCCAGGTCTGTCATGTTCCATGGGTCTCTTGTGGAAGACATCGTGGTCCCAGGACAATGAAGGTCCTTCCTGCAGTGCTCAAATCTAAGCAGAAAACACTTTCTTATCATCTAAGAAGCTAAGGTTATGCAGAGGTTGAAGGAGCCTGCTCATTTGGCAGGCACAGAGAGAGAAGACAGCACACATTAACCAGGGGAAGTTAAGGAGAAACCTTCCATGGGTGCAGTCTTCTTACAGCGACCATAGAATTTACCTTCCCAAATCAAGAGAATCAACCTCCAGTACAATGAAAGGAGCAAACAGGACTTGAACATGCATAAGAGCTTAAAAAAATTGAGTGTGTTCCAGGATCTGAAATGTAAACAGGAGAAAAATTTGATGTTGAAGCTGTAAGAGGCAGTAAATGTTGCCCAGACCAGGGAAGACACTGGTGTGGTGGAACAAACACACATCAGAACTGTAAGCTGTGTATCCAGAGCATTTGTTTCTGGAAACCTTTAGCAGTTTGAGTCTGGCAAGCACTGCTAACCACTTGTAAGCTGGCTGATAAATGGGTCAAATGCATTCTGTCACGCTTGGCTGGGGATACTGGACATGAAACAGAAAAGCATTGGTGTAGAGTAGAAGGTCCATGTAGCCCATGCTGTTCATGTCACTTCCCTGTGAGTCACAGTACATTGAAGAAGAGCCTGGAAAAGATCATGCAGTGGAGATAACCAGCTGTGTGATTATCATCAATGTGATATTCCTCAAACTTCCCTTAGATTATGACCTGAGCCACCGAAATGCATGTCAAAGAGTGATAGCAGGCTGCTCATGTAATGATTGTTATCTTCTTAATTACACCAGAAGTATGAGAGATAATTTCTTATTGCCTTAAAAAATTAGCAGCAGCAGCAAAACCTATTTTTTATCTGTTAACTTAAGGTGGGGAGGAGGGTGCACATATTCCATAATTAGTTTTTGGAATAGAAGAAACAAGTGAAGGCGACTATTAGGTCTTGTCATGGTGTATTAGAAGCTTTGAGGTAAGGGGAAGTTGGCTTAATCCATCCAGAAAAGTTTTTTCCCTTTTTCCAGGTCAGTAAATGTTGGACCTAGTCCAGCTCAACTGAGTCCAGTGATGCCAGTGCAGGGCATGTAAATCCAGACCCTTATAGTAATACAATTAAAATAGTTTCATTATGTTTCTATAGTTCAATACCTGCAAAAGGCTGCCTAAAATTCTACTTTTACATTCCACACCTGTAAAACATGAGATAATTTTATCAGCAGATCAGAAACAACCAGGTCTAGTGTAAAGTTCACAGCCCTTGAGAGGGGACTTGGAACGAGATGATCTTGAAGGTCCCTTCCAACCCAAACATTTCTGTGAATCTATGATGATTTCTGCTATCAGAAATGTGGAGTTTTAATCCCTTCAGCTTGAAGGGGAGAGAATTCTAAGGTCTCACTGTTCTCCGCAGATGTTCCAGGTGCATTGCTACTCCCCAACATTTTAAAAATAAACTCTGATGGGGTTTGTTCCCTGTATTACAGTCCTACATCACAGTCAAGCTACAGAATATGAACAGTTGTAACAGTGGTGATGTTGCTTTCTTTGATTTGACATTTGATTTAAAATGTTCCTGGGAGGACAGATGGGGAAGGTAGAGTGACCCCTTCTATTTCATTTGTAGATTGATGTCATCACTAACTCTTTACAGTTTCATTTCTACCTCCTACAGCTGGGAAGTGATGTGTCTCTCTGTACACGACACTGCTAAGGGCAGGCTTGAAGTGTGTCATATATCCCTAGGTGGTTACCAAAAGTGTATCAATGTGGATATACTTATGGTAAAGCTTAAAGAGAGTAGGTAAGAAGAACCATTCTATTAAACATCTGCAATAAATATACGCAGATTGGCAAGCAGTAAAAAACAAAGCGGTTATAAAAATCCACCAAAATCTGAAGGATTCAAGCTGAAGACAAAAAAAAAAAAAAAAAAAAAAAAAAGATTTGATAAAGAAAGAATTAATTTTNCTTTAACTTATAAGAAGATTTGATAAAGAAAAAATTAATTTCTGATTAACATAATGAAACTTTTTCCTAATGATCAGATCCTTTAGGGAAGTCAAATAAAATAAATAATAACAACAACAACAAAAAAATTAAACATTGATGTGAAACTGGACTGACCTGAACACGAGAAAGAACTTCTTTACTGTGCTGGTGACTGTGCACTGGAACAGATTGCCCAGAGAGGTCAATGATTCTACCTCATTGGAGATATGCAAGAAGTCTAGAAGCCATTCTGTGCAATGTGCTCATGGATGACCCTGCTTGAGCAGGGAGGTTGGACTAGATGACCCCCTCAGGAGGTCCCTTCCAACCTTACCCATTCTGTGATTACCCAAAACAATACAGAAACCACACTATAGTGTTGTATAAAAATGAGCAGTCTTATACTGGATTGGGGATGGAATAGCCTTGTAGATTCTCTTCCACTTCTTAGCTTTACTACACTGGATAATTCATAGTGGAGATAGATAAATCTGTACCAATGATTCCAAAAGCCTGTCTACTTCTCAGTAGACCAAACCAAGGAGATGAGGACCAAGCTCCTAACTGCTTGGCCATGACCCAGAATTCCAACGGAAAAAGAAAACAATGCTGAAATACTCTCTATACAATCAGAAAGGCTCACTGACCCAAATCAAGCCTGAATTTATAGCCTTAGCACTGGGAGGTCGATTTTCTGCAAGAAAAACCTCTGGAGCTACAGAACTACTTGAAAGAGCTATAGAACTGCTGTAGGAGTCTCTCTGCAACCCAAACATCTGCTTGCTACTTGGATCGAGTGTGGTCTAGATTCCTTAATGAATGGCAATCCCCAACAGTTTGTAATGGGCCCTAAATAATACTTATCACAACAACAGCTGGAAGGCAGCCCAGGAGGGCAGTTGAGATGATAGTTTGACTGAAGCCAGGAGATGCTTCCTATAGCAGCTTTGACGGAAAGGAGAATCAGAGCCACTGACTAACATCACTAAGCTTCAAAATATCCCAGTGTTCTTGCTTTTATGAGGCATATTCATTGGAGATCTGGAAACTGTCAGCTTGTTCCAGCTTTGTAGTATCCTCAGGGATGAAGCAAATACTCTGCTGACTCTGAATATTTGCAACTCTAACTGCACTAATTCAATAGTAACAATGAGTCAGGGCGAGCAGACCTACTACTACAAAGAGGACACCAAATGGAGGGACATTTAATTGGCAGACATGCACTGCTTGGCATTGCTGGAGACAACGAAATTCCACATTTGTGAGCAGTAATGCAGATTTTATCTGATGTATGATATGACTGTGCCTTAAATTTCCTCTACAGAGCAGCTGGGTGTTAATCCCCTTTTCATGGTATATCCCTTTCTGGCAATGAATACACTTGTCAATTAAAATATATTCTTTGAAGTTATTTCAAGCTTTCCAGAGTAAAGAACTGTGAAGTCTCACTATGACCTCGGATTAATTAAGAAGGGCCAAATTTGATCTCATTTATGGGAGTGTAAATGTGTTGTAACTCAATTCCCAGCCTAGCAAGAAAAGACATTTACTCTTGGTTGGTAATTTTACTTATTTTTTTAGAATCTTTGGTCAAGAAAAAATAAGGCAGTTTTAGCCTTCAGCTGATACTCTATGGACTCGATCTTCACATGGATCAACATCAGATGTATATGCCCCTGACACATAAATTGGAAACATAATTCCTCAGATGCACACCAGTCACTAGAAAGATTCACAACCACTTCCAGTTAAGTAATGATGGCAGCCAGATCCTCCACACTTTGCTATGAATGGTGTTTGCATGTGGAAAGTACGCTGCGTACACAAAATTGACATGCGGCAGGGAAATCTTACAGGAACTCATTTGCAGGGCCAATAAAAGGCATCCCTTGGCAAGCTCGATAGAGTGCTACTGAGTAGACCTGAAGAGCATTTGAAGGATGTAAGAGAGTTTTCCCTTTGAACTGGTAAAAACAGAGGATCACAAAGGTTAATCTGATGATCAAACTAGTTTCATGGTGTATTTGAGATGTCTCAGGTCATCAGAAAGGTTTGGGAGGGAGCTGTCCAGGAGGGGAAAAGAAGGGAAAAGACCAAAGCCATGTAGCTGGTGACAACAAATGCAAATGGCCAGAATCCCTATCTGATACATTTTTACTTAATTTTACAAAGCAAACACAGAGGAGGAAAAGTGGCAAAAAAAGGTCAATAGCATTTTATAGTGGAAGTTCAATAGTACAGCACTGTTCTTTCAACAACATAGAAAGAAAAACAGCAAAAAAAAAAGAAATCACCAGCTGAGCATTTGGACATGTTCCTTTACTATTTCATTAGTCCACCTTCATTTATTTCTAGCTTGATAGTGTGATCCATAGCAGTTGATTAAACTGTAGAGAGTGGCAATTTATTCAGCTAATGTGAAGTAAGTGAAAGATAAGCACATGTTACATGAGTCTTGCAAAACTGATATAATAATCCCTAACTCTGTGTGTCTTCTTCAAAACAAAGTCTCATTACACATCTGTATTGAACTACCACCAGCTATTATGGCAAGACATGGAAATGAATAGAAGAATTAGAGGATCGGTGATGTTCTCAGGAGTATATTTGAAAAACAAAGTACATCGAGCATGCTCATTCCCCTTTGCATTAGACCTGTGTTTATGCAATTAAATTTTGCTGCTTTATGAAGGTTGTGAACATAAACAGTTTCATTTGGTATTCATATTGCTTTCATCATTGCATTTTACTGCAATGAAACAGCAAGCTAAAAAATCCAAACATGTATGAGAAAAAAATAAAAACAATAAACTTTTTTCAGTATCTAGTTCTTTGAGTGATATTCTTGAATATTTTAATGCTATTTAGTGATGGAATCATGTGGCATTCATTCCACCCATGTAAATGGAAACATGATCTAGCCTCCTGTTATAGGATGTTTGTATGTATTATTTTTTAAGTGGAAGCTGGTGGAAGAAAAATAAGTCCACTGGGTTATTTCAGATTTATTTCCAATGGGTTTCAGCACTTTAAAGTGCTTCTAAAATTATATTAACTGAAACTCAAGTAGACCCCTGTTGAGTGCAGTCATGGTGCTGCAGCTACAATCATGAAGCTTAGAGAACTGTGTTTCACAGATGTACACAGCCTTGATGTCTGTAGCCTTCTCTCTCCACATGGTTTCTTCCCTTTGCTCATTTTTCTTATTGTATTTTATTTTTTTACAAGGGAGAGGGGAGGGAAAACACAGCTGTTGACTCTCACAGTTCTGCAACATGGTAAGACAAATCTCAGAGGTGGTCAAGATTCAAAGGCTTGCTGGGAAGCCTGTACCTTTTGGCTTCTGCCCTCTATTACTTCTTAATCAGCATTCATCAGTGTTGCCTTTGAGAAAAGAAAAGAAGAAGGAAGGGGAAATGAGGGTCTGATCTTCATGTTGTCCATCCTCACTGTACAGCATCTTCAATAGCAATTCCCCTAACTTCTCTGTGGTATTTAGCTTTGTGGTATTTCACTATCATCACCACCACCAGTCTTTTGTAGAACTCTTGGTCATTCTTAAGCCCTGTCTCTATTCTTTCCCTACAGCAGGTGTCTGTTATCAGTGCTTCCTAAGAAAGGCCCTATTTAAATCCTTTCCCACACCTTACACTTGCTGTGTGCTTGTATATATTCTCTTGTTACCTGACTTAGCTTGTCAGCCAGAGCTTTGCGAAAGGGTTTCAGAGACAGGGGAACCCAGGTAAGTGATATACTGCACTCTACCACCGACCTGATGTTTGACCTTGGGCAGGTCAACAGCACATGGGTAACATTCAAAAGCTGCATTTGTCAATATTTAATAGTGCATGTTATATAAATGACATTATAATTTCTGCTTACTAGCACGGAAATAGGCTGTGTATCCAACTGGCGATAATGAAGTGGACAAGAAATTTCCCACATTTGAAGAACAGCATAAAAAAAGGGGGAGTATATATAACCCTAACCCAGCTCCCTCAGCCACTCCTAATAGGACTTGTGCTCCAGTCCCTTCACCAGCCTCATTGCCCTTCTCTGGACCTGCTCCAGCACCTCAATATCCTTCCTGAATTGAGGGGCACAGAATTGGAGACAGCCTCAAGGTGTGGCCTCACCAGTGCCAAGTACAGGGGGACAATCACTGCCCTGGTCCTGCTGACCACACTATTTCAGATACAATCCAGGATGCCATTGGCCTTCTTGGCCACTTGGGAACACTGCTGGTGGCTGTGGACCAGCACGCTCAGGTCCTTTTCCTCTGGGCTGCTTTCCAACTGCTCTGCCCCAAGCCTGTACTACTGCATGGGGTTGTTTTGGCCAAAGTGTAGGACTCAGCACTTGGTCTTGTTGCACCTCATATCACTGGTCCTGGCCCATCTATCTAGCCTGTCCAGATCCCTCTGCAGAGCCTTCCTACCCTTAGGCAGATTGACACTCCCACCCAACCTGGTAATGGGTAACTTTCAAAAGCTTGGGAAACAGTAAGTCAGACCATAAGTTTCTACTGGGAAATATGATAACTGTGAGACTTCAAATGTCAAACTACCATGCAGAGTACCAGAACACAGCCAACAAAGTGACGAGTTAGAATGCAGTGTGTTTGGAAAATGTGTGCTTCTTTTTAGTTGAGCAAACTTCGAACATGTGAGACTGCAAAATATCTTTTTAGCAACTGGATCTCCACTGAGGGTTCTCTAAAATTGGCTGTGAAACATCAAGCTTTGTGAGACACTGAGGTTCTCTGCGTCCATCTGAGATACTGTTTCCCTGGCTGCAGACTGATCTGAGCACTGGCCTTAGTGAAACCCAGATTCCCAAAGCAAAAAGCAGGGAAAATGGTGAAATACCAAGGAGCTGGAAGATGAATCCACTTACAAACTCCAGGCACTGGACCAAACTCTGGTCCTTCACAGAATCAAACAGGAGAAAAGGACAGCATCCTGGAAGTGCTCAAGGTCCAGCTAGATGTAGCTTTGAGCAACCTGGTCTGGAAACGGAAGGTGTCCCCATCCATGGCAGGGGTGATGGAACGAGATGATCTTTAAGACCCCTTCCAAACCATTCTGTGATTATATGATTCTAAAGTCCTGTCAAAACAAACTCTGCAGGGTTTGCAAAGCTTTTGTTCTGTTACATTAAACTTAATTTTTGGGTTCTTCTCTAACTTGCATTTCTGAGTCACTTGTTTTTATTTAAGCCTCTGATCATCATATTTTCTTGGATCTTGCTATTGTGTCCCTGAAAGCATCCTCTGTGTTCAGACTTTACTTCCTACTGTTCTCATCCTAAAGACAAAGCCGTGTTGTTCCTTTATTAGGTGAAGTTCTGCCTTGATGTTGAGTTTGAACTGAACACAACCCATCTTGTCATTATTCATCACCCTTTCTAAAGGTATCTCCTTGTCAGATCCCAGCCTCCTAGGGTCCAATATACCATCAGAGCAGATGTTTATAGCAATATTGACTCACAGAAAAATATGGAAAAGTAGTGACTTTGACAAAAGAGCCAGGTGCACTGGCACCAATTCCCTACTAGTATTTCACAGTTTCTGCCAGACATAGATAGTTTTCATTCCTCTTGTGAGGTAAATGGAAGCTTTACCATCAAATGGAGGTTGGAACTGGATGATTTTTAAGGTCCCATTCAAACCATGCCATGAAATGCTGGAAACACAATGCACTGAACCCTCCAAAGACATGCCCTTTGGAAGAATTCCTGCCTCTTTTCCTACTAGCCTACAGTAGCTTAGACCTGCACATCTTCCCCTGGAGAATGACTGCCCATTCCTAGCACCCCTCACAACCTTATCACAACATCCCAGCCTTTAATACAGTTGACCATTCTAATCCAAACACAGATTTGGGTTGCTGTCTAACAGGACAAAGAGCAGTTCTGAAAGGAGAAAAGCAAAAATGAAACAAACAAAAAAAAAACATGCTGGGAAAAAAAACCACAAACAGCCAGAGTGTGTGATTTGGTCTCTTCTGTGTATTGATGGAGGCTGCTTTGAATTTACACCCCTGCAAAACCAAAAACAGTGGCTAGGTCAGGGGACTGGACATGCTGTAAGGGAACTCAAGCTAAACTCGGAATTGTTTAGCTTATCCAGCAGTGACTTGGATGAAGGGAAGGTGATGCCTCTGCAACAAGTTTGCTGAGTGTACAAAGGTGGGAGGAGTGGCCAATGTCCCAGAGTGCTGTGTAGTCTTTCCGAAGGGCCTCGAGAGATTAGAGAGATGGGCAGAGAAGAACACTCTGAAATTCAACAAAAGCAAATGCAGGGTCCTGCACCTGAAGAAGAATAATCCCATGAACAGGCTGGGGGAACGTCTTGCTGGAAAGCAGCTTTGCAGAGAAGGACCTGGGCATCCTGGTGGACAGCAAGATGTCCATAAGCCAGCAGTGTGTCCTTGTGGCCAAGAAGGCCAATAGTCTCCCAAGGCACATCAGAAGGAGCATTGCTAGCAGGTCAAGAGAGGTGATTCTGCCCCTCTACTCAGCCCTGGTGAGGTGCATCTGGACTGCTGTGTCCAGGCTGGGCTCCTCAGTACAAGAGAGACATGGAGCTCCTGGAGTGGGTCCCGTGGAGGGCAACAAAGATGATTAAGGGACTGGAGCATCTCTCTTGCAAGGAAAGGTTGAAGGAACTGGGCCTGTTCAGCCTCAAGATGAGACGACTGAGAGGGGATCTCATCAATGCATATAAGTATCTGAAGGGAATGTGTCAAGAGGATGGATCTTCTTGGTGGTGCCAAGCAAACACAGTGGAACAGACTGCCCAGAGATGATGTGGATTCTCTCTCACTGGAGATATTAAAGAGCGTCTGTACAAAGTCCCATTTGATGTGCTCTAGGATGACCCTGCTTGAGCAGGGAAGTTGGACCAGGTGACGCACTGTGGTCCCTTCCAACCTTACCCATTCTGTGATTCTGCTATTCCATGATTCTGGGAACACAGAAATAGGTTAATCGTTTTCCTCTGGTGGCTCTCTGCAGCCACATCACATACTCTGGTATGTGATCCTGTGGAGCAGGAGAGCAGTAGAGGTTTGGGTCCCTGGAGCCCAGAGCCAGGAAAGGACCTTTATCTGCTTATAAATAGATGGAAGAAATACAGCATGAAAGAATATAAAGCACAGCAAAGCATGAGAACAAACTTAGCTGTGCCTAGACAAAGGACTTGTGGTTGCTTCCTTCTCACCTTCTTTCTCATGACTGCATGGAAAATAAAAACAGTCATGGCTATAAATAGAGCCGCTGAGGAAGGAGGACAAATCCTGCATCATTCATGAACATGAATCTCAGACATTCTGCCAGAGCATAACTTAAACATTTGCTTACATCTAAGTGAGCATGATCAAAAACTTCAGGCTTCCCTCAAGGCTTTCATTCAAAAGAGAAATAGAAAAAGAAATGCACTCTACCTCTGTTACTAGATGCATTGTATAAATGAAAATTAGTGTAAACAGTCTGGAGATAACTAAATATTAAATGCACATGATTTATATAGTTTGAAGGAAAACAGTAATTGGTTAAGCTCATGAGAGAGCTGAAACTTCACACTCTATTGTTTTATTCTTTAGCAAACAGAGAAAGAAACGGGTAAAAAAGAGCTACAGCACCATTCATAGGTCATCATTATCTCCCTGAGTACCAGAAGGGAATGCCTTCATCTTTAGGCCCCTACAGTCACAGGCAATTATATCAAATTCTAAGACCTACCTAAATTAAGGCACTTCGATAGATCTGTTTTTCCCCCAGGGATTGGCACAGCCCACATCAGACAGAGCAACCCCACCCCGAAGACTCCTGATTTAGCAGGAAGGCTCCTCATGCAAACACTGGGTTATTCAACAACAAAGCCAAGCCGTTGCCCACACAACATCCACTCACATACCCTGAGCAGAAGTCATAAATCACTCCTCTAGACAGGGTAACAATGGAAAGACTTTCAGCACCTATAACCACAAGAGGTAAAATCTACACTGGGTCACGTATAAAAACCAGGGCAAACTAAGGGCATGGCCAGTGCTGTAAATCCCCTATAAAGGTGGGAAACATTTGGGGAAAATTCCTCAATGGGCCACCCACCATTTTTTTAAGGAAAGCTTCATCATTCCTGCTAATATCACACAGGGAAAATTTTTTCACAAATATGGGACACTCTCAGTGTATCTGGTGCATCAGCCTGCTCTGTCAAGGGCTCACTCTCCAGTCAATCAGTTAGTACAGTTAATGAGCAATAGTTAATCGAGGTAATGACTGCAAACTTATGGATTGGATGGTACCAGGGAGCTCAAAGCTTTTCTTCCTGGGGTGCTACTGTCTACAGCCATCATAGCCGTTTCCTGTTTGTGCTAACGCACCCTTCAAGGCCAGATATGTATCCTACTATAAGTTTGCACAGTGCTGAGCATAGCCAAGCTTTGGTGCCACTGCAGTGCATATCTTCTAGGTTTTTTCGTAGATATTCCCAGTGACTTCAACAGGGAATTGTGCTGCAAAATTGCTCTTTAAGACCTTCTAGTTCCTACTAAAATCTGAAGGAGGAAGAAAGGATGTTGGAGAATACCTCAGATCCTACAGCAACAAACAAAGCTACAAACAAATCCTACAGCAAAACCAACAAAGGTCAAAAAATACTGCTGTAAGAATATTTCTGAAGTGTAATTCCAATCATAGATAAGTCAGAAAATGACTTAAAATTTCTGGGTGTACTTCATCTCCAAGTTAGTGGGTGGGATTCAGAGCCCCAAATTTACACATCAGGAAGTTCTGCATCTATATTTGAGGCATGCTCAGACTCCAGATGCTGTATAAAGTGGAACAAGACCTTTCAGCAGATGAATAATTTTGTCATGAAATAGGCAGCTAAACTCAGACTTAGGTTTTAAATGATAGTCATTAGAAGAACTGCATTTTTGGTAGGATGGGTGAAGGCATTGGCAGACCTCTGGTTCCTAAGTCAGCTTTCCGTATTTCTGATACAAACCTGGTTGCACGCAGCTCCTTGCATATATACTTTTTGTTCTTTTCTTGAGAATTAAAGTCTCAATAGATTTGTCTACTTTTTTTCTTTGTGAACTTTAAAGAACCATAAGCATTCTTACATTAAAAATATTTTCCTCTGTTCAGTAAAAATTTCTGTTTCTGAATATTTATTTTTTATTTGTAAACCTACTCACCCCCCCAAATGATGGTCAGTCAACAGCATGTGAGCAACTTGTATGAAAAATCTTTATAGATCTGTTTAAATAAATGTCAGTATAGTAAGTATAGGATAAGAGCATGGCTGTAGGTCTAGCCAAGCATATCAGCTTCTTCAAAGGGACAGGATTCATCCTTATTGTAAATCATTCCTGCTGAGGATCAGTCTATTGATGTTTGCACTGTGCTATCAGGTCACTGTGCAATCAGACACTCCTGACGTATTTACAAATCCCTGATGGACTTTGCCAATGTGCCCCATTTAAATGGCTCAGTCGAGCAGGTTATAACCACTGGAATTTGCTGTGATGGTAGAGGTGGAAAGCAATGCAATTTATAAGTTAGTTTTCTCCCACCAGAGGCCAGAAAATAACAAGTACTATAATGATCTCTGCATCATGTATGCAGCCCAGAGAAATGAATTATGTTGTCTGTCAAGGAAGGAGTAATGCCTATTACTTCCAACACCTTTCTCCACTGGATTTTCCCCCTCTTAATCTGTATATTTTATACCTACCTGTATATATTATATATATACATATATATATACATACATATATATACCTATCTGTATATTTTATACCTACCATCAACATTATTTTTCATATTAAAGCAGCTAGCCAGCTAGTCCTACATAACAATTTAAAACAAAAACAGAAATAGATTCCTTATATGTGTTAAATTGAAATGCATGTGATTTATATTCTGGTAATAAAACAGCTCTCTCAAGGTTTTCTTGTCTTTTAAAAATCTATTATTAATATCTCCTCATGAACCTATAACTAGCCTATAGCTCCTTATAAAGAAAAGGAAAGAAAAGGTGTCTGCCCAATGAAAACTGAGATCTAATTTTAGAATAAGTTGCTACTGAAAAGGAAGTTTAGGCAAATGAAAAAACATAGGAATTATCTTCTGGGAAAAGAGAAATTAAATAAATAAATTTTGAAGGACAAGGAAGATGTAAAGTTGTGCAAAACTCTAAATGACAGGATGGTAATGACAAATGTTTTTGGTCCTTCTTCCTCATTCAAATCCCACTGAAAGTGATTCCTGCTTTGGGTGCCAACTTGGCATATAAATGGTGCAATATTCAAGGCAGTTCTGCATCTCTCTTTGGAAGAACTTTTGTGAGACCTATTTTTCAGATGCAGTAACTGCCCAGTTTTCCTGCTCCACACGCTGACTGAGCACTGAGGATGAAGAGTTCCCGTCAGTTCCCAAGCTGACAAACAGAGAAAATCAGACTCGAGAGTTCTGACCAATACACTTATCATTTGGGGTTGATTTTTGACAAATGTAGTAGAGATTCAGGACACAAGAACAAACTGAGAGTGTGACCTCAGGAAAGTCCCATAGTATGGTTACTTTTCATTTTCCACTAGCTTAGTTCAGAAAGAAAAGTGCATCAAGACAAGGAAGATGTTCATTTAAAGCACACTGGAAGTCACTGTATGTCATTTCATGGAGGAGGAGGAACAGTGCACCAAAGTCAACCTAAATAAACAAACAACTTCCTATGTTTGAAGAATTTTTGTCTAGATCCTATCTTCTGTAATGAATCTCTGCCTGAAGTTTAATCATGCCCTATCAGGATTACTCATTCTGTATCAGGAACATTCTAAGAGTTAAACCATGCTTATCCAAACCATTTTTTCTTATATCATCTGGCTCACAATCATTGAACTGAACAGAAAGTAAGCCATTTCCTTATTTTCTGTGCCATATAATTATTATTCGCATTCAATTTTCATTCATTTTTACAGATGCATTTTACTATATATATAACTATATATATATACAAATCTAATAGAATCAATACCAAAAATGTGTTTTCCAGTTAAACATACCAATAATTCTCCTTTGTTTTCTCTTCATATGTCAATAGATACCTGAAAAAAAAACAATTAATGTTGCTGTGGAGCTAAGGAAGTAAATTGGCTTCCAAAGCTGGTGAAATTTCAGTGAAAATGTGATTTTAGGCATAACGGAATAAATAAGCCATTGTTATTTAAAAATTAAGCTTACTCATATGAAGCTTTACAAAGCTCTGTCAGTAACCTCTCCCAATAACTGCCCGCTTCTACAAGAATATGCTGATCGTAGAAAGGTGGTGATAAATAATAGCCTGTTTGCTTTTCCACTACAACTCTGTTACTCACCCATATTTATAACATGCCATTTACTGAAGTGTGCATGTTTATAAGCTCTCTGGAAAAGCCTGATAAGGGCAGAGATTGGTGGCAGGCTATGCTCCAAATGGCTCAAACTTCCTTTCCCTGTTGATGCTGGCTTTCAGCAAAGATGGAGCAGAGCTCTCTGCATCCTTCAGCAGTTCATTTGCTGTGCTCTCCTTGAGCTATGTGGAAGCAGGCACGAAAGGAATGCAAAGTCATGCTCTTGTGTGCTGCTCATCGGCTTCATTAT
Organism: Pachyramphus minor; assembly: GCA_013397135.1. Taxonomy (NCBI): domain Eukaryota; kingdom Metazoa; phylum Chordata; class Aves; order Passeriformes; family Tyrannidae; genus Pachyramphus; species Pachyramphus minor. Next base: position 529,081 of record VYXB01006651.1, read on the forward strand.
TTACTTTACACTCTTCTACCTGAATGCATCAGAAAAGGCTCTTTTTAAGACTTTTCCCTCTCTGCCTGCTTTTAGCAGAAGCCTGCTGCGTGGCAGTGTTACTCTAAGCTGTTGGCAGGGTATGCTCGATGGCTTCACCAGGTGCTGGGCTGGAGGGGTCTCATCATAGTCGTGTTCTGAAAAGCTTTGCTATTTTTTCCCTTTTTCCAATGCCCACCCACCTCACCTTCGTCATGGACATTCTTTAATTGCAGCCTAGGATTAACTCAAATTCTTCCTGAAAGCATTTTTAGACAGTTTCAGAGTTGTTTTTCATTTATGAGGGCTGAATAGAAGCTTCAACAGCATATGTGTATCCAGCTTAGCAAAATGGGTGCATAAAAGAGGTAAGAAAGGGTTTTGTTGTGCTTTCAAAGCTTCACTGTAAAACTTCAGTTTCCACCAGTGCCACAGGAATTTTTCCAGAGTAGGAAATAACCTGAATAGCTAATCCACTGATGTCTAATATGGAGAACAAGAAATAATTATCGAGAATTAACTCATTATAACTAAAGTGTGAAAATGTGGAGGGTCTACTGAAAGCGAACAGCAGAAAATCAGCTTTAAACTTATATCAGAGCTGCCAGACTTTGGAAAGCTGCTCCGGGAACTGGAACAAAAGCCATACTGGTATCGTGCTCTGCTGATAATGTCCCTCCATCCGTTGTGTGGCCCTGAAACAACCTCGTCAGACGGTCATTTGTCAAAAACAAATTTAGACCAATATACCATATGTAATTTACAGACGTGGCTTGACAACATACTGCAGTAATCCCCAGCAGACACAACTGTTTACATTTTATACACATAATTGGGTCTGGTTCAGTAACATTTTTCATTGGTGTGTCTGCCAAAATTATTAAGCTATTAGTACATGCTGAATCAGTGCCAAGCAAAATATTTGCCAATAAAATTGGCCTTATCTGTATAAATGCCAAAAAAGTTTCTGGTTTTTGGTGTTTGTGTCTATTTTTGGTGTAGAGTCTATTTTTAAGACTCTACTCCATACAGAGATATATATATGTAAACATTAAAGAAAGCTATGACTGGACACTGATGTAGCATATTAGATCAAGACAGTCCAGAGTTTGGATGTGGCCCATGAGTTCATGTCTCACCTGCCATATTTTCTGTTGTCATAGAACTATAGGATGGTTTGGGTTAGAAGAGACTAATTCCCCTGCCATGCACAGGGAAACCTTCCACGAGATACGTTGCTCAATACCCCTTCCTTGGCCTTGAACACTTCCACGGATGGGCAGCCACAAATTCTTTTCTCTGTTGCCACAGAGGAGAAGTAAGGTGTACAGTAGTAAAGCCCATGAAGGAATCTTCTTCCTAAACCACTTCTGAGTAAGATGTGGAGGACCAGCCACCATATCCACACAGAACTTGTGGGAGAGAGGAATCATTAAGCTGGCATTTGGCCACCAGCATGCAACGTTCAGCCCGCTCTTTAAATACGAATTTGCAGCATGACACAGTTAAGATCTTCGCAGCCACTTTGGCATCCATCTTTCTGTCTAACACTTAAATCAGGTGTTTAAATTCACATCCAATCCTCACTTCTTACAAAGAATTACAGAAGCTTAGCTGGTTGCGTTTCATTTTTAACATACAGTTTTTGGAAATCTTAATGTATGTCGTTTTTTTGACTGGTCACATTAGTCACCAGAAAAAGATCAAATATGTCACTGGGAGTTAGGCTCTTTTTCAGAACTGTCTGCAGCTTCAACACTGATTCAGGAAAATGCTTTCTCAAAACCACTTACCCACACTAAATCTCAGTTTCCCAACTGAAGAGGTGGGCTGTATTATTTAAAAATGCCTCTTTTTAAATCTTGTGGAGAGGAAAATAGTTTGTAAGTGGCAACTATTCAGGAAAAGGTTCTCCCACTTCCTCAGGAAATAGGTTGTTTACTTTAATGTTCTCAGTAATTCTTGTTCAGACCATCAAAATGTGAGTCCTTCAAATTCTTCAACTCCTTGAGATCTTTCCTTCCTCATAGCTCATTCATGGGAAGCAAAGAATGACCTGAGCTCCCAACAAACTTATCTAGGAGACACGTTAAAATTCATGGGGAACCAGACTGATTATTAGTATTGAGCCTCCTGTGAGCAATGCTGAGATAAAGAACAAAAGTATAATCTTTATTCTTCAGTGTAATTGGACATCAAAGATACCCCGTATTTATTTTGATTAAAAGATGCGTAATCAACACGTCAAAGGTAGACGACAGAGTCTGCAAGTCTGTGTGACATGATAACATCAGACTTCAGTTCAAATAATGAAAAGGGTGCAAATTTTACACCATCATTAAAATGCCTATGGTATCTTTATCTTGGGGTTTACAGGTGCAATTCATCTTATCCTAATGTACATATATAAAATACATTAGCTGAAGAGCTCTGCAGAAGGCCTTTCCCCTTCACTGACAGTAGATAAAGTCCAGAGTGACCAGCCAAAATGTGAATGTCTGCACTGCCGAGATCTAAAACATAAGGCATGGCAAATTCTAGTTCTATGAATTGCCAAGGGTTTTTCTCTGAAATCTGCATAATTCCTCAGGTCCCAAAACTTTGATGGGTCTTTTACGTACTCAACAAGCCCACACAAGTTATTCAACATCTGGGAAGATCAACTTGCCAGTATGTTATTAGTTTATTAAGCTGAAAAAACATAATTAGTTTAACATCTCTGGATAATGTGTTCACTGGAATGAACATAAAAATATATGAAATACAAGACTTCGGAACCAAGTTTAATTCCTCCCAGTTTTTAAAAAGCACACTTTGAAAAGCACAGGTTTTCATATCATCATTTTCTGGTATTTTTACTGCTTTTTATTTGATTTTAGTGTGCTTTTTAAAATAATCTATGCTGAGTTGCATCAATTCTCCAGTCTTTGGATGACAAACCGTAGTAGTCATTGTGCGTGAAAGGACAAGTCAACCTTGATCTCACCTTCTTTGTATTAGAAATAGGGTCTTTATCTTAATGTTCTCAAGTTGTGTGTCCTGCTTTGATTAATACACCCATTAGCCATTACTTACTTATATTTTTTTTTTGCAATCAGTCAACATGTAACACTCATCAAGAAGCCCTGAGGTTAATTTTAAATGATTTTCCATATGGTATCTAAGAGATGACATTCTTGCAGTGCTGGTTGTGCAGCTGCACAGTGTAAGGTAGTAGACTTTGTCTTGGGGAAAGCAAAGAACAGTTGGAATCAGTGATTTTAAGGGTCTTTTCCAACATAAATGCTTCTATGGCAATGCCGAGGCAGTGTTCACACCTGCATTGCCTTTGGGCAACATAAGGTTCAGCTTCATCTCACCCAACCTGGCTGATGTGTCTAGGTAAGAAGATACTTTGGCCTGGATTTTCTTCCAGTAATTGGTGCAGACAGAATGGAAGTTCCTGAGGGTGGTTTCCTCATTAAGATCTATGAATCTCCTCTGGAGGTGACTATATCTGGAAGAAACCCAGGGGATGTAGGAAATGGAACTAATCTCACAAGACAGCTGCCCCTTGCTAGTTTTCTAGACTTCCCTAATGTATAGAAAATAAAAAGTTACACTTTTGTGTTCAATTTAGCCACCCTGTTTTATATGTTCATTGAAGGTGAGAGCAAAAAGACATTTAAAATGCCTTTTTCTTTATGAAGTTTAAAAGAGACACTCAGGTGCCTTTTAGTAGAGATGAATACTGCCTGCAGTAGGGATAAGCAGGGTGATCCCAGGCTCATGTATTTAACTGTATTGTGAGAAATGGAAATTAATTGTTTCTTATAATCAGAAAAGGGTTATTGAAATCCTATAAAAAATGGTTATAAAAATTCTATGGGAAAAAAAAAAAGGAAGCATAGTACACTTTAGATGGAAGAGACTACTTGGCATTGCTTTCTTATGCATTTCATCCCTACTTCTGAACACATTCCTTTTCCTCTTGTTAAGTTCCCAAGGCATATGCAGCAGGTCTGAGAAAGCAGACACCACCCTCCATGCAAGGGATGACAATCCTTCATCACTTCCACCTTTCAACCCTGACAACTGCTGATCATGAAGGGAGCAGCACAGAAAGTAACTGCCTTTATTATGTTGTTCTTTTTTTTTTTTTTTAACATCAGTAAAAAATAAAGCCCTCCACCTGCTACTGTGCAGCTGAGTTTCTAATCTCTGGTGCCAGCACTGCTGCTGGGAGCTGACCCTCAAGAGAGAGGAAGCGGGTTCAGGCAGGCACAGGGGAGGACGGCTGTGCTGATGTGATGTGACACACACATGTCTCTACAGCACCAGTAAAGATACCCTCAGTTGTTAATTGCTGGGCAAAATTATTTATTTCCTCCAGGGGCAGAATCTGTGGGTTGCATTCAGCATTCTGGCATAGAAACTAACATCAAAATTATTTCACTTGATTTTCCTATGGAAATACATGGTCAGAGAAGTTTGTTTTTGTTTTTAATGACCAGCCATAAGGAGGTGGTAATTAATCCCAAGGGACAACTCCACATATCATTGTTGGCTCCGGCTATCGGTAGGACTGATAAAGGAAACAGAATATGATCCTGCCCCACAGGCTCTGGAGCCAGTGATAATCTGATAATGAGTGCTACTTATTAGGTGCTTTCTCTCATGTGTTTTCTTTGATTTAGAGTCCGGGCCCTAAATACCAATTTGTTCACATTATCAACAAAATAGTTTGCAAGGCTTTTTGGAGACCAAGCAGGCAAATGCTTCCAGATTCCTCTGCAGTTCTTATTTTTCTGGTCAGAGCTCATTTGTCTGAAGCAAATTTGGGTGACAAGCATGAGAAAAGTCACCTTACGTGCAAAGCCAGGCATTAAATGGACACAGACGGTGCTGCACATTTACCATGTTTTGATGATTACCAGGGGCCTCTGCTCTCCTGACAATTAAACCTGAAATATTGTGACAGCCAGCATGGGGGAAGGAGGGAGGGATGCTATGAGCTGAACATTTGGGTCTCAAAAGTGAAGGTAAAGAGCGAGCACCGTGAGCTGTCAGTGCTTAGATCATTTTGCAGCTGAAAGCAGTGTGTTAGGTGCTTCACTTCAGACATCAGCTGGAAAATGACCTCAGTTTTCTTATCTGTAAAATAGGTCTAATTCTATTTGTCTTCCTCCAGGGGAGCAAGATGCATTTGGGTTGCTAATGGTTTTGGATGCTCCAGGCTTCTTAGGAAATATGAAGTACTCAAGCAGTGATGGAACTGCAGTGAGCATAGGTGTACCCGGCAGTATACAATATGTATCTCATCCCTATAGAATGCTAATGCCAGTTTAGAATGGAAAAGCAAGTCTTGAACAGAAATTTTTCTGAATTAGCAAAGACTACAAGTGTGTAGTGGAGTTTGAAAGAATTTTAAATGAGAAATCAAACTAGACTTTATTGGTGTTGGTTATGAAAGTCCCCAGGAATCTTTAAAGGGAATGAAAGCGTTGAGGCAGTCCGTTGACTTGGTTATACATTTTTTCATTATTCATGTAATATTCTGACCTACCCAAAGCTTTCATTTGCACATGTAGTTCTTGACTAAAAGATTGACTTTCTTCTGCAGGTGTTGTGCAGCACTCCCAACACAGGTCCATCTTAATAATTGGTGAATCCATACATCCTGAACACGGTATCAGGAGGGACTCAGAGGATCTCTTAACATATCTATTTATAAAGCACTCTCAGGTGGTTTTAACAGTTTTGGATGACGATAGATGTTTCTGATTCTAGGATATCCCCCAGGCTAGTGAAGCCAAGTGTAGCCTAGAAAAAGTTTTGGTGATGGACAGAGTTTTGCAGATGAAAAAGGTTTTGGCTAGGATAGAGATAAATTTCTTCACAGTAACTGGCACGGTGCTATGCTTGTCTTCCCAAGTAACCATTTAATATGACAGATCCCTGCCTTCTCAGGGATGGCCTAAACATCTTCAGACTGGTGGAAGTATTTTGTATTTTGCTTTGCTTGTGTACCTGGCTTTTGATTTGCCTGTTAAATTGTCTTTATCCAAACTCATGAGCTTTTGCAGTTTTACCCTTTCAGTTCTCTCTTCCTTTCACCTGGGAGGAGTGATCCAGCAGTTGTGCAAGGATTAGTGGCCTACCAGGGCTAAACCACAAAAAATGGGTTAATTTTGGAAATGCCATGATTTAAAATAACAGTACTTTCAATTATGAAAAACCATTAGGACATGCAACTTTGTCTTACAGTCAGGTGCACAGTCACTGAGAAAGTTAAGGGATTTTAGCCCTTTCATCCAGTGAGCATAACCCGTGACATTTGCCATCTGATGTCCTTACAAGTATCTACCTACAAACCTGTTCCCTTTATTGGTTACTAAAATATGCCTTCCTTCAGGTTCTTGCTGTACGTACGTGCACATGCACAACCGCTGAGAGTAGTTCAGAGTAACGTAGAGTAATTTCGGTTGGAGGGAACCTTTGGAGACCTTTTAGTCCAATGTCCTGCTCATGGCAGGGCCAAGTTTGAAGTAGAATCTAATTAGGGAATTAGATCAAGTGGCTCAGGGCCCTGCTCAAATCAGTTCTTAGAGTTTCCTCCTGTGCCATCGTTTGACTAAACTCATTATGAACATTTTTTCCCAAATATTTAAACAGAATTTCCTTCTTGTAACATGGACCAGAACAAATCCTGGGATGCTTCAATTTATTTCCCTAAAGGGTTTCCTCTATGACACTGTGAGAGCAAAAGTCTCCCTCAGGCCACACTCCCCACTTGCAAAATAGAAATAAGATTCCTTAACAGACACTTTTCTGTCCATTTTCTCTATATAGAACAAAAGTATTTGGGGATGGGAAGTCTAGCATTTAGTGCAAAGGGTCTCTAATATAACTCACACTACCAGATAATTCCATAACAAAATGCTAAGTGATCATGATCATAATAAATATATGACAGAAGTGTCCTGAGATGTTTTGGTTTCCAAGAAATTTGGCTACTGGAAACTTTCAGAAGTATTAAGGCACATTTAAATACACAAAGATGATAATCAGTTTGAGTTTTGAAAGAAGGTTTTAGGTATACTTCAATAAAATCTAGTTTCTGTATGAGATAAAACCCCCTCAGAAATCACTGCTACCTCCACACTGATATAACTTCAAAATGCCACACACGAAGCACTCCAACATCATTAACACTGGTGTGCAGTGTTGATTTTCACATTGCAAATTTGATTGAAAACAGGAGTTTATCAGGGAAATGCTGAAATAGCCTTGAATATGGTGAAGTGAATGAGTATAATTGCTGATGGGTTCTTTTTATTATCAAGGAGTCTTGATTATAGCTTCATAGACTTAAATTATGGTAAATCTAGGACAAGATCAATTTAGTATCTAAGCAAATATTTATATGAAGCTGGAGATAGGCATATATTGATCTGTTTATAAGGAGCACAATTCTGTCTGCAAAATGCATTGGCATTGAGCAGTGCTTTTTGCCCTATACCCTTCCTCAACAGCAAGGAGCTGCAAGTCATGAAGAAAAAAGAAAACATAATTTGGGAAGTCAGAGGGCTCATCCCGTTCAAATGAGGCTTCAAATCCAAGCCAGTGGTTAGAATCACCCTTTAGATGGAGAATGGCTAATGCCAGGGTATGCATTGTAGATAAATTGATAACCAGTTCATGTAGTAAGTTAGAAATTCTGCTTGAAGGAAAATAAAGGATTCTGAGGACTTATTTGTCAAATTGGCAATTGTCCCTAGGCAACATCACCCAGGGCAGAGGATCAGCTGCAACATCCTGAGTCTCTCAGCATTCATAAGAGGTCACCTTGATATAAAGTAGGAGAGTGTTCCTGACTTGTGGGATGGAGAAGGATCCTTATAAAATGATGACCATCCCCAACAAAGGCTGCTTTTGTTGGAGGGAAAGGCGAGCATGGGGGCAGGGCAGAGAAGAGGCCGGATTACCTTTTGTTGCATTTGACAGTTGAAAAGGCCCTGGTGAATAATCACCCTTAAAACTAACAAACAAGCAGAAAGAAAAAAAAATGCATAAAAAGAGAAGAAAAAAACCCCTTGGCCCCTCCCCATACACAACAGCTCCCTTTGAAATGAAAACAAAATAAAAATAACTTGTAGGGGAAAAAATAACTTAATTTGACTTTCCTTTCTGTTTTTGGTAAGTGTGCAGACACACTCACATATATATGTATATATACATACCCACACATATATATATATAATATGAAGGCCCTCACTGTCACAGTCATCTTAAACTTTGCTAGGCTCAATCCATTCAGCAGGAAAACTTATGCAAAATGCAATATAAAATCAAGGAAAACTACAGCAGCAAAAAGTGCACCCTTGGTTGAAGACCTCATTGTTTTATCCACAAAAGAACCATTCCTGGTGAATAGCAGTTGTCATCTGTTTTGCATACTCCTTATTTTGCTCTTAATTGGCATTATATGGAAACTTATCTAGAAGGCCATGGAAACCAAAAGGCATCCCTTGCCCCTCTCCTGAACAAGCAGAACCCAATTAAAGCACAACTATCTCTCTTTTGCTATTGGCATCCTCCACTAACACAGAGACACAGATAAGAGAAGTGTTGGTAGTCTGAGAGCAGCCACTTTTTCTTATGAAAATTTTTGTAAAGGTCATAAAGAAAATAAAGGGGGCACAAGTGGTGCAGGCTTTGGTGAGCTGAAGGGCAGTGGGTTTTTTAAAATATTTGATCTGGATTTCTGGATGATTTTCTAAATACATTTATTTTCGCCAGGGAGTAACTGACCTAAGATTCAAAATGCACTCATAAAGTTTGGATGCAAGCCTGGAAAAATAAAGGAGATGGCCAAACAAGAGGAGGAAAAATAGACACAGGTGTCTTCCCAGAAAGTCCAAGCTGTCTCAGAAAGCTATGAAATTGATAATTCCACTATGGTTCCTCTGGCACAACTATGGGAAAATGTCTCATGGGGAACCAAAAAACCCTTTCTCAAACTAGAGCCCGGAGTCAACTCTCAAATCCATATCCTGCTGCTGAATATTGCAGAGCTATGGCCTACACGTGAATTCCTGCAACCCTGACATCCACATGGATGGTCAGCACTCCAAGATGATTATGACTTGAAGAGGGTTCCAATGACATAATTCCTGGGGTTTTTGATAAAATTTTTGAGGTGTCCTTGAAAAATGAACACCCACTACTGATCTCAGTTACAAATATGTCTGTCTATGAGAGACTTCAAAGATAGTTCTGCATACCTTCCGTATCAGAAGCCCTCCCCAAGTTAGCAAACATTTGCACTACCACTCATCCCGTCTCGTCAGCAGATACTAAGAATATGCATGTGTCAGGAAACGTCATGCATTTTGTCGCTTCAGCAAGTCATGCCATCACAAAGCAGTACGTGTCCCAGTTGATTCCTTCCATTTTCCCCTGGGCTGATAAGTAAAGGCTTTAAAAAAATAAGCAAGGAAACAAACAAACAAGCTGCCTTCTTTTTGGTTTTGTGTTTTGTTTTGTTTTTTGGTTTGGTTTTTTTTTTTTCCCTTTGGGATATTCCACTACTTTATTTTCAGCATGTGCAAGGTCCAGTTTACATGTAAAGAAGAATCCAGTGCGTCAAGGTGAAAAGCAGAATATTCCTCTTAAGAAGTGCTTGTTTCTGCCCCAAGGTTTTGTCAGAAAATCTCAATGTTAACATTTTTTAGAGTTTCATTTTTACAGTCACTGCATAGGCTTGCAAATTGATTTAATTTCCAAATCAAGTTAACAGAATAATGCCTGGGAGGATGGTTTTTAGGATGTCATCAGCTCTCTGACCCCTACAGCAGGTCTCCTGCTTTCTTCCCTGGAGAGCTCAATGCTGCAGCTACACAGTTCTTCTGCCCAAACAGAAAACCATGTCAGTGCACATATGTTGTTTGCTTTTGTCATGGTACCCATGCTTTTTGATTTTACCACGGCTGGCCAATGCAATGGGAGGGAGAGAGACAATGTCCCCTCTCCAAGAGCCAATGGAACAGATATGGCTGCTGTAGACTGTTTACATAAGCAGAGAAAACAGTCCTGCCAATGGATTTATTCCCAGTTTTTTTGGAGCTTCTGCTAGTTGGGTACGTGTTCTAACAGATCACCAATGATTTGTAAGGAATTGGTTAAAGACATCAGAAGATCAAAGAATAGAGAACAACGTGGAAATTATGCCATTGCATTTAACTACAAAAATACCAAAACTTCCCCTGTGCCCTCCCATCATGTAATATCCAGAGGCTGCTCTGAGAGCAGTGGAGCAGGATGAACAAACCCCTGTCTTCCAGCACAAAGATGAAACCTGCAGGGAGACAGCTGCAGTGGAAAGGACTGAAATTAATGTCAAGCAATAGATGAGATTTTGGTGGAGATTTTGATGAGATTTATTGCTGCAAATGTTTTCCCTGGCAAATGTCACACCATTAAAATGCAACAACCCTCCTCCCCCAGTAGAATTAAGAAAATAATGAGAAACTCAAAAACACTGTCCAGATAAATGACAGCTTGAAACTCAGTCCTCAGACAATCAGGGTCATGGATGGTCTCCTTTGTAAGGAAGTGTGTAGGAGAAGTGCTAAAAAGTTCTTTCACCTCATCAAGGCCTTCACCTATGACTCCAGAGCACATGTTTTATGGACAGCAAGGATATTTTGCCAGCATCCTTTGGGGTGTGGCTGAGTCTAACTGGGAACAGCCCTTGGAGCAAATTCTGCACTTGAGCACTGCCCAGCACAGCTGCATTACTTTTACACATGGTCTAGTACGAGTGAATTGATTCTGTAAAAGTAAACAGCATATTCTGCCTTTGCCTGTTGAAGCTCCTTGGGGAGCCTGTCCTGCTCTGTTCTTAATGGGACAGCTGGAAGAATTACTCCTTAGTACCTGGTAATTACACTTAAAAATGCCAGTTCCCTGGCAGAGACAGCAAAAAGTAAGGATTGCAGGTGAATTGCGTGTTTGCCTCAAGCAGGGCAGCAACTCTGCATGAGGCTGGCCAACCTAATTTTTATTTTCCCCAAAGAACTGGATGCTCTGTAGGTCTGAGCGCGTGCCTTAGGCATGTACCCGTGCCCTCCCCTCCCCACAAGTACCTTGCATTTAGCAATCCTCCACTTCAGGGGCACATAAACCTTACCAATAGATGATTGTCTATTATTATCACTGGTAACACTATGCTGTTTTTGTAAAATGGAGTTGGGGAAGAATCTCACCTGTACTGTTGAAGTACATTTTAAATTATCTTCCATCTAAGCCTGCCCTTTGTGTTAGGGCTTAATAGGACCCCTCACAGGAGCTAAACACATGCTGAAGAGTTTTGCAGCAGCAGTACTCAAGGGTGCTTTCATGCACCAGGTGAAGACAGATCTTATAATTCACTTTCATTTATTTTTCCATACTTCTGTGTTTTGGGTTACCCAGTTGCATGAGAAATGAATGCCCCTTCTCACCTTCTTGTTTATTGTGCCTGGTGATATGCAGGGGCTCCTTAGCCCCAGTGAGAAAGCATACAAAAACCAAACTTCCCCAGGAGCAGAGTTGAGGATAGAGTCAGACATAGTTGCAAAATTAGCATTAAAATAAGATTAAAAAGCTCAGAATTTTTAATACAGAAACATTTTATGCTCTCCTCCAAAATGGAAACTATGCTAACATGTCCCAAAGCAAACTTTGCTCCCTCTTTCCACTGTCACCCCACCCTATAAGTCAATTTACAGTCAAGTTGTAAATTAAAATAAGTCTAGCTTTGGACAGCCAGAGCATTTGAAAGCTTTACCATGAATGAAATGAGCTTACTTCAGTCAACACAAATGAGCAAAAGCATCTTCCAGTACCTAAAGGGGCTATTGGAGAAGGACTTCTGACAAGGACATGGAGAGTCAGGACAAGGGGTAATGTCTTCAAACTGACAGAGGGTAGCTGTAGATTAGATATTAGGATGAAACTGTTCACTATGAGGTGGTGAGGCACTGGTGCAGGTTTGCCCGGAATATGTGGCTTCTCCATCCCTGGAAGTGTTCAAGGCCAGGTTAGTTGGGGCTTTGAGTCACCTGGTCTAGTGGAAGGTGTCCCTGCCCATGGCAGTGGGGTTGGAACTGGTCCTTTCCAACCCAAATTATTCTGTGATTCTATGATTCTATGAAAAGCAAAATGGGATGAAAATCCCTGGATGTATGGTTCCCACTGGAGCCCTTAGTGAACTCAGTTTTCTCTACCATGGCTGTGGGTGACAAACCGAGGCTTGCACACAGTTCCCAGGGGTGGCACATGGCACTGCAGGCTGTGCTGCTCAGTCAGAGCTGCAAAGTAAGAAGTGTTGAGGAGCTTTGGCCATGGTACAGTGCGGTTCAAAACAGCTCGAGGACAATGCATCTGGATGGATCAGCCTGTTCCTGGGAGTGGGTGGTATGGTCAAATGGTATTTCACTGTGCATGCTCTGGGTTAAGCCTATGTCAATAACACCCTCCAAATAGCACATAGTTTTCCAGAGTTATGATATTTTAGTGTATTTGTTAAACCTACAAGGAGATGAGCAATTAGTATCCCCAGGGGAAGATTTGTCTGAGATACAGCATGTCTGCAGTTAAGGACAGTTCCACTGCTACGAAGTTTGAAAGCTACCTCTTTTTCCAAACAGTGTAATGATGGGATCTTTGTTATTGCATTGCTGTTGTGTATCAATTCTTTGGAGGGTGTGAGATCACACCTCCTGCATGTCACAACAGAAGGAACAAAACCTGGGCTGAAAATAGCTTTCTGCAGCAAAGCAAAAGAAAAGCAAAATCAGATGTGTCTAAGAAATACATCTGCAATTCACTCCCAAATCCAAACAGGGACAAAACGATTGACAATGTACAAACAGTTCTCATAATAAACTTCTGAGTTCATACTGATTTCCGCACCCACCCCCTACTCCACTGCACACTCCATAGCCAAGTTGTTAATTACAGCCTTCCTGTCGTTTTCCAGTTCCTCATCTGTCAAATAATGGGAGGGGAAAGGATTATGGAAACTGATGCACTTGACAGCAAAAACAAATTAGCAAATGAATGAATAAATAAATAAATAATGCATCTTGTAGTCTCCAACACAAGTCTATTCCATTCTTCCTCTTGAGCCAAACTTCAAGGGTTATTTGAGAAAAATTATGACCTGGCACCTCAGAAAATAAGAAATAATTATCAATTAATGCTTAATTAACACTGCATCACATTGATTTAAATAAACAGAAGTTTTAAAACGATGTCTCTCTATATTGTGGGTTGAAAAAAGATGCCTGTGGGAAGAATGAGTAGCTCCACAGTATTATATAACAGCTCTATAGTTATAGTACCTGGAGGCTTTAAGTGTATCATGAGCCCAACCTGTTAAATACTGGATAAATATACAGTTGATAAAGATGCTTATCTTGGATTTGGAGTGTAAACAAGAAGATATACCATGTAGTTCTTGTGACAGATTGATCAAGACGAAGAAGACAGGGGACTAAAAAAATTTGAAAAGACATACACATTATCTAGCACTTTCTAATTAGCTGGGAAAGGGGGACTTTTTTACAAAAAATTATTACCAGAACCTTATTCATATAAAGTGCTTGTGAAAGTCCCCAAATATATAAAAGTTGCCTTATAGTGTTTACCAGGAAAATAGAAAAAAAAAGTGCACAGGTTGCAGCTGAATGGCATGACAGCCAGAAACAACTGCCAGCATTTTCAAGCTGGAGAACCAAGTTCCAGCTAGCTAATGCCATCTTTCCTCACCTCAGTAAGGATAGTCTGATCAGCAATGAGCCACAGTTTCCATTGAGAGCTGCAAGTGGACAGCAACTCCTAAAATTATCCTGTTTCCTGATCCATGTTGGCTGCTCCAAAACAAAGATGTTGTCCGAAAAGCACCCTAAGAAATACTCTACATACCCTGAGGCATGTTATTGCTTTTAACGATACAATAAATAACAGCCCCTCCTTATTTGTACGGTTGTTGTCCATCTTCTGTGCACATTGAAGAGGGCCACAAAGGTGATCAAAAGGCCAGAGCACCTCTCTTTTGAAGACTATCTGAGAGAGTTGGGTTTGCTCAACCTGGAGAAGAAAAGGCTCCAGGGAGACTTTATAGCACATTCCAGTATCTAAAGTGGCTACAAGAGGGCTGGAGAGGGACTTTTGACAAGCTGATGGAATAACAGGACAAGGGGGAATGGCTTTAAATTGACAGAGGTCAGGTTTAAATTGGATATTATGAAGAAATTCTTTCCCCCAAGGGTGGTGGGGCACTGGCACAGGTTGCCCAGAGATGTGGCTCCTCCACGTGTGGAAGTGTTCGAGGCCAAGGTGGATGAAGCCCTGAGCCACCTGGTCTAGTGGAAGGTGTCCCTGCCCGTGTCAATGGGGTTGGAGCTAGAGGATCTTTAAGGTCCTTTCCAACCCAGAATATTCTGTAGTTCTAACACTAAGCAGATAGCACTAGACCAGCCAGCATGGCATACCTGGGAAGCAGCTGTAGATCGGCCCTTGAGGACGAAATGTGGTTGCCTCACACCTGGCATGACTGACTCCACTGCCCAGCTGGACATAACTGGGGTTTAGATCTGTGGTTCCACAACAAATAATTGACTTGGGGTCTATTATTGATTCTTTGAACTTTTGTCACTACTCAGATCTCCTGGCAGCAAAAGGTTATCAAATGCAGCAAAGTTGTGAAAAACTGAGTAGCATTTTTTTAATGAAAAAAATTATTATGTTGACAAGTAAGAATTCACCTCCAGTAAAATGCCATCTAGATAGGTCCTGTAAAAATCCTGTCCATTAATAAGGAGAGCTTGTTATGTGCAGCAACTCCCAGCAATTTGGGAAGTTTTATTTTAGATATTTCCTCTCCTGTTCCTCACTCCACTCAGTTTCCTTTAGGCTGTCACCTCATAATACTGTTACCACTTACCATGTAACCTTGACTTTGAAAACACTTCTTTTTCTGACAATTTTCCACCTCTCCTTTTCCTTTTCCTTTTTCTTTTTCTTTGATGAACAGTCTTTATCTTGCAGTGAGATCTTTCTCAGGGCTCAACTTCTTGAACCTTTGCTACAGACACAACATTTCAGCTTACACCAGCCCTAATACTTTCCTGCCCACAGCAGTGGGGTTGGAACTAGATGATCTTTATGGTCCCTTACAACCCAAACCTTTCTACAATTCCATGATTATGTAAAAAAGCAATTTAATTCCTTATAGGAGCAAGTGGTTTATAGGATATAACTTACAGGCAGAGTTATCATGCTTTGGGAACTGCCCCTTCTTATTTATGCCAATATCTGTGTAGTGCTTGTTATTAAAGCATTGGTGTTCACTAATCACTTCCATTCTATCTTGCAAGTACATATAATTCTGCATCAATTTCATTTAAATATCACTTTATATTCATGGCTTTGAGTTTTAGAACTCCCCCTACCTTTCCAGTAGTTTTAACATTAATAGGCATTTCTTTCTCTCTATTCATTACTCCCATCAAGACTTTTCAGGTTGAGGGGAACATTTTCTGCTTCTTTATATGGCAGGAGCCACAGGTGCCCCAACCCTCATCTGAGGCATCTTCCAGGTGAAAGGCCCTTAAAAATCAGCTCTCAACAACCTTCTCTAGGAAAGCCTGCTTTGTTTAGGAAGGTGACTAGGCAATCTCCAGTGGTCCCTGTCAACCTCAAATATTCAGTGATTCTTTAATTTGTGGTTTTGCTTCCCTGCTGTTTCCTAGTCGTTTCCTGTGTGCTGAACAGTCCCAGCTCTGCTTCCTTTAAATTTTAGGAGTCCCAGGAAAGATCTCCAAGCAACCTTTCATTCTTGATCACTCTGGACAATGCCACCATCCTGTCACATGTGTACCCTTGGTATCATTTTCAGACTCCTCTCTCAGATGCCACTTCCCAGTTATATTGAAGCTACACACATATTCTATGTTCTGTGTACTATACTTACAATAATGCCTTTCCTCTCTCTCTCTCTCTCTCCCCATTTAGGTAAATCTCCTTTCTCAGGTCTTATCATTGAACATCTTAATTACTGCAGAATCCCTGTCTCTCATTTACATCACAGATCTAAATTTGCCCTGATGATACTCCCTGGATACAAAGACCATTTTTCCAGATATAGCATTGATTTCCCTTCCCTATTTCTACCAAAACTAGGCTGCACCCAATCAACCCATGCAGTTATTTTCCATAGTCCATGTGCTGGATTTTCAAATGAGTGCTTTTGTATTTTCTTCCATGCAGCATTCTCTAAAATCTATAAAATAACCTTCTAGTCCCTTCCTTTCTCTGCAGTAATGTCTAAAAAGCTCTGATGATATGCTATTAGCATCACCTGTTGTACTGACCAGGACTTTCTTATTACATCCATGGGTTATTACATTCTTATTACATCCTCCATTTTTCTGTCACTATCCATATCTTCTTGATTTCCACTAGGATGTAAGTAAGTTCAAGCAGAGAATGTTTATGTTTCTAGAGTGTCCGGCACAAAAAACCCTGAATCCTGAATCCTTGACTGGGACTATGATGCAAATTATCATTGTCAGATAATAAAAATAGACACAGGTCAGTAATAGACATGTTCTTGAGAAATTAGAGAAATTCCTTATGACTCCACTTAGAGAAATCTGCTGAAGAAACATTACAACTATCATAATTTGATTTTAAACAGCAAAACATAATTAAAGCATCCCAGGTACTGGAATTAGTACTCACTTTTTTTATTTGCCTTTGTAGAAATATCTAGGAACAATCCATCAAATGCTTCTTGTAGGATACTGTTTTAACGCAGATGTGTCGTTCTCAGTCTACCTGTAAAAATACACAGACATAAAAAAAAATTAAAAAAAATCAGTGTTTTGTTCAGTGATTTTTAACTTATTTCTTATATAAAAATGAATTAAAACCAACAGCTAACAGTTAGACAGGGTACATAAAACAGTCATCTATACATATGAGGTTCCTGCTGTAATATTGTATCAGCAATACTGGGGTACACTTAGTTATCCCATGGAAACAAATGTATTTGTTAAATAAAAACTAAAGTTTTCTGTACAGCACTCAGAATTAAATAGCTGTTCTTGACTAACTGTGTAAACATCCATCCCTTTGCCAAAAGAGAAATTTACTACTTTCCCTATTGTAGTTTTAAGGGTTTCAGGTTAACAAGGCAGTTGTTCCTTTCCTGTTCTGTGATTTTGCAGGCCTCAGAAGGTGAAAGAATTTTTATTTTATTTATCTGGTTATCCCAAATATCTCCTGTCTTAAATCTTCCCCCTTTGTTAGACTGAAACAATCAAGACCTTACACAAAAACTTCTTGCTGTTTCAACTCACATCAGTAAATTATGTCATATCTGAGTTGCTTGTGGCACTGAAGAACCCCAGTTTAAAAGTAATGATGGATGTCACACCACAAGCAGCAGGTTCAAAGAAAGTGTAGAACAGCACGGGGCTCCTCTTCTCTTCTGACTTTCATTAGCTGGTTATTCTCACGCCCTGTTGTGGGTTTACTTGGGACCAGTATTTTTTTCAAACCCCCCCCCCCCCCAATTGCTGCAAGCTGGGAGAGGTTTTATACAGACAAAACAGAGGTTTGACATGGGGGAATAATACTAAGATTTATTACTAGTGAGATAAAGACTAAAGAATACAATATATACAACGATTCTAACTAGGCCTAGGCTTTCTTATCTTATGAAGAAAATGTTAGGTATTTACAAAAGCATCTCCCCGTATCAGTCCAGGAGGAGAAAGCCTCTTCTTTTCTGAAGCAATTCTGCACATTGCAAAGTCTTTCTTCTATTATCTTTAAGGCAACGGCTCCAATTTGTTGTAGCT